>VXBO01005454.1:833469-915613 GCA_013400135.1 Rhinoptilus africanus | reverse complement strand
TATTTATTTATATGTTTTATATATATATATGTATAAAAAACCCAAACCTGAATCTGAGCAAGCAACAACCAATGTAAATTTTATGCATGTCTATCTAAGGTTTTAATGACAGCTTTAGCACTGTCTCAGGGTTAAGGTTCATGAACAAAACAGTGATAAAGGACTATCGCTTGTCACAGCTGCTNCTGCGGGGCGGCCCCTGTGAGGAGCGGCTGGGCCTGCCCCGCGCCACACACGGCCCCTTCCAGCCGCTTCCAGCCGCTTCCAAAGGCCCCGCCAGCCCCTCCGAGGAGACGGGAAACATATTTTTAAAAAGGGCAGCAAATGCTGCACGGAGGGAGGAAGAGCGGGGAACAAAAAGAGTGCGAAACAGCAGCGGGAATACCAAGGTCAGGAGCAGGAGAAGCTCCCTGGTGGAGCTGACACCCACCCCGCAGCCCCTGAGGCGGAGCGCGGCACAGCGGGTGGGTATTTCCTGTAGGAGCTGTACCCCCTGAAAAGAGCCCACCCAGGAGCAGGGGGAAAGTGTGAGAGGGAAGGAGAGTCAGAGAGAAATCTTTGCCTTGTGAATGTTTGCCTTTCTGTTGCTTTCTGATTTGGAGATCTCAAAATGTTATAAAACATTTATTCACCAAGCCTCAAAATTGCGTGGCCACGTGGGGAAATACGGTACCATCCATTTTGAGAGGAGTTAGTGATGGGGGCATCAGGGTGACAGGCTCCAGACAGATCATGGGGTTCTTAGTGCTTCTCTGTTAGTTTTAAGCTCCAAGTTAAGTCATCTTGGACACTGAAATGCTTCAGAGCTCTTAACTGTCAGCTGTCTTTTTACTATTTCTCCAAATTCTACTGCTGAATGCATTTTTCCTCCTTTTGGCCATTTCATGTTGGTGTCTCTAAACCCTGGCTCACAGAAGATGTTGCCTTGTATTTTACTTCGTCCGTGTTATACCAGCAGTTTTCAGCCAAATCCAGCATTCAGAAATGACAAATCGGCCTCCTGCATAGTCATGAGAGTGAATGTAACTGGAAGGAGAGGGGGGAAGGAAAATGATTCTTAACTTGCTGCAGGACTTCTGATCTCATGAGACATCACTTCTACAGGCCTTTTGTCCATACCACTAGTGTCGGAAATAATTCTTAAAGAACTCTTCTTCCCACAAACTGAAATTCTCACATGACACCTGAAACCAGATTTTTTTAAAAAGAGTACTTTTAGAGAAAAAAAAAAGATTCAAAAAATTCCTATCTCCAATGCCATTGGTTAGGGAGATGAAGGAGGAAGAGAGATATTAAAGAGTAAATTCATTGCTGGTTCAAATCAAGAGAAGCCTGTGGATAATTTATCTGTTCTGTTTGTTCTGTAAGGTGCAGTGTTCTCTACAATTAAAGCTCTGTAAAGAAGCTCTACATAAGTCACTTGTTGTCCCCATCACAACAAGCTGTAACAGTCTCTAATAGCTGACTGACTGTTTATTACAGATTTTCATTTCCTTACTAACTACTAGTTGATGTAGAGGAGTTGGAGTGCATGTGGGAAAATAAATTTAATTTTATATATGTATTTTCTATGTATATATAAAAACTAAACCTGAATCTGAGCAAGCAACAACCAATGTAAATTTTATGCATGTCTATCTAAGGTTTTAATGACAGCTTTAGCACTGTCTCAGGGTTAAGGTTCATGAACAAAACAGTGATAAAGGACTATCGCTTGTCACAGCTGCTAAAAAAAAAGAAAAAGAGGAAGAAGAAGAAGGAAAGAAAAGAAAAAAGTTTTTGTTAATTAAAAGGATTTTGCCTTAGAATCAAAGAGGCCGTGGATGAAGAAATCTGCAGAAATTATCTAAGGCCGCCTCAACCTTAGCATTTATTATTCAACACCTCACTCATTGCCCTGATTATAAATATTTAATCACTCAACAACTGTAAGTGCTTGTGTCTTCCTGGAGGACCTGCAAGCATTAGGAAATAAAGGGATGGGGGGGAGCAGGGAGGAGGGGAGTAGAAAGGCAGAGAGCCTAAAAGATGTGTTGAGATTATGCAGGGACAAGTGAAAAGGTGTGAAGGACACCACTGAATTGGGCCTCTGTAATCAGGTTGCACGAACACCTGAACGCTAATTCATTTTGTTGCTATTCACTGGACTTCAAAGCCATATTTTTTTTTATTGCGTGGCAGTCTCTGACAGAGGGTGCCCTTGGAGAACAGGCAGAAAATGTTCTTAATGAAAGCAGAGCCCCGAGCAGTGAGAGGTGCCATCCGTGTACCCTCCTTTGTCTGTCACAAAAAAAGCAGGCTAGCTTGGCAGGCTTTTGGGCCTATCAATAATGCATGAGAAGAATTACATCCACCCTGATGCCAGGAGAAGGGAACAGCAGAGAAGAGGGTAGTGTTACACTGCCCTGAAAGTGCGTTTCTTCCCTATACGTCCTCCCTCTCCATACAGCACACACACTTTTGAATATAGGTTCATAATGTATGGTGTACATGCTCTCTGAAGGAGTGGGATTACCTTCCGTACCTGTAAGGGCTATGCAGGTTTTCAGTGAGTGCTGCTGGCTGCTTGGAGTATGCTGTTTCAGCCTGAAATCCTGTGAGGTTCGTCGTAAGAGTTAGTTCTGTATTGTGAGGGGAAAAAAGACCTTAAAAGAGGAAACCCTGTTCGCTTCTTAATACTTGACATCATTTGGAGTGTCCCCAATTTGCTTTCACTGTGTGGATTCCGGTTTAGACATGAATGTATTTCATCTTCTTTTGTTTTTTTTCCACTCAGCACTGGAAAGAAAAATAAATGTCTTAGGAAGAGTAAGTTTTTAATATACTTTCATGAAAGAATGAGGAACTTGCAAAACCTCAACATATTCAAAGGTACAGCATAAAATTAAGGATACATGCTGCAAACTATGATTCGTTTTTAGCTTCTCTCCTGTAACAAGAGCTGCACCCTTGAGGGCTTAATTTTTTTCCACGCAGTATTGTGCACTTTTCATAATTTCTTGTATAAACGTGTCCTCCACAAGCCACCAATGATTTGGCAAAGTACTCAGAGGCCTGTATTTTCTTTTCAGGAGTTTCAGGATACAGTGTGGTCATTCTGCAGTTTGGCCCAGCCAGTTCTGGTGCAGATTGTCCGAGAGATTTTTCCCAAAGCACTGCTGAGAGTTAAATGCTTACTTGCATCTTTTCTTCAGCTCGTTTCTGTCAAAGTGCTGCTCCTGAAGCCATCAGAAGGGAGGCCTTGGCAGGTGCTTCAGCCTTCAGCTCTGAAGTTAAGACTTAGATGGGCATGGTGAACCAAGGTCTCCTGTGTCCTGAGATGGCTGAGGAAGGCTGAGCACGCAGTTAAGTTTAGTACATCACATTTATAAAATCTTCATTGGAAAAAGTGAACTAACTGGGCAAGAAATGGGTGGATTTGAGAATATAAGTCTTCCCTATGTAGGCAAGGGGATTGAACCAAGCATAGTGTTTCTGGTGGAACTGGCGAGCATCCAGCCCCACCATCCTGACTGTAGCAGCCCTACTGCACAGAGCAGTCTGCTCTTCCGTGTCAGAGATGCTGCAGCATTTGCCACGATGGAGCCCAATGACCAAGTAAAAGTCTCGGGGGAAGAAGATAAATTTGAGGTGTCCAAATGCAAATGTTTATGCTCTTCATTCTAGTGCGAGTGGGTGCTGTCCAGAATGTCCAGAAGTTGCAAGTGGTCTTATTATCATTAACAATGGCCTTGGGAAAATACAGAAGATGCCAAGGCAGTAAAGAAAAAAAACATGAAACTCCACTTTCTTTAAAGAAAAAAAAATATTCTTTTATCAGGGCTTGCTTTTTTTGTGACTTCCCTGTGAGGGACCACAGGGATCTGCGATGGGAGTTATGAGGTATCATTTTGAAGGGATTAATATTGTCTCCTTCAACACAGATAAATAGGAGACTAGTTAAGTTACGCTGTATCAGCAGGCTGGTACCTTATCATCTTAAAGTGCAAGAATCATAGCCAGCCCTGTTTACTGTGATTCCACATTTGTAAGACACACTGCAAGAGAAAGACAATCCACACAATAACAGGGCCTTCCTCTTAAACTGCTTCCTACCTTCCTTTACAATGGTTGCTTTGGAGAAATGCAGTTTGAAAGAGCCACGATAAAGGGAAACATATTGTCACTATGGAACTTAATCATACTAGGTGTCTGAGCTGGATCTTGCGGTGATTGTAGCTTGTCTTTCAATAATGACACTCAAAGTCCTTTGCTGTTCTACAAAGCACTGGAAGGCTGGCTCGCTAGCCCTCTGTTTTCACAAAAACACCCAAAGGTGGGACCCCCTGCCAGACGTAAAGTAGCATGGATATGACATGATTCCCTTCACTTATGGCTCCGTGGACCTCACAGCACTCCTGAGAGATTCAGATAAGGTGTATGTCTTTCTCTATCATTGCAGATGTTGTTACCTGCTTAGAAAGCTAACCTACAACCTGTAAATCTTGTTGCAGTAATGAAGCTTGGCACTGCCCGTGGGCCTCCTCCTCCTCCTCTCTTTCTCCTTCGCTCTGTGCCTGGGGTTGGCCACAGCCGGAGCTAAGAGCATGCTTCTGCTGTGGTGCCAAGCAGCCCCGGGCTTCTGCCAAGCAACTGCCTGTTTTGTCTTTGGCCGCTGTGTGTAAAATGGCAGATCTAATGAGACAACGTGGAGCAGCTGGTTTTGGCTGTTCCTCTGGCACAAGCGATTATAGCCACAAGTTGGGGTGTGAATGATTTGTACCTCAAAGAAGCATTTTCACCCAGGTGAACTCCTTTGAAAATTCCTTAGTGGGAGTGATTTCTTGGCCCCAGCCCTTCACTTGTGCCAGACTCCACTCTTTGTGCTCCCCCCTACCCTGCAGTTTCCTCCCCAAATGCATTGTAGATGCAAAGCCTCACCAGTGCTTAAGCAAGTGACCAGTTCAGAGCGAAAGCCTTTTGAAAAGACCCCCAGCCCTACAGCGAGCAAGGCTCAGAGGGACAGACGTTCCTTCTTTGCCTTCTGCAGAATGTGCATCCCAAAATGTCAGCTCAGGGATCACTCCTCATTCGTGCTCTGTGAAGATGTTAGTGGTGCCCGCTCTCTGCAAAAAGACGTAAGCCATAAACATGCTAATGGCAGATTGTAGTTCTGGCTTCAAATGTGAAGATACAATTAACTCTAAGAGGTCTGCTCTTCCCTTGGTTTATGCAGATGAGTAATACTAATGGGACTTACACATATGGACATCAAGGGGAAGCTTATTTTGCTTGAAATTAATACATATCAAACATTTTTTCTTTTTTACATGACTGTCTTCAAGCTTCATTAAAGTACCCAGTGCCCTGAACTGAACTGGAAAAATCTTGTAATTGGTATCATTTTTGTGCTTCTCTCACCTGCCTTTGCTTTCCTTTGCTCTTTTTCTTCAGAGAACGAAGATGACTTGTGCAAGGCAGTGTTGATAAAGTAAAGATTAAATAAAAACAAAAAAAAAATCTCCACAGATACTGTACTTTTCTTGGTAAGATCAGTGCACAATGTGTCATCTTTCTCTCTACTCCTTGGAGAGATAAAAAGTGACTCATTACCTTGCTTCACTTTAATATTTTAGATATATGAAAAGACAGAGACAGTAACAAGGGAGTCAGTGAACAGGAATATGAATGCTGGAGGTGGAGGAAGAAGGTTTGGAAGGATGCACAAAGAGGAGAAGTTGAAATAATGTTCTGGAGAATAAGCATACTTGCTTTTGATGGGGGAGGTAGGGACAAGTGCACTTCTGTTTACTTAATTAGCATGTGGAATACTTTGGAATAAGTTATATGCATTTTGATCCTGTATGAGTTATTATAATAGCTTGCCAACATAAAAACATTTGGAAATGCCAAACAGTGTAGTGAATCTTTAAAAGAGCCTGTTTGCAATCAATGGTTGTTTTATGTTCCTATTAGAGAATGGAATGATATACGGCATTGCTGCAAGATATACTGCACCCCAGTTTAGTGAATTTATCAGAGAAACAAACACGACCATAATGACTCACAAGCGCTGAGGGTAGTAGAGACCTGTGTGGGCTTCCCAATAGTTTAGCTAATCCTTCATAGCATATTGTATGCTGAAACACACTATCATCTTTTCACTCCCTGCTTCTAAGTCATTACATAAGGACCCTTTTAACATACATTATTGAAAAATCTCTATTACAGTCCATCATTTTAGTGAATTTGATTAAATCTCCGTGACGGAAAATAAGGTATTATAACACATGCACTTGTATTGCAAAGGTCCTGCTGTAGTTGAGGCTTGGATGCCTTATTATGTTCAAACGAACTGTCCTGAGAAAATAATTTAGTGAGAAATGAACTTACAGAACTAAAAGCATTTAGATCTGAACAAATTACTGAGCAAAATTGCCTTGCCATGAAATCTTAGACTCATTGTCAAAGATGTTTAGTCTACGCTGAATGTTTGATCTATAAGGGCTCTATTCAGAGCAAATTTCCTTTACCACGGTTTTGGCCACAGAGACTCCATGAGGCTTCTACAACTTGGCACTTAGAGATCCCTCAGCTTGATTTTAGAGCCAAACGTTTCTGGGCACTCCTCCTCCGGAGCTTTGGCTCAAGACTTTGGCAAAAGCCACTGCCTAGAGCTGAGCAAAAAAGTTGTCATGCCTACCCTTCAGGCCCTTATATGGGGGAGCCATTGACTGATAACATCAGATCTTCTCAGTCCCTTGTCCAAGGGGGCACAGGGACATCACAGAGTCCTCCCAGGCAGGCTGACAGCACCACTAGGGCGTACACAAATGACTTCCTTATGCTTGCCTGTACTCTGCTAGAAATATTGGAGGGGGCTCTGGCACACGGGTTTGTCACAACTTGCTATGGATCTACTTGTATCTACAAATTGACTGGCATGCTAACAGATGGTCTTTCTTCTGTGCATTTATCTTGCTTAAATATGGCACTGTCCCTGATGCTGAATGGCTGCTGGCTTCCACCCCAGAGGTGGCTGCATTTCAGTGTCATAAAATGCTCTAGGACCCTTTGGGTGGAAAGAAGAACTGTACAAATATGTGTTGCTCATGCGGTGCTTACTCAATTTATAGATGCTTTTAATGTTTTTTTTTTCTGGTGGGCCCTTATCCTGCTGAGATGGTACAAGATCTGTTCTCATCCGTTTCATATGCAGTGGTCTGAAATCCCTACGCATCAGTACAGGGAATAAGTCTGGCTTCAGAAGTGATCCCAGGAAGAGGCAAAAAGGAAAGGAAAGGAAAGCCCCCTTTGGAGGGCTGGAGCACCTATTCTATGAGGACAGGCTGAGACAGTTGGAATTGTTCAGCCTGGAGAAAACAAGGCTTTGGGGAGACCTTATAGCAGCCTTCTAGTACTTAAAAGAGGATACAGGAAAGATGGGGAGGGACTCTTTATCAGGCAGTAGAGCGATAGGATGAGGGGGAAGGGTTTTAAACTGAAAGAGGGTAGATTTAGATTAGATATTAGGAAGAAATTCTTTCCTGTAAGGGTGGTGAGACATTGGAACAGGTTGCCCAGGGAAGCTGTGGCTGCCCCATCCCTGGAGGGGTTCAAGGCCAGGCTGGATGGGGCTTTGAGCAGCCTGGTCTGGTGGGAGGTGTCCCTGCCCAGGGCAGGGGGTTAGAACTAGATGATCTTTAAGGTCCCTTCCAACCCAAACCATTCTGGGATTCGGTGATTATGATTCTATGATATGCTTTGCTGCCTCTACAGTATCCGCTACCAAGTTGTACATAACAAGGTTAATGCCACACAGTGTCTGTACAAAACTGAACTTTCCTCACAGACTAAAAAAATTATGATTGCCGTGACTTTTGTTGAAATCTGTCATAATATCAATCTCCTTTTGGCCTCAGACTCACAGAGGATCATACAGGTGCAGCAGGAGTGCCTAGTAGACACAGAGATGTGGCCTTTTCTACAGAAACCTTGGAAGAAATGGCTGGTTCCCTCCCCAGAAAGGCTGGTGTCAGGCAAACGACACCACATCCTACTTACATCTGCTTTTTTATGTCTCTCAGAAGGGCCAGCTTCTCTGACATGAGGAGTCGTTTTGCCTTTCTGATGCACCATGGCTCTCAAAGCGTTTGCTGCAGCGATATGGCTGCACTGCCCCTAGTTCCTTGCCTTTGCTAATGCACCACAGCTGATTCTGCAAGAAGCTCTGGCCGGTGATCCCTGGGCAGCCATTCAGCTAAGGCAGCACTGGCTGGAGGAGGCTGATTTCTGCCTCCTCTGACCCCTGCGCAGGGAATGTCTGCTGCTTAATCCAGGTGCATCCCCATGTGCAATGCTCTCGGGTTCCAAGACTTTGTGAGCAGCTTGTCACTTGATACGTCTGATTACCATAGTCTTACTAGACTTTACATAACACCTCTACATACATGTTGACACCTCACATGATAGTCAGAGAATTTCCCAGACACCCTTTGCAATGTAATGTTGCACCAAATTCATCAAAGCTGGCACAGGGAGACATAAATCAAAGTTCCAAGCCCTACTCTGGGCATTTGAGCTGCACGATCTCCCTAGAGGATAGCCGAAGTTTCCAGATGCTATTCACCTTCCTTTTTGTGTTTTCCCCCCAGCTTTTCTATCATGGAGCAAACCCTTCGAGAAGACAGGGCCCCTGCCTGCATGTGTTCTGAATCACTATAGCTTACCGGCTGTGAAGGTTTCAGCCCTGCTGGTGGTGTAGGCCAGGTGTATCAGGTGTGTGGAGTGTAACTGAACTATTGGACATGTGTCAGGTCAGAAAACATTTTCTGCCACCTCAAAGGAAGTCAGACAGAATCAGAACTTTTACTGCCAGAACCATCCAGGCATGTTTGCTCCATCATTCCCCTATGACAACTGTTCTACTAGTCATACTTCATGTAAATAAAGAATATTGTCCTTGTTCAGCTTACATCCTCCTTTCAGTCTTACCCTGGTGTTTTCAGTTATATCTTTTTCTCAAAAAAAGTATCTTGTTTTCAGCTATCAACTGTGTGCAGAATTGTAATTTCCATTTTCATATTCTTAAATATCAGGTATGCTTTAGCTTTTCCCATTATTTTTCCGTGTAGCTCCCTTCAGATAATTTATTTATTTGTGGCTCCAGATGGTATGCTTTCTTATCAATTGTCCTGGACAGAAAACAGTAATTCCATTTGTGTGGAAGACCACAGTTATGTCAAAAAGGAGTATGACATCATTATGTGATATCCTATGAAATTATTTTCCTGCATCTTTGGCCCACACTTGACTTGGTTGTTATTTGCTGCTGTGTTATATGTAGAGTTTATATTAATTTTTAATTGTCAACTATGTCCTGGTTTGAGGTAAAACAGAACTGATTTTCTGTTTTTAGCAAAGCCTTTTCTAACTAACTAAACTCTGTGAGATTCACGGTGTATTTTTAAGACTGTAGTCCACTCCCGGAGTGATAAGACCTGATTATTTATAGTTCAGGCCAAGGAATGGTATGCAGAGAGGCTCTTGCTTATACTTACTGCTGTAACAGCCAAGGTCAGATAACTTTGTTATGTGCCCCGCTGGAGGGTCGGAAACGGAAAAGTATAGAGGGGTCGCACCTGGGGGAGGAGCGGACAGCATAGGTGAACCCAAACTGACCAACGGGGTATTCCATCCCATCTGCATCATGCTCAGTATAAAAGCTGAGGATTCAAAAGGACAGCTCTTTTTTCTTGAATGGCTGATGTCGCACATCTGATCTGTGTGTTCTTGAATCCAGATCTGAAATCCAGTTCCCATCCATCCCCAGGTCCAGACTGTGACTTTCCCTGACTGATGGTGACGTGATCGTTATCCTGGGAGCTTGATACAGTTTTGTATATATTGTATATATTTCATTATTTTATTTATTTTGTTAATATTTTCATTAAAGTAGTTTAGTTTCTGTTTTTAAACTCATCTCTTTCTCTCTCTCCCTCCTTGCCTTGGAGACAGAGGTGGACAGCACCTGTCGTTTGTTTCAGTCCGGCCCAAACCATGACAAACCACTTCTTACAGATCTTCTGTACGGATCAATTCTCAGAAGATCTTCTGTCCCACAGATTATTTCCCTGCTGTATTTCTTGTATCCAGCTGTAGTGCTGTACATTGAAATGATCGGAAATTTCTTTTGTTTACTCTCTATTCATGCTGTTATAATTAAATCATTTAAATCTTCATTCCTCTCCTTTACATCTCCTGCACATTTAGAATCATCCACTAATTTTGTCAATATGTTGCTTACTCTGTATTTGAGATCGTTAATAAAGACGTTATACAAGACCAAAGGCTGATCCCTCTGGTGCCCCGGTAGGCCCTGCTCCTCAATCATTACACTGTGGTTTATCATTACCCTTTCTTTGCAGTCTTGTTTACCCATTTATCCATTAATGTTTGTTTTCAATCCACATAACACTGTTCTTCTCCAAGCCAACTTCAATTAAGTTTTCAAGAAAGGTTTTGTCAGACACTGTATCAAATGTTTTTCTAAAATCCAAATACATTACATCTGCCGCTTTCCCTTCATCCATTAATTTTGCTGCTTTATCCAAATACGCGACCGAGGTTGTCTAGCAGATTAAGGAGGAATTTTTCAAAGGACTTAGGCCTGTGCTCCATGTTCATGCAATTTGCATATATTAAAGGTATAGCAATATTTTTGTGCCCAAAAGTAAATTGCAAGGCTAAATCAAAGTAGTTGTTTCTTTACCACCTTATTGGCACCAGCTTCCAATATTTAGAGGACAAATGTCTAAAATTTTACCTGGAATTCAACTGCATATGCAAACACTTACAAATGAAGAACTAAAAAGCATGTTAGAAAAATCTGAATATTTTAACCTATATTAGTGGCTTTTGATTATTGAAAGAATATCCAGAGGTATAACTTCTGGTGCTTAAAATTGAAATGCATTGTAAAAATACTAGCAGAAAGTTGTTTGCAAAAAGGAAACTTCCGATGAGATACTCATTATTACAGTAAAGTTCTTATACATAATGACTGTGGTTCTGTTGTTGGTTGGATGATTAGAGACTTTTTAAAAATATCATTTTGGAAGATTTTTAAATTTTATTTTAGTGTCAATCCAGAATTCTAATAGAGTAAACTAATTAGATCTTTCAGTGATAATTGTCGTAAAGAACAACCTTTCTATATTTGAAAACAGTTGCTATTTTTATTTTCTTCAGTCTACATGATTTTCCTAACCCTTCATAAAATATTTTTAGAATGACAATAGCTCAGTATATTAGTTATCTAAGATGATCTGTCACTCACTTTAGTTTGGAGTCTCGACATAACGGAAAAAGGAGAAAGTTTTCTTTACTATGTCTTTCTTTTTCGAAAGGTGGAAAATCTTGACTGTCCTGGATAAGAGATTTGGTCAATGTCAGAACGCCATGATACACCAGAAGGCCTGGCTTTTCCCAGGTATTACAGCCACATGCTTCTCTTTAACCCATTGAGAAAAAGGATGAGAAAATCACCCAGCCCAGATTATGAGAAGTTTATCTGCTGGGGTTCTAGTCTCTGTCCATCCAACCATTTACCCATTCATCTGAATCTCTAAAGCTACTGTCTTTTTCAGCACTTAGAAGCAGCTGAGTTTCTTTTCTTTCTTGCACTGCATATGATTAGGGCTAAGAAAAACATGTAGTGCTAAAGTGGCAGTACAGACTCAGAGGAAAACCTGTCTCCAAAGAGCTGTCACGTACCATTTTGTCCAGGCTGCTCATCTAAACTCATAGAGCTAAATTTATTCCTGTTATAACTCCATGTCTTCATTACAGTTTTGGCCCCTTATGCCTTCTTTCCACTCCAGAGGAAGCATTTCTTCCCAATGTATGAACAATCACTGCGGTGTCTCCACTGATCTCTTCTTTTTTGTGTAGTCTGAGGAACTTTTACCGCTTGTAAGAAAATGTCTTGTAGCCAGAAGACCCATCCAGAGCTTATGCAATTACTAAGGTTAGAGCGCTACCTTTTACAAGTGACCAGAACGTTCATCGGTGACATACAATCTTAAACTGCATAAATTGTCAGCTTGCAGCTGGGGAGTGATGAGCTTCCGAGCTATCTGCAGTGACTGCTTCAGCAGAAGGGATGCATACTATTAACCATAGATCTGAGCAAGCTGAAATGTTGAATTTTGAAATTTATCAATGATAAATGGGAGTATTTCCTTTTCCTAAAAATATTTACACTGTTTGCACTCTGAATCAAAGTACTGGCTCTAAAAGGTTAGAAACACAGAAAATAAATGACCTTCTACCATGGCTTGTAGAAATTCTGTAACCTCTCAGCAATATTTGAGATGCACGGTGATCTAGTAAATCCCCTGTGCTGACAAAAGAATCAGCCCTATTATCACAAGTTTGTTCAAGTGGTAAAAAGAAATATGGTAAGGGGTATTTTGGTAAACTAATAAACACACAAAACACAATAAAGATGAGAAATGATCAGCAGTCATCTCTTATAGAAAGACGTGGTGTTATAATTCAAACCTATAGGTAGGAAAGCAGTCATCTCTTATAGAAAGACGTGGTGTTATAATTCAAACCTATAGGTAGGAAAGGGAGCTCGGGAGAGCTGCAGCAATGGTGAGTGCCATGTGAGTGAATGAATGGAAGATAAGATTTTTTAATTCCACTCCTTCAGTACTTCTGCAGCTTTGAAAATCGCAACTGATTAATATCAGAAGTTTGAATACTTTTTCCAATTCAAATAATAAAAAGAAAATTAATAATTGACTGTATTTTTCAATAAATAATAATAATAGAACATGTTTAGAAATCCTTTACTTTCATAAGGAAAGGCAGGAAAGCTTCAGACTTTTAGACAAGGGAGTTACGGTGTGTTCTCATCAAAGTCCTAGGGAGGTACTCAGCATTGCCTTTCATTTATCAAGGACCAGATTTTGCCACTGTCACTCTCACTGAGGACTACCTTATTCCACAAGTGATCTAATTGACTCAGTGTCAGAATTTGCCTCTAATTAAGGATGTTCTTGTGATTAAAGCACAAGGTGCATGTCAAGAGACTTGTCTTTTCTGTAGGTTTGTGAAAGTCAGAAAATACTTCCAAACCAAATGTTAAAAATTCTTATTAAAGCAGGATGCCACTCTTCTCTTGCTGAAAAACAAAAAGCCTGATTTCCAGTGGCCATAGCATCTCCCAGTCCAGTTAAAGTCAAAGGGAGAAGTGAACTGTGGGCACATACATCACCATTTGTCACTTGAGAGCAATCTCAAGACTTTAAGCACCAGAAACACAGGCTGGCTGAAGTGATAGAGAAGTTATAGCCCTGAGAAGGTAATCAGTCAGATATAAGAAGATGGCGTAATACCAGACTCCAGATTAACGGAAAACTGTGAGAATACCAGTTTATGATCACTTGTATCTCACTTTTCTTCTTGTTAAATGGTATTAATAATACAGCCCACCATAGGTATGTTTTGAAATAGATTTCTCTGTGTTATGTATGTTATTGAACGATCTGGATATCCAGTGCTGTGTTCAGTTACAAGCACTTTAGGACAGTGACTGGTTTTGGTCTATGGAATTACAGGATTCGAGTATGAAAAAATTGTAGGCATGACTGAGACTGATACTATAATACAACAAATAATAATTCTGTTATTTATTGTCTGTGTATACTCTTAATTAATGTAAACAGTTCAAAAAGTAATATAAACAATATAAAATTATATAAACAGTAGTGCTAGCATATTGGTTTTCATTAACAGCCCTTTCTGAATAGGATTTCTCATAGCAAATGGCCATTCTTTGTATCATATAGACAGGGATTCCCCCCACACACACACACTCGGTACATGCCATCTCCTAGTTGCAGCTTCAGCCAGCAGCGTTTTCAACTGCAGATGAAAATGGTGAAACCTGGAAGGGGGCTGGAAATTTTTAGAATATCCTTGTAAGCCAGAAAATTGATCAGGGAAATCTGCATAAAATGTAAATTGGAAGATAACATGCATGAACAGGAGACAACATGCTTTATGTGCTGGGAAGATGTAGTTTATGTAGATCATACTACGGGCTGATTAATGACTTTGACTTTTCAGTCACGGGATCTGTTTCTAAAACTAACAGAAGTATTAGGTGATCATTGATTCTCATTCCCTTAGCTGATGGTAACGATTATCAAACATTAGCATGCTGTCAGTCTCTATTTAAACCTCTTCAAGAATGAATTAAGCATGGAAACTAAATAACCTTGAACCCTCCCTCAAGATCCCGTTAAGATACAGTAGCATACGAGCTACAGGTAAACACTGTGCATGCCCTGAAATGAAGAGATTCAATATTCCACGCTATGTCACATTCCAGAGGAATGAAATAATTGGGGGGTGGGTGAGAGGAAGGGAAAGTATAAATAGCCATAAACGTGCAGTGGGTTAAATTTTCAAAACACTGGGATGTTCAAGCAATAGAATATACTGATGGGTATCTTCAGGCTCACATGCTGGTATGAGTTCCACCGTTGTGTAGTTTTAATTCACCCTACTAGACTGTTGTTTATTCAATTGAGTCTGTAGGTGTCTAACCATAGATCTTACATATTTAATTGCTTAATTTATAGGCAGACTCGCAGAGGTACTTTTGAAAAGGTATTTCTGGTATCTGTTTCCTTCCCCCTTACATTACTGAAATACTGATAACCCCTTAAAAGAAATCTTTCGAAAACACAAATGGGAATCGACTGCCCAAAACCTACTGGCGTACAACAGAATTTCTGTTAATAGCACACCACTGGAATCTTGAAAATTTGCTCCTGAAACAGCCCTATCTTTTGATGGTATCTCTTGAACAAAGTAGTGGCCACTTAAGTGAGATAGCTATTGGCCCAAGTTTACAGTGAAGTAGATGTATCAAAGCTACATCTTGCCACGTTGTTGGAAAATATATGCATGCATAAAATTTTGATGAACACAGAGATGAAACCAGAAAGAAAACAGTAGTGCTGGTGTCGATCTGTGGAGTTCTGCTCCTTTTCTTCCACATTTGCTTTCTTTCATCAGAGTTTTGCATGTATGCACTTGACTAGGGATTAATAGGTTTGTTAACTGAGCCAGGATGGAGATCTGGAGAGGGAGAGAGAGGGGAGGGGGGAAAAAAAAAAAAAAGAAAGAAAGAAAAACAGCCTGCAGACAACTTGAAGATGTGAATTTTCTTGGCTCAAGCTTTGAAGATAAAGCAGTGCCCTAGGGACTGTGGTAAAAAATAAGCTCTCGATTAGGCATCAGGCACAAACTGACCAGCCTCCAATGAGATTTGTTCTACCGTGTTTCATTGGAGCAGCAATGTGCTAATGTCTTTGTCATTTTAAAGTCACACTGCTTTATTTTATTTTATTTTTGTAGTTCAGGAGAATGCAACTGTGATCAGCCATTTTAGCTCAAATGATGATTATTTACATTTAGTATTTATTTTGCTATTCCGTAATTGCATTTCACTGTCTATATGCAAACTTACTAATGGTCTTTATTGACATTTGATGTCATGAAACCCCTCTGAATTCCTCATTGAACTGGGCTGTATCTGAAGCAAAGAATGCTACTGTAGCATATACTCCCCTTCTGCCATCCCTTCTTTCTGTTTTGACTTTCATTTGGCACCGCGGCACCACAGTCTTCACAACGGAAAGGATGTTCACTGTAGAGAGTTTCTGTCCTGAGAGAGAGATCTAGGACCCTACACGAAGGCTTTGAGGAATCTAGAGGTTTCAGCCCAGCTTAACACGAGGGATCTGTGATCTGATGGCCTAGGGAGCCTGATCCTTCCTTGCCCTTCCGAGCTTCTGGAAGCAAGGGTGAGTCAGAGAAAAGGAGAATGAACATGCAGGCCTGCTTTCCAGCGGCAGGAAAACAGTGAGAAATGCTGACTAACTCTTTTGATTAGCAGCTCTTGTGAGGTGGAACTGAAAACCTTTTGTACACACAAAATTGTACTGGTTTAATTATTGGGATCTTTCCATATTAAATACTTAATATTCATCGGTGCGTGCATGCCCTTAGCCTGCACTCAAAGTCAGCTTAGGTAGGTCGTATTACCCTGCACCGTCCGTGGGTAAAATGCATATAGGAACAGAGCTCCCAGAGCCTAGTGTGTGCCCGGGAACTCCTTAAGCCATGGCGATTTGATGCTAAGCCAGCTCCTGGCTGAGCTTAATATCAGCCAAGCTGACCTGTTCCTTCAAGTCTTACATTGATCAGATTTTATTAAGGCTCAGGCCCTTTTTCTCAGGACTTAAGAAATTAATTAGTGCCCGGAGTAGTACTGTACGACTGAATGATTCCAGATGGTCACTGTAACAGGGCTATTGAAATAAACATTCATGAAAACTACACAATGGGATATGACAAGGCTTTATTTAAACTGTAAGTCTAAAGATTAAAGCCCTGTTGTTTGGGGTTTTCAGTCATATAATGGAGTTTTTTCTATGTACAGTACTTATCTTGTCTGTATCTCTGTAGTGTTTGAGCACCTCCCAGACTTTGATGTTTATCTCTCTCACAATACCTCTGTGAAACGTCAAGTATTTCTACCTCTGCTTTACCGAGTAACAAGAAGTGGGATAAGGTCCAAGGTCACGCAGGAAGAGCGCAGCTTAGGGAGGAACTGAATGGTGACCCAGGCGTAGCACACTACCCATTAGCCCGTCTTCTCCCTTTGTTTTCATGCACAGAATTTGAGACTGTTGGCTGAGTTGCTCTCTGAGAATGATCACTAGAATGGACAGGAAGGTATTTGTTTAAAATTTTGTTCTAAAATATCATAACAAGGAAAAGAAGGGTTTGGGGGCAAGCAGCCTTATCCTGGGAATTCATCAAACCAACACATCAAGGTATAATTGTTTTTCAACTTAAAAAAAACCAGGCAATCTGTGCACTTTAAAATTTGTGATTGTTTTACAAATCTGAAAGAGAATATACGGCGGGGGGGGGAGGAAAGACTTTAAAGATACATCAAAAGGAATTGTTTTTCAGTAGCAAACAAGTATTCAACTAAATGAAGTTAAATTAAAAAAAAAAATTCAAAATGTCTTTAAAAGTCATGATGTAAGGTTTTGAGGATTTTTTTTTTTTAAATGCAAGCAAAAAAAACTTTCATTCTTCCTCCTTTTTACCCTGTGCCAGCAGTGGCTGGTGATGTGCATTCTAACTTAGCCCTTTATGATTCTTTCAGTCGCAGTCCCATGTAGTGCCAGAGATTACAGGGAAACAAAGATCTCTTTATTTGCAGTGAAATAACAAAAGCAAAAGTAAATAATAGGATGATGGGTCCAAATGATGATAAGAAACCAAAGTTATATATATGTTTCATTCAAGAAGCACTGAACCAGGTGATACATTTATCGACTGCTCATGCTCCTTCAGCTGTCTTCCTCAAGACCTTGGATCCTTTCCCACTGTAACATGCATGTTGTACATTTGTACCTCCCAATGCAGATGTATTGGGCACTATCTGAGCAGATTTTAAGCAAGAAAATCCCTATCTTGGAGTCCTTTTGATCTGAACAGATTGTGCATATAAATTAAAAGACTTGGGACGGGGCACAGAGATTAATGGCTTGAGGCAAAAGTTGGGATTTGAACCCAATGTTTTAAACCCAACTACAAAACACAGCTTCTTCCTTAATACAGATCTTACAGACCGAAGGTAGCTGTGCCCACTTTTACTAGTGGTATGTAGTCTATTGAATTAATTTTAATTTTCAGTGTTGTAAGTGAGAGGAAAATCAAGTCCAGTATGCCTAATTCTACACTCATTATTGACTCAGACATAATTCCTGTTGGTTTGAATCAGTCTGAGTGGATATTTTTACTTATTAGTCATCCCGCAGTCATTTCTATCACTAACCACTCCAAATATCACAAATGAGAAACTCTTCATAATAGTTTCTCTAGGCAGTGTACATGATTGTAAGAATATTTTACGTTTTTCTATGCTTAATGTTTCCATACACACTAGGATGTAGGATGACCAGCTTCAAACTGCTAGAAGGTCAGTCGGGGGCAGCTCGTTTACTGCAGCTTTGTATGTTCTTCTGTATGATGCATTGTTGCAGTTCTGAGTTTCCCTCCCCTTTCACGGCTCTGCACTCTTCCCCATTCACAGTGAGAGGACCACTTCCACCTCTCGCTCTGTTCCACTGAACCACACGAATTCCCCTTTGCTGTAATAGATTGTTATTATCTATGCCCCCAACAGTTAATGTGCTAAATAGGCATGAATTTTGTCCCTTGGTTTGTCATTTCTCTGACTTCCTTTTAAAGGCCTCCTGGAGAACCCTAAATGATCATCTCAAATGACTGTGGACCTTATATTTTTCCATAAATGGAAAGACCTACATAGCAAGAGAGGATCAGAAGAAACAGAAGATTGCATCTCTTGTACTTGGGGCAATACTTTCACAAGGTAATGACTTCCACGTAGGGAAATTATGAAATGCCTCATTTGAGAGCAGCACTCTCAAAGTCTCTGTAGTACCCCTTATTTGCACCTATCTGTTCTTGGAACTGGTTCAGCTGTGGTTTACAGCAAAGATAGCTCAACACCTGAGTGTATATATCCACTCAAATTAAAAGCTATCAGTGTACCTGTGTGGAAAACTATTTTAAATATGAAATTCTTCCAAAGAAGTCATAAGTTTACTCAAAGAAATGTCCTACATAGGTTCACGACAGCAAAGCATTCAAGGAAGTTGTAGCCATAGGTGAGAGTTGTGTAACTCATAGTGATATTGCTGAACCACAAGCATACAAAAGAGCAGAAGATAAAGTAGTTTTTTAGAGAGGAAAGAGAATGAGCATTTGCCCACAAGCATATTTACAAAGGGGAGATGAAGTGTGGAGGTGCACTTATTATGACCATACTTTGGGACGTGATGCAGTTGTATCAGCAAAACAATGAGCCCTGTTTGATATATCCCGCCTAAACAGCACTGTATTTCTTCAGGCTCAGTGCTGCTTTGTGGAGGGTATGAGTAGAATGAATGTCGACCTTGGTGTATGAACAGAGCAAGCCACGGCGCAGGTTCTCAAAAGGCCACGTGCTATGCTCAAGTATCATACCTCCACCTCTGTCAGTTAACAGCTATGTTTTGAGCAGCAGAGCCTGTGGGAACTCCAGGGATTGGAGAAGGAGCTAATTTTTTTACAGGCAGGACACCATGAAGGCAGCGCCTCCCACTTCCCATAGAAGGAGTCACTGAGGTGAGGTGGTGTTGAGCATCAGTGTGTGGCAACAGCCTCTCCAGACTCCCTATTCCAAGCAAGAGCTGAGCAGAAATGAAGTAAAACTGTGTCTCAGTCGTGTAAAATACCACCAATAAGCTGATCATCATCTCCTACCTTTGTGCAAGGTAGAATCTTGTAGCTAAAAGAGGTTTGAGCAATATCCTCACAAAAGCACCGTATCCAGCTTCTCCCTCAAACACATCCTTGAAGAATATAGGTATAGGAAAAGCACTGCTGATTTATAAGAGACGGAAGGAAAGAGCTTCTTCGAAAAGATTGCAGTCACCTAATTACATGTTCTCCAGGCTATGTGTAGTTTGCCTGAGCCTAAGTATATAAGTACATCAAAGATACCACTTTTACCTTAATGGTGAAGGGTTAATATCAATTTGTCTTTCCTGCTCAAGTGTTTCAGGGACAAGTATAAGCAAGGCTGATAGAGAAAAAGATAAAAGAAGCTGAATGTGTGAGGAAGAGGGGAGGCTGAGGTGGGAGAAATTAGGAAGATTGTTTGGTTAGCTGGCTTTTATCCTTCACAGCTCTGAACACTGGGTAGGTACTTTTCCTTCTAGTTAGCTGTGCTATCAGCAGAAAAAAGGCACAAGTGAGACTACCAGAAAAAATGCTTAAAAAAATTACTTAGTCATTCCCATTTCAGAGATGTGTCCAAATTTCCTTGGGGAGGAAATAAGCTCACAATGAGAGGGAGTAACAGCAAGTTACTAGCAACTGAGACAACACTAATTATTTAACCATAATGTCAGTGGTATATAGCCAACATTAATTTCCCATAAACATCCATAGCAGTGCTATATTCCAAAGAGACACAAAGAAAAGGAATTAAGTAAACATATTTTTTACTTGTTTTTTTTTTACTGTCCTAAACGTGAATGCCACATGGTAAATGTGGTCTTGATCTTCAGACTCCCCAAAGAAGACAAGTTAAAGGTCTCTTACTGAAGTCAGCAAGGATACACATGTTGTTAAAATGTGGCGTGTGCTTAAATATTTTGGAGTCTGCAGTGTTTAAGAGCAGCACATATACATTTGCCAGCTGAGCCCATCTTTTCCTCATCCTCTGTTGGATACTTTTTATGGTTTTTGTTTGATTTCATCACTTCCAGATTTGTAGGGTCTGGAAAATGAAGGGGTGGGAAGAATCACTTGCTTTTGCGTGGTAAGGAGGAACAAATAACTGAGAGAATATTCATTATTGCCTGAAATAATGACTAACATGGAGCCCTTCATCAAATGTTGTCACTGCTTTTAATATGATTAGGCCAATGAGAAATGGTAGTTAGGAAAAACTATTGGTATCTCGTTTATGGATGAGAAGCTGAGGACTAACAGCCCTAAAGCCATGACTCCAACGTGCAGTGCAGAGGCGCTGACAGGCAGCCCCAGCCTGCATGGACAAAATCGATATATTTTAAACCCAGTCCTGTACAGAGATACAAGGTCCTGCAGGTAGGATAGCCCCTACTGGCACATCAGCTGATATTTCTTAATGAAGCAGATCAGCTTCAGTGTCGCACTGATTTAGCAATAGTGCCTTCAGTTCTGGACCTATTAGCGTGAAGGCAAGCGGAGGTATCCTCGTTCAAATATTGCATTGCTTAGTCACATGCTCATGCAAAAAGACTGTAAAAGCAACAGGAAAACACTGCCGCTGGATGAGCACTTGACTATTTTGCACAAGGCTGACAGAGGTAGATAGGAACACACCACAGGGATAACAAATACTACTCACATCGCAGAGCCTGCGCGATACAGCCATGTTTATAGCCACCTCCTAATTTGCAATGTGGATGAATCTTGCCTTAAGCCTGGACGCCGGAGTCATGTTTCTGAAGAATCAGGTAGCGTATCAGAGGAAAAGTTGAGTCCCGGGGCAGCCGAGATCTGACATCTGTAGTGTAGTCGCTTCCCTCCACAACTGGGCTCTACAGGTCAGGGGTTGGGAAGATTTTTGCATCGACATGCAGATGCATGGGATACACAGTCTCTCTGGCAACCAGAGAACCAAGGAGTCTGATTCTGTCCAGCAGTCTGAATAAAGGGTGTTTTATCTTCACTGCAGCATACTCCTGTCTCTTTTCCATGGCAAGAGGAACTTTAGTGACAGGGTCAAACAGCTGTCACATATTGCACAAACCTACAATGGGTAATGGATACAGTTATACTTCATGTAGATTAGTCACACCCAAACAAAACTTGCTTTTAAAGTGGGAATGAAAAACAAAAACATTCCTTCATCCTTTTTTTCTATTTTTTTTTTGAATGACCAAAATGATCATATTAACATTGCTCTTCACAAAAGGAATGTGCTTATAATGCTTCTATAAATCCTGCCTGGTTTCCATTGTAAGCGCAGGGAACCTTAAAAATGATTTCAAGACGTAAATCAGGTTAAGAACCAGTATTTGCAATGGATAAGAATCTGTCTAACACTTTGACAGAGAGTACAGTACTGTACACAAAGTGTAATGCAATAGCTCCCTTATTTATTCCTGTTTTGCAGAAAGCAGAAACTGTTCTTGCCATGCATTACCCCTATTATGTTCCTTCTTGGGAACCTGAGACCTTTTGAATCTATCTTCTGAACCATTTTAATATGCAGCAGAACAAAAGGATCACAGTGTCGCTCATGAATACATTGTAAAGCCAAAGCCATAATTACAAATAGCAAATGGAAAATGTATGCATATAGCTAGATAGAGAGAAAAAAGTACCATATGCAAGCACAAAAATAATATTTTTTCACCATATTTATGTTATTTAACCCTCTCCCCCTCCCCTTCTTCTTTCCCTTGGCTCCTCTCAAAGAAATCTTTCTTTCAATAGTCTCTTCAGACATGGAAAGGGACACCAAGGGGAAGGAAGAATCAGCTTTCATTGATGCCGTGACTAAGGGCCATGGTCTTGGCCTAGACCCCTGACCCTCATGTCTGTAGCATTATACACAGTGTCTGGTGTGATCAGCACAACCTTGTTATTCAGCTTTTGTACTGTGCATATTTAATTTCAAAACACATTCCAATGGCAGCGGGGAAAAATTCGCCCTCTTTTAAGTGTATGATTCACCAGCTCTTTAGAGTCAGTTGGTGGCAGATGGGCAAGTGTGAAAACTTCTATTTGTGATCTCACACTATATAATGAGCACAAGCCACCACTGGAATCGCAGTTTCTGCATGGAGAGCCCTGTGCACTCACTTCCCTCTCAGAACCGGTTCTCTTCACTTCGGCCGCAGCGGGAGCCGTGCCAGGAGGCCTGGACGTGGTTGCTGTCCCGCACAGGCATCCCAAGGAGCACCTCTGGCTTTCTGAGATTTCCCTGCCCAAGGCATTTGCCGACCCAGTGCACTCTGCTGTGGGGCAGCCTTTGCAATCTGTGCCTTGGAGAACCTGGCACCCAGGCTCTACCTTCCCACCTTGGCTTCTCCTTTAGCAGAGAATACATAGCATCTGCTCTCTGCTACTGTTAATAACTGCATTATAAAGCGGCAGTCCAGTTTCTAAGTGCTTCTTACATTTGAACGTATAAACCCTCCAACTTTTCCACAGAGTTAGTCACAGTCTGTCCTGCAGTCCATAAAACAGAGAGGCTTCCACCAGAGCAAAGCATCCAGTTTCACCCGGGAGTGAAACTTGGTGGTATACATCCTCTCTGACTCGGGGCCTAACTTTCAGCTGAAGTTTTAACAGAAAAAAAAATGAAAATAATGAGATTTCTAGAGAAACTATGCAGAATTAAATTTGTCAACAGTCATATCTTAAGGACTATCACTGTGCTTCTCTGTCCTTACACCTGAAGAATGCAAACACTCGTGTGCAGTTTGTCCGCTGGAAATGGCTTAATCTTATCCAGTTAAAATAAGAAAACTTGTATAAATTTGACTAATAATGGGGCATGAAACTTTTCTGAAATTGAAGACAATTCACACTCCTACGTTATTATCATCTCTGGTATTTATTATAGTGCATTGGTTTGTACAGGCTAATCAGGAATTAGAACTCGATTCCGCAAGGTACTGTACAAATAACAAAGAAAACAGTCTGCACCCCAGTGATCTTGACATTCATGGTATCTGATGGAATCCAAAAAATTTAAGTGATAAATAAGGAGAATGGAATTACAATAAAGAAAGGTGCTATGGCAGCTGCAGCAGCTCAGCTTGCTATGTATCTGCCCAATTTCAGAGAAGGAAGTTTTATTATTTTTTTTCTGAGTCTTCAGCTCCTTCCAATTTTTGGCAACGACCAGAGACCTAATCTTGTGAAGTGCTGAATGCCTCCTGTGATATCATCATCCCCTTAGTGACAGCCCCCAAAGTAGAAGGACTAAAAATACTGTAAAAGAAGAAAGAAAACAAGAGGTGCTGGAAATTTCAAGATAAAAATTGTTCTTGAAGAGTATGCAGCCCAGTTAGGCAGCTTTTGGCTACAAAAATGCTTAAAGAAGGTCAATGATAACAAGGTTCAATGTCCAGGGCATTGGGGACATGGCCAGCATGAACTGATCTTCACCCTCTCCTTGATGTATGCCTAACACACTTCTCGATAGCTATACCGCAGGTCAGCACAGGGCAGTAATAGATTTAATATCTAATACAAATTATGACAATGGGTAGCTATAAAAACCCAAGAGAAGGACTTTTGTATACGGGCAGTTTTTAGGACCATCGTTTGCACTGCAGGAGGAAGATAAAATATTAGCTAATCTGAAAAAGGAACAAGTTGTAAGACATTAATAAAAATATCCAGTAAGCTCGTCTATCATTAGATTAACATTGTGAGTTCTTCCTGCAACTTAATGGAAACCTCTTTAGTATATGTTCTTTTCTTTTTTGCTGTATTTTATGTTCAAAAGGCATGAAATATGATTTCTGCTTTGCTTATGCTTGCTGTTATTATTTGTGGTTGCACCTCAGATGCATGAGGGGCTTTTTATGCAATCACAGCAAGTCATCTCTAGGGGTTTTAATAATAATAATAAGACCAACAAAGAGACCAGAGGAAATAGAATTTAAGTAAGTGAGACCTGACAGTTCTTACACACTTGTTTGAATTAGAGGAATTTTGCTTCTCCTTCAGCCCTTGCCATTAAGAATGTAGTTTAACTGGATTCATGCTAAAATTAGAAAGATATCATGTTAGGCATCATTGTAACTCTGTCTTTCAGATAAAGTCAGTCCTCTTAAAGTTTACCATATCATGTAGAGGCACTGTGGTGTATCTTGAGGGATAACAGGTCAAGGTTCAAGACACAGTTCAATATAACAGTAGGTTTTCATCATAGATTTTAATCCTTTTTTCTTTTTTTTTTTTTTTTTTTTTTTTTTTTTTTTCTCATCTTNTTTTTTTTTTTGTTTTGTTTTCATGCCATCCACGATCAAAATGTGAGTGTTTGTGTTCAGGTCTCAGGGTAGCAGGGCCCCTAACCAGAAAACCAGCTACAGACAGTCCCTGCCATGTCTCGAGTTCGAAATCCAGACTGATTCTGGACTCCCAACAATTTGATTTCACCTCCAGTTTTCTGTTTAGCGGGGAAGTTAAAATAGACATTTTTATTTAATTAAGATACACAGATTATGAGTAATATAGAGATTATTAACAAATATTTTTGAAGAAAGAGAAAGCAGTGTGCTCTCTCTCTCTCTCTCTCTAAAAAGCCTTGGCCCAGAGCCAGTTATTATTATAAGCTGGCTGAGCTGGCATGAGGCCAAGAAGCTGATAATTTAGCATGAAGCCAAAATGGATGGCTTTTCTCCCATTCCCCTCTTTCAGTTATAGCTTGTGGGTGTGACAAACGTTTCTACCGCCCAAATTTTCAAAACCGCTCACGGATCAAGCGTGTGTATGTCTGTGTGGGCGGGGGTGGTGCTGGGGGAGATCTGCCATGTATTGTGTATTTAGAAAAGGATATGACACCCTGTTTATAATCTTACAAGAGTTCAGCTGCTGCCTCATTTTATTTTGTGAGCCAGATGACAAACTCAGATGTCCTCTTCCTGGGTCTGATTTTTCCCTTTGATACTCAAGAGAACTTGCTTGGCCCAAGGATGCACAAGAATTGCCCTTTAGGTGCCCTGAAGTCAATGGCAGCCCTTCTGTGCGCTCAGCATTCAGCATAAAATGGGACAGTAGCCCATCCAGACTTTTAGACTTTTGGCTTATTTATCTCAGATTCCATTCGGCCCAGACAGAGGTAAGCGCAAAACAGCATTGAGACTACCACCGCCTAACACCGTGCGTGGTGGTCTGATGGGGAAATGGCGCTTGCCCAACTGGGAGGGAAGGCAGGGGCAGGAGCAGGAGCAGGACAGCTACCTGTACAATTCCATGCTAACACACCCTCACCTCCTTGCCATGGTGGCTGCAAGAGCAGCTTCAAGCAGGGATCCTGTAGCCAAAGAGGTAGACTTGATGGAAGCATTCCCTCTCTTTCCTCCCATTTCCTCCTCTGTAGAGTTTGTATGGTGTGAACCATGATGATTATGTCAGCAAAAGTAACTGAGAGCAGGACCAGATAGATTTAGGGGATGGGAGGCTGAATGAGGGGTCAGCAGGCAATTTTCCATACGTTAGAGAACTGAGTATCTGCAGCTGCCTTGGAGCAAGCATAATGCTCCTGTCAGGTCTGCCCGCCTCTGGGATCTTTTACTTACCTTACCTTCAACATCTTGAGCCAAAGATGCCAAGCAAGGAAAGGCTCCCTCAAATCTGGGAAAAGCCCGAGTACGCTACAGTGGTGGCTCTCCTCACCAACATTGATCTTATCCAGAGCTTTCCACCTCTTCATTAAAAATTGCATGGTCTTCTACACAAATCCTCAGGAGCATATGTTTTGAGCTTGACAGTGAATTTCAGCTGAAATGTATTAACAAGGAGATGACAGAACAGCACGTTAGAGTGCAACTAGGAGGGTAATTAACTGGAAGATCTTTAATATAGGCAAGTCTTCCATAAGACTTCGTCTTACAGTCTTCACTGCAATTCTACCTGTGATGCAAGATTTAACTGGCAACCATGTGTGGCCCCAGAGAGTGGGTTAATATGTTGAACAAATTAAGTGATGGTATGGGAAAACCCTGCCTCTGCAGCCTTCCATATTAAATGAAATCTGCCTCTTGCCAGGTCTAAGAGGACCTGGAGTAACACAGGGTTTAAACTTGCTTACCATTGCACGAGCAAGCAGACAGAAGAGGTCAAAACTGTCCGTTCAACCGGTCTGGCCTTCTCTATGTTCTACATACTGTGGACAATATGCAAGAGATGCAGAGAGCTAACAAACTAAAGGAGCATGAGCAGGCAGGTGACTGGATCTCGCGCAACTCCTCACACATGTGGCTACCAAATCCCCCTGCTCCTGCCACAGTGCATGCATTATGCAGAGGAGCCAGCTGGCCATTTATCTGAGTAGACACAAAGAGAACTTCACATGGCTCTTGAGTAAATGGAGATGTGAAAGACAGAGTCTGCATGATCCAATACATTTTCTTTATTTCTTTCTTTAAAGCCAATGATGGATATTCATTGGAGATCTAACATAAAATAACCCATTCATCCAGCTTGCTTAGTGAAGATACCCTCTAGATGAAAAATTATAGCCAGCTAAGCATGCCTAGAAACTCATATGTCAGAGTCTCAGGACCAGGTTCCAGCTTGTGGGTAATTATTTAATGCAAGTTAATATATTATTTTTTGCAAATGAAATGCCATCAAATGGAAAAGAACTGCATGGCCAGGTTCTAAGTGATACTGTTTGTGCCTCTTAAATGTATCAGTGTAGACCTCAGTTAGCAGCAGGGTGGATGAAATGCAGCTGATTGTGATGAGGAAGCATGATATTCTCATCAAGACCGCATCAAGACCGCATGGCCATTTGACTGGGGCTTTGGGCCTGATTGTCTGTTACATTACTCCCACTTCTAAATAGCGCAGTCGTTCTGAGTGCAATGGAGTTATTCTGGCTTAAAACCGGAGTGATACTCTACAAATCATGGCTATGAACTCTGGAGGGTCTAATGGCTTTATTTTTCCAGTGCAGAATAAGGGTGTGTTTTACTGTAGACAGATTCCAGTGACATGATTACAAAGGATAAATGCCTGAGTAAGAACTGCGGGCTTCGGTCTCCAGGAGGTGGGCCTTGATTCAGCAGGGTGCTTAAGTACTTGCAGAATGTTGAGTAATAAGCAGCTCCATGACTTAAAAAAAAGGTCTAACTATAGAAGATGTGGTTTAGTGGTTGAAGGCGAGATCTGGGATTCGGGGCTTTACGCGTTCTAATCCCAGCTTTAGTGGTCTCTGTGGTCTTCTCTATTTTTAATGTGCAAATAGTAATCCTTAACTCATGAAAAGTGCTAAGCTTTATTACATAACAACATCGTTCACTTTTACTTTTGTTATTGTTCAGTCTCTGCAAGTGTTATACTTACCCCCGAACGCTCTGCTTTTGTAACTTGCAGTGTGTCTCTGGTTCATGTCTGGTATACTGCTCTGAAACAACCTTTCGGCAAAAGGATAAGGGGAGACTTCCCACTGGTAACTCTGCACTCTACACTGGATGGTAGGGTTCTCCAGCTATCCAAACAAAGCTGGGAAGGGCAAAGTAGGCTTTTCCTTGAACAAACACATACAACAGATTCCTGACAGTTTGGCTGGCAAGACAAGGATTGTCTGTGAAAGACAAGGATTGATCAGAAAAGCCTTGCTCGCTCCCTAAAGTGCTCTTGTATGAGCACAGGTAACTCCAGCATCCTTTTAAGACTAATCCAGGTGGTAAGGGAAAGGCAGCTCAATTCTAAACCCTGAAAATGATTCTGTGTTATGTGTCATCATTTTATTTAGAAAAAATTTGTCAGTGACCTGGCTGCTGGTGTGTATTCTAGTTTTTATTCCACAAAGCATGCATTAGAAGCCCAGGAAAGAAAAGAGAGGTTTCTGTACCTGTGCCAAAGGCTCTGTCACCAGATCTTTTCTTTTGATACTCATTCCTTGGACTAGACTTGTCCGCAGTCCAGGTAATAGCAGAATTCAGTGACATAATGAAATTGTGTATTCTAAATATAAGAGGTTTGTTTCAAAAAAAAAAGTTCTCTGGTCCTGAATAGACAGCCACAACTATTGCCAGCAACTAATTCACAGACACTTTCCTTTTTTAGAAACTCCTATATGCTACTGTAAATTCTCAAAAGCTACTGAATTTCAGTAATTACTACAGAGTTTGGCAAATATAATATGATGCAAATTCTGCAATCTCACAAACTTTCCCACAAGCACAACGTAGTAGAAAAATGCCAGCTACAAAATATTTGTTCGAACACTAAAATCTTGCTTTCACACTTTTTACATAAATGTGAATGAAGGTGTGAATAATAATACTCTGTGTTGTGTCCTTTCAAAATCAGAGCAATATAGGCAAAAGGTAAGCGAAAAAGACAGCACAGTTCTCTACAAGTTTATTGTATAGATTTTATGCTGTGTTTCTTAAGTGTAATTTGCTATTCTTTATCTTCTCGGTTCGTATTGGATTTTCAAATGTCTGGGGGCTGGCAAAAAGGGAACAAAGTAAACAAATATTGATGATTTATATTGCCAGTTTTTTCTTGTTTGCTGAAAAAATCTCTGCTAAACTTTTCAATCATGAGTGGTGATGAGTGGGAGAATGTGATGGAACAGCATACCAAATGGGATATGGACCTTTAGTCGAAGTTGAACATGTTCAGCTGACCTACCTGGATATTGGTATACTGCTGAAAGCTTGTACTGCAAAGGTTCATTGCCACAGGAATGAAGAAACATGAGACCCTACAGAAATGTACAAATACTGCAATCAGGAGGAATTGAGTCTCAGACAGGAATCTGAGAAAGGAATTCAGCCTGAGTTTCAAACATTTGTCCTTTGGGATTCTAATAGGAGGCCTTACTGCCTTCCAGTCACGTTTTAGTCTGTGGGCTGTGTTGTAAGCAAACCTACTGGATGGATCCCCCTGGGAATACACCTCGTGTAGAGGCCGAGTGGTTAGGTGGTGAATGAGATGATGAGCATCAAGAGTAATGGATTTCTGAAAGTCCTATTTATTACTAATCGAAATGCAGGTGTCCACTTTTATTGTGGAAAGCGACTCCCATCCTTCCGTATGCTATCAACAGTTTCTGCAATTAGAATCAACTGCCGGAGTAAGGCTCAGGATTGGTCTTTGGTTATTTGACAGCTTCTATTCAATTATGCATAAGTGAATTCAGATTAATCCTAACGTTCTCGCTAGTGCAGTCCAACAATTTACCTGTTGCATTGTGCATCGACATAAAGTACAGAAGAAAAAAACCATAAAAAATAGAATTTAAATAATGGAACCTTAATACTATCTGTTATTATTAGGTCTAATTGTCCATCCTGAGGTGACATCTTTGGTGACCTGCTAGGTCATACATCTGCATATAGGTCTCATTTAAACATGCTATTAAAATGGGCCCAATGTCTTTGTGTTCTGTTTGCTTTTAAACTTGAGTACAGATCCCCCGGGCATTCGTAGTGCATGCCATCCCATGTGAGACAGTAGCAGCAAGGGACAAAATGAAGCAAGAGGAATGCATCTGACAGAGCAGTTTAAGAGGAGTTACTCACTTGACCAGAGTACTGGGCACCTGCCTGTGGCATCTAATCTAGAAAAAAAAATATTAAAAAAATCAATTTCTCTGGATGTTTTTGTACTTTTAAATTTATTTATTTATTTATTTTTCACCTTAAACAGCTTTGATCGTATGGAGGATAGTGGAAGGTAAGCGCACAGAGCACAGAACATCTGTCTCATATCTAGAGAAAGACTTCAGAAACACAGGTGTTTGTACAAAGTGGTTTGCAAAACTCTCATGATCCTGAGCCTGTACGTGGCACCGATTTTTGTCCAGGCAAGCGTGAAACTGTAGTATGAACATTTTCCTCGAATACAGATCAGTGGAAGTAGTATCATCAGATGGTCAATGGGAACTTTCCCTGGAGGGCTGAATACAATTATACCAAAGCCCAGGCTCAGCTGAGTCAACTGGAAGAATCTGAAAGGAGTATGCCTGTGTGTGACCTGGGAGAGTTCAGCAGAGGTTGCAGACGTACTTGCTCTACGGAGCATAAGAACTTGGAAAACAGGATGGAGACGGAGAGAAGATGACAAGGCGAACATTGCTGTAGTTTTCATAGTTACATGTAAAGTATGGTTGCATAAGAAGGTCCTAGCACATGCAGCCTTAGTCATCACTCGTATATTGTCTTCATTATTTTACTGTTTGTATTCCACAAAGCTTTGTGAATATGAGTGTTCTTTAAAATGAAGGTTGATAGTTTTTCTGAAATGGAGCTTAGTGGTTTTGGAGTACGTTTTTGCCTCTGTCAGTAAACAGTAACTTGTAACTCAACTCAGCTTCCACTAAACGATGCTTAAATGAATTGCCTTTACTGTAGCATAGCAACTTATTTACCCAGTCTTCACTGTTTTTCAGCCTGTCTCTTTATCTGTCCCTTATTACATCCAGTATATGAGTGTCTCATACTCTTCCATGGATTTTAGCCTGACAACTTCCTTGTCAGGTAGGAAGTATTATTCTTCCATTTTACAGACATGGGGAAAACTGGGACTTGCAGAAGGTCACAGAGGAAGTCCGGGGGTGAGCTGAGCATTTGGTGCAGGCCTTTGGGATCTGGATGTACTGACATATATACTGAATTAGATTTACTAATCAGGCTGCGTAGGAAATGTGGATAGTCTCAGTTTTTGTAAATCATCCTCTTCAACTACTTGTAGTCATTGTGTCTTGGGTTTTTATTCTTTTCATATCTAGTTCCAAAGATTATTTAAGCATCACATGAATTACACTAATTGTGCAAAACTTCAATTTTAATGCAGACGTTTTTTTAAAAAATATTTTATTTCACTTCCATAACATCATATACAAAAATTCATGTGTAGACTTATAGAGAACAAAGCAAAACTATTCTGTATTTACTTCACCCAACATTTCTGTAAGACAGAAGAAAATATGCCATGAGTCTGGCAAGGCATTCCAGGCTGACGTAATAATGATGAATAAAAACCCCATTTCAGTGATATCACACAAAATGATGAAAACCATGTTTTGTATTTAAGACTGGAGTGGTGTTTAAGAATTCAAACGGCTGGTTTTGGCAGACATCTAATTGTAATACTGTAGCATCGCTGCAGGCAATTTTCTTTGATTTAATTAGATGAACTGTGGTATTTTTTTCTTTTTGCAAAAAGGCTTTATTATGTAGAAATGAAATATGTATAAATTTAATTTTTAATCTTGTCACTACAGAGTGGGAAGGAATAAGCTGATTCTTTTAATTTACCCTCTTTGTTTAAGAAAAAAATTAAATTAATCTTATCACAAATGTTTATGAGTAATTGATTTGAGTTTTGCACTCCAGTCAGAAGTGATAGAGTTAAGATTGCGCTATGTTTCTTCTGAATTGAATCTACTGCAACCATCTTTCAGTGTGTAAACACAAACAATTTGAAGCCTCAGTTATGTTATTTTTCCTCCAGACTATGATAATATTACCACTTAAATCAGAGTTTGGACTAGGAAATAGATCAATCCAGAAGATTTACTCTGCAATGTTTCTTTGTTTGTGGATTTTTCATTTGTCTTTTTTTTACATAGTTGTCTGTTAAGTTTAACTCCAAAAAGTAATTGATCACCAAAGATTTTCTTTGATACTTTTTTCATATTTTTTTGAGGGACAAATTGAGAGGAGATAATTTTAAGTAAATTGTAAGCAATTATAATTACACTATATATAATGTAATATAATCATATAGTTATAATCATATATTTATAATCATGTAATTATAATCAACACTACTCACAGGGTTATATGTCATTAGTTTTCAGGCAAATCTTCCCCACTGATTCCAATCAGTTGGCCATTTCCCCAGATCTGAGCATGATCTTGTAATGTCCAATATCTACATCATGGCATTTATTAAGGTTTCAAACACTGATTGATGTGAGGCATTTTCAAAATTCTGTAGAACCATCCTTATGCTTCTCCCTAAGATGAAGCCAAAATGCAAAAATCCAGCTTCATGGAAAGTAATGAAAAATTTCCACTCAGTTCCTCGGGAGCCAACGTTGTGCTCTGTGTATTAAGATGGCTGATTCAGGAGCTCTTGAAATAAAGGACAGAACATGCACTGGTTTCAGCACCGAGGCTGAGGCTTTCCCTTGTGTTTAAGCTGTGAGTTTTACTCCATGAAACCTCAATTTTTTTTACCAGCCTGACAAAGATGTTTTCTTTCCAGTGGCAGTGGGGATGGTAGGACGGTTAATTGAATTATCGTCTGCTGTCAAATTGCTGCAAAAAGGGCATGATAGTATTTGCATTTTTTTTTTTTTTTTTTTTTTGGCTTGTCATTGAAAAGTGTTGATGCACTTGAAGTTCTTGCCTGATACCAATTTTAATAGCAGAGGAGTTCACAGCGATTAACACAGCTCAGTCGAGGCCGTATAGGTCAGATCTGTGCTCAGACGAGTCATCTCATGGACTTTTTCCCTTTCTGTAAATACTTTTATTATAAAGAATGAAACGATAGAAAATTCATCTTGAATTGTGTATGTATTTCTTATAATGATGAAAGTGATAAGACTCTCGAGTGCTCGCACTCCAGTCAGAACAGAAGGCTTGATTTTTTTTTAGATTATTTTTTTCTTTTTCCAGAAGAATGCACTTTCCAGTGGACTTGAACTATTCATGAGAAGAAGAGGTTTTTTCTTAGAATTTATGATTTTTTGGTTCCAAAAAATGTTACTTGGCATTTGTTAGATTTAAACAGACTTTAAAAAAAAAAGCTCTCAAAATGAAATCATATATTATATGTCAGTATTTTTAAAATAAAAATTTCAGGTTGGCCAGAAATGAAAATATTCTTTTATTAGTTTTTTATCAATTCAAAGAAATCAATTTATACACAGTTCTCATTCCGGGTAGTTAATTTCAGAGCTTTTTCTTTGTTTCAATTTTTTTTTTATTTGTTATTTTGTTGTTGTTGTATTTTGCATCAGTGAATGAAAAAAAATCTTAGTGATAAACACTTTTTGCATACACTTTAAAAAAATATATTTTTTTTCCTGTAGTCTGTTGAAATATTAGATGTCTTCTTAGAAATGGAGTGCAAAGATTTAGCCCCAATCCAAGCAGTTCACGTAGTAATATAGAGAGCTTGATTTCCACATGTGATTGAGTTTCAAAGTGGAGCATGTTTGGCTGTCTATTCCTTGGTCCCAAACACCAAATATAGGAGCAGGTTTTTCACTAGTGTATAATAGTAGCTTCAGAATCTCTCTGATTTCTGCTAAAAATAACAAGCATCTTGCTCCAGATAGCTCAAGTGCATTCTTCTTTTTTTTTTTTTTATTTTATTTATTTTTTTATTTTTACAGTACAGACCCCAGTAGAAATAAGAAGAGATGATTTTGTAGAGCCAGGAGAAATTTTCTTTATAGAAGGGAATGTCTCATCATCTGTTTAAGCCAGCTTCCCCATGCCTTTGCTGCTCCAGTGAGCCCAGAGGAGAGCGGGTGCTGGAGCAAACCCAGTGCTTTAAAAATTAATACCGGGGAAAGAGAATCAGGACTGTAAAGTTTTGTTCTGGGGTAGCGGCAGCTCTTCTGAAGGGCATTTCTGCTTTTGTTTTTCTTTCAGAAGGAATCCAAACTACATTTGTAGCATAGATAGTTTGCATGTGTGCTGATGTGAACTGAGATCAGAATCTGAACCGCTGGTAAAATGTGCTACAATATAATCTGCTATACTGAGGGGCTGTAAGGAGTAATTATTGTTTGCAAAGCTCTTTGAGTTCCTCAGAAGAAAGATGCTATAAAAGTACAAAATACTGTTATTATTATTATAAACTTCTAAATGCCAAAAACTAGGCAGTAATAATAGAAGTGCTGAAACAACTTTAACAATAGTGATGTGAACACATTAAGCTGTAATAAAGCCAGAGTCAACTAAATCAATCAAGTAGGCCTTGCAAACTGCTTGTTAGGACAAAATTGCATCTTTTCTAAAATAAATACAAGAGCAGATTCTCAGCTGGTGTAAATTAGCCCAGCTCCACTGGAGTCAAAGAGACTTGGATTTAAAATGAGAGTTGCAATTTTTAATTTTTTTTTTCTCCTTTTTCTTTTCTCGCTGCCATTGTTCATCTATGCATGAGCCTCTGTGTGTGTCAACGTGCATGTGTTTGGATGTGCATGCTGCAGAAACGCCAGCGCTGACAAAATTTATATCAGCTTCATTTGGGCAAAAAGCCAAAGTTATGACAGTTAAGTTTCATTTCAAACAGGAAAAGCCTCCTGTGTTGCTACCCATGCGCAGGTGAAGTTCTGAAATGTTTTTTTTTTAACCCAACTTGTGCTCTGTAGGAAATGTCTCTGCCTCAGTCTTTGTGGGTGTTATGTCAGAAGAGAGGATGTTTTTGTAAAGGAGAAAAGGCAGCATGGGAAAGTACGTTTAATTGTGTAGAAATAGAAGTTATACGCTACTACTTAATACTCTTCTCCTCCCCTTCATTGACTCTTGCCCTGACTGTTGACAATCTTTACAAAACTACTTAACCATCCAATTTAAATTATAAGTGAGGAAACGGATTTTACAGAAGATCAGACTGAATTTTCAAAATATTTCAAAGCAGTTTCAATTAAGTACTTTTTCTAATTGTTTTAAAGCACTTTTATGGTCTCAAAACCTGCTTAGATCTTGCTTTTACAAAGTACTCAGAAAACATGTTAATGTCATAATCTAACTAACTACACCATATTTGTACGTCATCTTGTGATCCTTCAGAAAGATAGTATATGAAGCATGTATGATTAAATATGCCTGAATTCATATCTTTTTACCATGATGAATGATCTTCTTTCCTGGAAACAAAACATTTTTCATGTAACTATTACAAAGATAAAAGTTCATACTGGCTTACATTGTCAGCTAAACTTTTGTAGGCAAAAACAGCGGGGAAAGAAGTAGTAAAGGAATCTGGGAGTCAGTACTCATTCCGTCACTGACTTTCATGTAATTTGTTCTCTCAGCCTTCAACTCCTTAAGTGTAAAATGAGGATCACAACACCTAAATTACTCATTTCTACACTGGTTATAAAGGAGAGATAGTTTGAATCTCCAGTCTTTCTGAACAGAGTTTCTCATCTTCAATTTCAGGGCTAGTTATAGACCAGGGGAAGAGTAAGTGTGGAGGGGGAGCTAAAAGTCCAAGATGCTGAAGAATACGTATTTTGCACTGTGACTCCGGTGACTGATCGGTTAAGAACCCCAACTCCAAATCCAAGCAGATGTTTCAAATCTGTGTTTGAATATTGCAGCTTGGGACTATGCATAGTTCTATGAGACTTATTATAATTTATTATTAATAGGAGTAATGATTGATATTGTTGCATTATTTAATAATTGCACTACTTTCACTATTTAATAATAATTATTATTTGCACATGCAGATCAGGTAGTTAAGGTTCTTTTCCATAAGAAATGCAAATAGAGATTAATGAGTGATTCATAGCAAGTAAGATAATCTGACAATTTCTCCCCCTGCATTTAAGCATCATTTACTTTAAGTGATTCTCTGTATTATCATTGTGTGCTCGATTGCTCAGTAGTGAGATCACTACTGAAATCACAAGGAATTGTATCTTTGCCTTGATTACTGGAGCATAGTTTACAGCTCTTTGTCTGTCTTGACAGCTAAGACTGTAATCCCTTTAAATCAAGAACTGTGTTCTAGTCAACGTCTGTATAACGCCCAACGAAGTGGTGCCCTGGGCTCTTTTAAATAATTAGATTTCTTGTACAAGTCAGTAATAAAAATCAAATTTCTGGTGCAAATATTTCTGGAAAATAAATATTGATAAATGTGTTACAGAAGTATTTGAGAAAGCCTCTGGAAAACAAATTCTTGTAAATGAGCACTATGACTGTTGAATATAATACCTATTATTTCAGTAAACCAGGGTTAAAATCAGCCATAGCATAGTAAACATCATCAAGATTTCTTTATTTTTATTCATAAAAGAGTATTTGTATGAAATATAAAATTTATATAAAGCTTTTTAAATTTTATGCAATCTCTAATTAGCTTCCTGGTACTTAGTGTGGTGATCTTTCCATCTTATGGCTGGCATTGTGCCTCTAAGTTTTTTGTGCTCCAAAGATATATATAAATTAAAAGATAATGTGATGGATATAGATTTATATAATACATGAGTTGTTTTTCCACCATCTTCATATGTAAGTACCTAACTAACATCACTAAGGAGAACTACACTATCCGGGTACCAATGTTAAATACTTGCTTAAATATTTGTAGGACTGGAATCTTACAGAAAACCTAAAAGAACTTAGATCCATCCCCTCTGGTTATCTTTCATGATGTAGGCCTAAGTATGGGGTGCAGAGTCAATTGTTTGGTTTGGTGTTTTCTTTTTTTCCACATGGGAAAAAAAGCTACAACAGTCAGCAGCGATAGTATTTTTGAGAAAGTTCTGCTTATGTAGAAGGTTTTCTGTTTGGGTAGACACTGCTCAGTATGTAATTAGCAGTGTCCATTCTTGGTTTTATAAGCGGCATTTTAGCAATTAGGAACTTTTTAATTAAGTCAACTGTGTTCTCAGCTTGAGGTTTTTTGGGTGCACTTTTCCTCAGGAAAGTGAGATAACATTCAAGTGAGACTTTCTTTCCTTTTCTGCAGCAGTTCTTCCAACTTCCACTCCCTAGTAAGTCAGTGCTCCCCTTTTAAAGACTTTAGCGCAATTTTTTAAATTATTTTTTTATGGCTTGTGTCACCACTGCTACCATCAAGATTCCTCTCTCAATAAGATGCTGATTGGATGAATATGGCTTCCAGTAACTCAGCCTTTGTTTTGTAAAAACATTATTACAACATTGTATAACACTTTAGAAATGTTTCAAATTTAGGCTGGCGTGGTGACTTAGCAGACTAGGGGGCTAACATATGGAGTCTGCTACACACTAGAGACTGTGGTTTTATTGCTGGCACCACTAGTCAAGTCGGGATTAGCAACCATGGTGTGTTCAGCAAGATCGGATATCACAAGGCCTCAGGTGTGGTTACCTAGCCCTTGCCAGAAGTAGGACAAATATTGATGGGTGAAAATAAAGATGGATTTAGTATAATGGGAGGGATACTTTTGCTATAAGGGCTACATTTTTCTTAGGATTAAATCATTTCCTTTGTTTTCCATTAAAATAATCAAGCGGTTCAAAATTCAAAACATACCCCAAATGGTAGCCCTCGTTGGGTGCAGAGCCACCCGTCGGGACAGTGACCCCGAGTAGGATACCGCTGGCACCTCTACTTGTCCTCGGCTGCAGCTGTGAATGTGCCAGACCTTGAAAAACAATTTGAGAAGCAAGCAAACAAGCAAACAAACAGATTCCTTTTCATATGAACTCACAGTACGGGCAGGATCCCAAGCAAGATGTCTCTCATCTCAGCCCTGTCTCTGCTGTTGAAAAGCAGAGAAAAGAGGAAGAACTTCCTTGGGAAAGACAAGCTGGCTGAGAGTGGGAATGATATGCTTTAGGTGTTGATTATAGTGTAATAACTAATGGTGAGATTTCATTAGAAAGTAAAAGAACGCATCTGTAGGAGAAAACAGATCCCATTAAAGAGCTGCACAGAGCCTTCTTTTTGTTTAATGGTAAAAGTACAAAGTGACAATATCAGAACAAAAATAAAATAAGAGGGGGAACGCATTCTCTATCTTAAAAAAAAAAAAAAAAAAAAGAAAAGTGGCAGTTAAAGCCAATAAAGTCCTTTATTTGAATGCCATTAGTGGGTTTGGCAGCCATCCGCGCCATCTACTTCAGAGGAGCACTGCACAGATTAAGAGAGGCTGGATGCTAATTTGCACATATGGAAATGCTTTTTCTCGCCGTTCCGATGGCTCTGTTGTGGACAGATGGAATTAGTGAGCACTCCAAAGCCGTGAAGGCAAACACATAAAAAAAAAAAAAAAAGCCCTCTCTCCTCCTTCTTTCTTCCTTCTCTCTTTCTTTCTTTCGTGAGAAACTTCAGACTTGAAATAAATAACATTAGCAGACCGCTCTCCCTGGCATTAACAAGCTATTTTATCATATTTCAATTGCAAATCATTTTTTAACTGGGAGTTACAGTCATCTTAGCTAGAACCAAGTGTGCCAAAAAGGATTGGCAAATTAAGGACAATCTTCAGATAAATTTGGCCTTATATGCTGTATATAGATCCCTCTCCACTTTAGTCTGTGCCTTGCAATGCTCCCTTTCCTGACAGTGTTCAGTGACTATGAGTCGTGTTTTCTCTTTCCAGTCCTTACACTTGTTGTACAAGTGACACTTTCACCTATCTTATGACCAGATTGTGTCCTGAGATCTCGCTGGCATGTGGGACAGAGGGTGGCCTTGGAGGGGAAGATCATGATTAAAGGTGGTTCCTGACCAGGATCAAAATTCAGTCCCTGCATTTCCAGCTGTACAAAAGCCATTTCACCTGTCTGCCTTTGGACTATCGAGTACTCTGTGGACAAACTGCAGGAGGCAGACACGAGAGAGCAGCCTGGACTCTCGCCCAGGAAGGAAGGTGTAGGAATTCTTCGTGGGGCTTTCCCCTGAGCAGCACGGTTCCCCACTGACTCCAAAATAGGGCTGTGCCTTCAACATGATTAAAACACTGGAAAAAGGATCAATCCAAGGAGAGAAGAATCGCTTTTATCTTGCTAATTTACAAGGGGAATTTCATATGCACCTTATCTATTGGCAGTCAAACAAAGCAGATGCATCATTCTTTAAGGCAGCCGAAAGTCAACGACCTTTGTTGCCAAATGTCTGTCTAGCCATTTTTTTTTTTTAATTTCTTTGAAATCATCTGGCACCAACAATTAGCACCCGACCACCCCCCAAACTTTGGATGAAGTGCGTGCCGGAAACCAAATCAAGATTCAAATATGGTAAATAACACCTCTCGTTGTGCACTGTGACTGGCTCGCTGCCACTAGCAAGAAGGTCTGTGCACAGTTCAGTCTTCTCAGGGGCCAGTTCTGGTCTCCTTTAAGCTACATAAATCCACTGAATAAGGCCATACACCCTCCTAACTAAAGGCAAGAACTGGGCTTTTGTAACAGCACCTGACTGGGATCTCTCTGTTACAATGCGAAGAATGGCTTGGAGGGGAATCCAGGGGTCTTAAAGCTCCTCCAGTCTGGCCTTTTTCTTCTCTAGTCTCTTCACCCAACTTCTGAGAGTGTCTCGGCGATATTAATGGATTCACAGCTGAAAACAGTGATGAAATGCACCATTTACTTGACTCTCACTGAAGAACCAGCTACGAAAATGCATTTTGCCGCCAAGTGATTTATTTTATTTTTTATTTTTTTAAGGGCAGTATTCTGAGCATGTTTCTCTGGTGGCATCAATCACAGCTATCAAGCGAATTGAAAACATGTGCACTTCAGGCAGAGGAACAAAATGTTGTTTGTGATCAGTTCCACTTGGTTATTAGCTTTACTCAGAAGAACTTCACAGCTTCTATAGAAGATGGTACCAAAGGAGAGATGTAATGAATCGCTACCAAAAATGGTGACTGCACTTCTTCCTTTCTTTCTGTCTTTTTTATTTCTTTTCCTTTTTTCCCCCTTTTTTTTCTTCCTCCCTTTCCCCCCACCCAATTCTTTCTCAAGTGCGCTGATGCCAGAGGCTGGAAGGATTTTTGCTTCCAAAGAGCAGCGTGTGGCTCTGGAGTGACAGATTCCTGACTGCTGCTCCAAGGCATTGTTCACAGCGAACAGGGAGGCTCTGACCTCTCTGATCACACAGCTGAGAGAGGAGGAGAGCATGCTACTGTTATAACTCTAACTCCTCTCTTTGTGTACAGTGCGCCTAATGGGGACACACATTTATACTGCTCTCTTCCTTTGGAGAACAAGGCCCAGTCTTGAACTCTTTATTCGGGCTAAACTCTCACGGGAAGTCTATTGAAGCCAATGTCCTTCAAGAGGCTCACTCCTCCTGTGCTTCTCGAGGCATAAAGAAAGTATATCTTCCAGCTCTAGGCAGAGATATTTCATATTTCTTCCCTCCGCCTTGCCATATTCGTATCTGACCATTTTGCCATGGTAGAGCCCTGGTGCTTTTGGTGTTTTGAGGGAAGCTGTCATTGTTCTTTGATGTGACAGCTATAAGGAGGAGGCGCAACTTGCAAATTCTCTCTTTCCCTATGTAAAACTAGTTGCAAATATACCTTTCAAATAACACTTTACATTATGGCAGTTTTATCAGACTCAGACCTCATCTCATTCTACATAAGGCACAATGATAGTGATTAGAATTCAGTCTTGGAATCTAGGAAACTGGGGGAAAACCTGCACTCTTTGTAATAAAGCTGGGATTTCACTCAGGTTCCTTACCAGCTTGACAGTAACCCCCCTCCCTGCTTCCTCACCAAATGTATTGGCATTTCCCAAATGATTTCAGTGGCTTTGAAATTTAATCCCAACAGAAGAGATTTTAAATTGCTGCTATTATTCAGAGATAGCAGACCCTTAAAATATCCGAGCTTCAAGGAATTGCATAAAAAATAAAAAATGCATAATGATCATATAGACACAGTTGAGGCTTGTGATATAAGATCCAATAAAGTATTTGTAAAAATTAATGCTTTGGGGAAATACTGGTGAAGATTCTTAAAACTGGAAAGTTTCATTTTTGCAGTGACTTCACAGAAAATTTAATAGAAATATTTAATTTATAAGAAAAGTATATGTTTTCTGAAAGTTGAGAATGGGGCATCTTCATGGGAAAAGATCCAAGACCCTGTCTGGGAGAATGAGGGGAGCTGTAAATTAAACCAAGAAAAATCTAACCCTGAAATGTTCTTACTTAGTTTGATTCTTTTTGTTTTTCTATTACAGTTTTGTTTCTCTTCATTTTTATTCATTTATTTATTTATTAATTTAAGAAATGCTAACAGGGTAACTTAGAATTCCCCCAAAAGTGAAACTTCAGTAACAGAACTGGTGAAAGGATTCAGCATCAAATTATTTAATTTTTTATTATTTTACCGTAAACATAGGTATCGTATTAGTGATAAACAAGCTCATAGAAATGTTCCAGAATACCCTGCAATATCCCAAAATGGAAACATGAAGAGAGTAATTCAGAAGAATTACTGACAAAATAATAGGAAAAAAAATGAAAATAAAACAAATATCTTTTTTTTCTTTTTCTCCTTTGGTCAAACTGTCTGCTCTCTACTCCGTTCTTTCTACTTATTTCTGCCTAAGAAATCTAGTTAATGCTGCTTGGGATGGTAATGTAGCCAGACTTCCCAGAAAACTAATAGATATAGGAGAAACACAACAAACTACCCAAAGGCTGTGGTAGAAGACTGCATTTCACCCAGTTAACGCTTTTGTCAGCCGCCACCTACATTTCTAAATCCTGCTAGCATGGTAAGCTGCTTTGTTAGTCCTGAGTGTCTGCAGCCTGCACCAGAAGAGAGAACAAGGAGCTGCGATGAGTTGTGTTGGCTCTGCTGTGTGAAAAAGACAGCACCAAGCCGGGAAGCCTTCTTAAACAGAACGGATCCAGGCTTTCTCTGTCCTCCAGGCAGCAGGACATCGGCACCAGGGGACTTACTCCCCAAAGACTTCTGGACAGCCTGAAGGAGTCTTGACCCCTTAATTGTCAGGAGTAATCAGTCCTTTATGAAATAGCACATGTACCACACGTACATGATGAGAAATCTCCCTGAGTTCTTTCAAACACACAGTCACCCAAACAAAGATGAAATATCCATGTGAGCTTTAGCTATCCAAACCAGTTTAAGTTTTGTCTTTATTGAGGAAATGTGTAGATACAATGTTCTGAGATCAACAAAAACTTCTTCTAGTCGAAACTAGTAATTACTCTGAGAGTCAGGGCAGCTCTTGAAATTCAAACAACCTCCAAGGCTCAAAGAGTGAGGCTTTTCCCTTGAGTGGAAAGTGAGGAGATGCCTGGCTTCATTATCCTTTGGGCTTCTGATACATTTCACCATGAGATGTTGTTGCCCTTCCTGAGAGGCAGTTTGAATTTTTCCTGGAGGGACACATCAAGTCAGCTGTAACTGTGGTGTGCTCAGCATCCCGCTCTCTGCTCACCCCACACCAGTTTGGACGCAGCCTATCTGAGCGTGCTTGATAGCGTGACCCAGCCTCTGGGGTCACACATGCTCCAGTCTGTGCACTTTGGCCACACCAGAAGCTGGCCTCTTGGGCATGTTGTCTGCGTAAGAGGCAAGTCTGGTCTTTAGGGTATCCTCAAGAAACAGGAAAACCGACCCTTTCATAACGCTCGATGAATTACATGAAAGTGTTCAGATGCGACAGTGAAAAACATCCTGTAAGAACCTAAAGAGTTCAACAAATACTCTTCCACCTGAATGATGCTTTACAAGAGCTTGCATAGATACAGACCAACTTTGTACCCTGTCAATCCTCTCCCTATCTGTGTGTTCCTACCAAATAACTTCATTTGAATTTCTTTGTTTCTGGACTCTTTGGGTGGTTCCTCAATTCCAGACGGCTGTTCTTGGAGCCAGAAACGTGTCCCCATTGCAGGGTGCAGAAAATACGGGGTGTGCTGGCATGAGCTCTTTCTTGTCCTCTTATCCCATGGCTGGTCCCAGCCAGCCTTTATTTGTGTATGTGAGTTTATCTTCTGTTAGTAATTTAAACCCAGTCCCCATAACGGAGCAGTGTCACTTTCAAAGATGAGAGGATTGTGAACGTTTGGCATTCTGTCTGTCCGCAGAAAGCAAACAATTAAAATGTTTTAAAAGAAGTCTAATTAGAAAGCTACGTAAAAATAATAGAGGAAGCATAAGCTGAAGGACCATCTATTACATAAGTAGTGAAGGATTCTTGGAACTGCACTGACCATAAGCTCCTGTAAGTTGCAATTTCAATACAGAGTTTTAAGTAAATTCCCTTTTCAGCTTCACTTGTCCCACATGAAAGAAAAGCTAACTTTAACACAGCAGACAAGAGTCCTTAAAACGAAGCAAGAGGAATTTTTTCTTTAAGTGAAACATCATGGGGCTCATCAGAGTATTTAATAGTATTTTCCCTCCAGCTGTTTTTATTTATCTTTAAACTTCCAATAAAAGTTATGTTTTATTTCAAGAAGCAATCCATAATAAACTTTTCAGCTGATGGTAGTGGTTAGTGCCTGAGCCACCAACAGTGATGATTCTTTGGAGAGGAAACAAAAATGACTCTTTGCTATGCAGCACCTATCACAATGAATTTGAGTAGGGGCATTTGGGCCCTAACACCAATTTTCAAATTAGAGGAAACAATAATCTCATTCCATTGCTGTATGATAATGCTGGGAACTTGAGATGGGGTCAGTTTCTTACTGGAAGGCAAACTCGGAGCAATTCCTGGTCTAGTACATCATTAGTATTATTCCACAGTAATGATACGCCTCCCTGGGCTAGGTACTGTGCAGGCATGGCTTGAGGGACAGCTCTTGTCCTACGAACACATTGGGTCCTTAGGAATTTACATATGACTTTAACTCCAGGCACTGTCAATCAAACCTTTGAATTGAATGAGATGTTTTACATGTGCCAAGCTAAGCATATGTTGAAATCTATACAGGATTTGGGCCTATATAAGCATGGACCAAGGGTGAAGAAATTGTTAGTACACAGTAAGTATACCAATTCTTTTCACTTTAAGTAGAGACGACAAAACCAGCAAGGCTACACATAAAATGCTCGGCTAAGACATGACTTCATTCAGGCCTGTAGCCACAAAACCAACTCCTTTTCCGACCCCAGGTCTCTGTCTCTTGCCTTCAGCATGCTGTCTGTTATAGCATCCTGCCTACTCCCAAAGGTCTATCTCATGCCTTCATGGAAACTCCTCTTCCCAGTACTGAACTACTACAGATGGGCTTAGGCATTAATTCTGCTTTTGTCCAGCTGCTGACAAGGAGGAGGAAACTATTGAGACAAGCTCGATTAGAACCAGTGGCCTCTGGAGCTCTCAGCACTGCCAGTTTCCATTGAGACAAAGCAGAATACTTAGCCTGGTCAACACTCCTGATGCTAATTTTGTTGTGGGTCTTTTTTGGCCAGGCTCTGAGCCTATTGTTTGGTGGAGCAAAGCTGATTTATGTCTGCAGTGCTGAACCTTTTCTGTGTGGAGTTGCATACTTAAACCTCATTTTGATAGTTGACAGAATATGCTTTGTTACTGACTGTCATACATGTCCTTGGAAGAAGAAAGGCCTCCAAGAAGACATTTTTTCAGGAAGGATGCTGTACTGGAAATTTTGACTTCACTGTGGTGAGGACTGGGCCTCCTGTAGAAATGTTTGTTCATCTGTATTTGGAATTCCCATTCATCCTGCCTTGAAGCAGGAGGACAGACCAGCTGACTGACATCCATCCACCTGGTCTTCCAGTACTCTCTTCTGTGGTCTCGTATCATATTTATTACCAACTTGTATTATACTCACTATCCCTGTGTTTTACAATAGCATGATAAAGAAGAACACTAACGTATGCCACTTCTTTACCTATCTTCTTCTTGCCAGATGAGATGTTTCTGCAGTTGAGTGCGTTGTTTTATACTCGCTAAACTTACATCCATGAAAAGGTTATTCTGTGTGTCTCTCTGTATTACAAGAGGTGAGGTTAATGACATGCTGCTTGTGTTTAGAGGAAGATACGCCCATGAACTGAGGTTCATTTTGACCAGTTTGCACTAGTTTTGTGTGAAGTTCCCTGTTTCGTACAAATGACAACTGCACATTCTCCTCGTGGAGAAACCCAATCAGCCAGGGGCATGAAGTTGCCAAGGGCATTCTGGGGACTGGTATTTCACTGATCTTTTAATAATATGATCCGAGGCTTTGTGAATAAAGGCCTTCAGACGAATGCAGAGTTCTGTGGGAAGCCAGTGGAGGGAGCAGAGGGATTAGAGGACTTGTTGGAAAGGTCTGCAGGAGTTTGTGTTTCTAAGTAAAATAGGCAGCAAGAGCCAAAGTTTCCAAACTACTGAAACTTACTGCCCTTGGATTTGTTAATGACATTCAAAAATAACAGTGCTTCCTCTAAAAATAAAAAAAAATAAAAAATCTGTGCCAAAGAGCTATTTATTTCCAAATAGCTAACATTCACAAATAGGGTAAAATCTTAACTCTTTTGAATTCAGTAAGAATATTTCCACAGAATCCAACAGGGCCACTGTTATGCCCTGGACCATTCAGTCAACCAGACATTGGCCACAGGGCCAGATATGCCTAAGTTACCCTTTTGGTCTTCTCAGTCGTATGTTATACAGATTTTACAAATTCCTAAGAAAATTAACTTTTCTTGTTTTTTTTTTTTTAAAAAAAATGGCTGTCCAAATCTTACCAAAATTATGCATTACCAGAAACCTTGGTGTTTATCTGTCTATGCTCAAAAGCTAGTTTAACAGAACGAGCTCACACAAGATGGTTGAAATAAATGTTATCAGTATGGACTAGCTTCAACCTTGAGATCTGATCATGTTCCCGTAGACAGCCCACCGTGCCTAGCTTTTGCATGTGTAAGATCATTCACTGTTGCTGATACTTAAAGATAACACTGCATACAAAAAAAGAATTATCACATTTTTTCAGGAAATGCTTTATTGATTCCCTGCCAAATTTATAGTTGCCTTTATTTGTTTGTTTTGGCAGTTGCATCCCTTCAAAAAGTTTGCTTCTGTATTTTAAAATGCTTAAGGGTATCCTTTTAATTAAATTGTTGTTTTGTGCACAATTTATACCATTCTTTACTTGCTTAAAAGCCATGTGTTGAGACATAGGAACTTCCCTTCTGCCCTGTGACTTTAATAGTAAGAAAACTATACAGTTTAGCTCAAGGTTCTCCCTAAGTTTTGGCTGTGCCTTAGTTTCCTGTCTCAAGGCTCTTACTTTATATTTTTAGATTATCTAACTCTAAAAAGCCAGCCTAATGCTCCATTAACTACAAGGAAACAAAATAACAGCCATGTTTGCCTCACACTTTCTCAATATCCAAGGAAACTTAAGCAAAAAATCATCGATTGTATCAGGTGTTTCAACTTCCTCACAAATAGGAACCTCCAGTAAAAGATAACAAAAATAACTCTTAAATTCTGGTGGAAGAATTGCATTTTCTTGGAATTATTACTCTTTGGAAATCTCAGCTTCCTGGCCTCCCCTTTCGCCCCTCACCCAACGCATGCACTCTTGTGCCTTTACCTTCTGCAAATGTCAGCCAAAGGAACTCTGTGCCTTCTCTCATTCTTTCTTTCTTGTTTCTTTGAGGTGGAGTTTAAGAATATCCTAGTAGCAAATTTGTTAAGTAATGCACACAAGTCACTTTTTGTGCTGTGACAGTTCTCAGAGTTTTGAATGTGTTTTAAGTCCATGCGAGTGCTAGGAACCTCAAAGGAAGGTATGGTATTGATCGGTAAATCGAAACCAAGGTATTTCTGATAAATTGTAACTCAAAAGCCATAACTTACTTTCTTCACACTGCTTATCTCCAGCACAGTCCCTTCTGATTAAGCTTGTCAATATTTCAGACCAAAATAATGCTCCAACCAAAGTTAGATTGTATTTGAAATAAAGGAAGACCAAATAAGAGTTTATAAGGGAACTTGGTTGTGATGTTAACCATGGACCATAATTATGGTTCTGCGTCCCTGTTATTGCATCAGTCCAAGATATTGCTTCCTCCATTGTCTCCATGGGAACATCTTAATGTATGACATTGCCAGAAAGTATTCAACTAATGTGAAAGGTAGTGGCAATTGGCAAAACAGTACAGCAATTCTACATGATAAAAAAAAATAAAAAAAATTAAAAAAAAAATCACTTATCTAACCCTAGCATGCTTGTAGGCACAGGACAAGGGAATAGTTAGATTTTTAATTAAACTCTCCTTATGTACTCCCTTTTCCATGTAAAAGGTGCATAGCCAAAATGCTATTTACTTGCATAACTCATTCGTTCAAAGAAATGAGTCTCTGGGAGTGCATTTTCCTCTATTAATGCTTGAGTTTAGTATTAACCTGAGTGCTTAAATGAATTTGCTGATCGCAGCATAGACTCACATAGACCTTATTCAACATCAGTTACACACACCGTTTGGCACCTGTAGCAGTGCCTGCTTAAAGGAAGCCTAACTTTAAAGCAGTACACAGAGATATTTTCTTTACTCTTTCCAGGAGAGTTTAGTTTCTACCTTGAAGTTAGGTTTAAAGTAAATACACACTGAGCAGGAGACAGAATATAAGCTTTGCCTTCCCACTCTCTGGCTCACAAACAGAGAATTTTAGTCTCCAAACTTTCATCTTTGTGAACGCTTTACAACAACAGTTTTGTGTTTGTTTAAACAATGTTGGTTTTCTACCACTTAAGTCAAAGGTTATCTCCTTATATAATTCAGACGACTTAAAAAATGACCCCTTGTTTAAATGGGAAATGACAGCCTAACAGAATAGTCTCTAATCATCTATAGGAGAAATCTGGCAGCGCTACACATGCTGAGTAAAGTGTCAATAGGACTACACCCAGAGTAAGGCACTGCTCGGCATAATTAAGTGGTCTCAAGTCCTTGATGAGTTAAGAAAAAATCTAGCTTAGTTAGGAAAAGAAAGAAAAAAAAATTATGTGCAATTCTGAATTGTGGTAACTAAAGACAGAATGAAGCTGCCAACTTTGGATTCAGAGAGCTGGTTGGAGGGATATTTAATGTTTTAGCGTATGCCAACCTCAATTAAGAAAAGAAAGAAGGAAACCCGTTGTTTTTTTCACTGAATGGAAGGTATTTTCTATACAATACCATTATTTCCCACAGTGCTACCAGTCTATAACAGCCAGTTGACTCAGGAAGGCAGAGGCCAGCATTTTGAATCCTTGATCCCTTGAAGATGTTTCTTAAAATAAACATATAAAGGCTTTTCAAACTGTCATAGCTATTTTGGAGTTCAATTGGATACGTGTATACTTCTCCCTGATGAAATATCAGGCCTGTATTACTAATTTAGAAGTGTATCTGTAAGCACTTAGGTCTGAACTTCATCACTTCACAAATAGGCCAAGCAATCCTGTGCATCCAGTACGAGGAATCTGGCCTCTGAAGTTTCTCTGTGGCCTCGATGGGGCTGGGATTTCACTCAGTGCCTGATAACTGCACTTCAGTTCCTCCTCTGCCAGGGTCTTGAATAACCAGCACGCGATAACCAAGATGGCAGCGCAAAATAACTGAGTTTCCTCCAAGAGAGGAAAGAAAACTAGGTTAAAATGTGTGCTGACATAGAGGGTGCAATTCCAGTGACATCAGTGGAGTTGTGTTTGTTTACATCACCAGAGAATTTGGAATAATCTTGCCTGCTTTGTCACAAGCCTGCTAACTAAGTTTGAAGATTGTTTAAAGACCCCATTTTAGCTTTGTTGATTACTCAATCTCTGCAGTCATTTATTGCTCCAGTACTACAAAGTAAGAGAGATTATCCATTAATTAGGTGATTTTTTATCTTTTTTATCCTTGTAACATCTTCAACTGCACTAGATCTTCATTAAGTTCTTTTTTTTTCCTCCTCCTGCAACTTTCTTGAATCAGCTTTCATGTTTCTCCACTCTTTTCCCTGGTGGGTTGTTGATCCAGGGACCAATGAATGTTAGTAATACATCTATTTATGGCCTAATCATTATGGATATTTTTAAACGTACTTCAGAAAACTATTTGTAGGCTATGCACTCAAAAATGCATAATCCCTAGAAATGCTTAAAATGAGTGGTTGGGAAGTTCATCTATGTGTGGAGAAAACACTCTTTAAAGCCTGTGTTCTTCTCTGTGTAAAACTTCTTGTGTACAAACATGGAACATTATTGCATCTGATTGTTACGATTTTATGAAAATAAGAATTATACACATTTTTAGCCGTTCTGCCTGCATACCGTGTGGTTCAAAAAAAGGTCTTTAAGATTTTTAAGAACAAATGAAGCTAATAGTCCTACCTCTGTTTTAACTATGATGTGATATAAAGGTTACCAAAAGTCTTAGAAAGTGATATAAAGATTGCTCCAAGTCATTGTGACTAACAGAGAACAAAGTATTTGGCTGTTTTTAATGAAGAAAACTGTTCTTTGTGACTCTTTCTTGTCTCAGTATTCGAACTACAGTATACAAATTCTTATACAGAATATAAGCATTAACCGTTTCCCCCTTTGCTGGTAGTAATTGTCCGTTCTCCAATGCCGGATAATCAAGGATTGACTTCAGGTCTTAATTAATGATTTATATGACATTTGACATCAGTACTAGACATGGTTTGCGCTGCCACCAGGAGAACAAAGAGAAGATTTTAAAGGTTAAATCATGAATATCCAAAAATAACTGTGCAGTGCTTCCTTCTGCTGCAAGCAAATGAGCACACTGGCATTGTCACCGTTGGAAGTCGAAGGGTCCACATTTATGATCTAGATAATGGGATGCTGTTGTTGTTGTTGTTGTTATCAGCACGTCTCATGGTTGGTGCAGGTTTGTCATCCTGGCTGACAGAACTATTATGCTTTAGGGGCCACGTTAGCATCTCTTGAAAAAGAAGTTATGGGGGAGGGCAATTTCGAAAAGTCTAGACAAAGTGGTAAGAGCAGAATAAACAGATAAGACTCTCAGTTTCTTGTTTCCAAGTGACTGAGAAGCGGAAGGCTTTTGACCCGGAATTCTCCTCTCTGACAACCCATAGTCTCCAAAATATTAGCAGTATTGGGAAGAAATTTCAATGACAAATGAAAGAATAGAAGAGATGATGTGCATACCCCTAAATTGTTTGGGTTTTTCACTAGAAAAAAAAATCCCTCTGAGGTGCTGAAGAAAAGCAATTGATGTGTGAAGCAGAGGCAGCCATGGAGGGCAGCAATATTTTGGTGACAGAACCGTGTTTTGTGCCTGAGTAAGTAAATTTGTGCTTGGAGACACAGAAATTCCCCAGTTTCCCCAGGGCACCAAAATCTCTGGAGCCAACAGGGGATTTGTGGCAAAATCTGCAGATGGCTCTGCGGGGGGAATGCATACAGCTGTGTACATCTGGTTTATAGCTGTTTGGCTTTGTATTGGCAACTCAGTTAACTAGATAGCTTGTTGTTGGTGGAGACACAAAAACAATATCCACAGATGCTAACACCCTCCCCCTCAGTGGGTTTAGCACTTGAACTGATACCAGGACGCTCGTTCCTAACCTTGATAAAGATTTACAGCTGGTTTATGCTTTCCTTTCAAGTAGGGGAGGAGGGTGCTTTGAAATAGGGTAGGGAGCTTTCCTTAGTTCTAAAACAGGCTTTGAATTAGTTCTTTTATTTCTTTGTGAAAACACAGGAATAAGACAGCAGGAATAAATAATGATAGCCTTATTCATAACTCTCTTCTGGTTGCTTCTAGCATCAACCATGAGAACAGAGGGATAGATAAAGCCCGAAGTTACCAGGGAAGAATTTCTGACCTGGCATTTTGTGCTGAATTTCCGATCTAGTGCAAAGTAACAATATTTTTAAGTTTATTCCTATTCTTTAAAACAAATATTTTTTTAAAGTTTAGAAACTTTATTTTGGAAAGTGTAGAAATTTTTTTTCAAAGCTAATTTTATACTCCTGTATTCTTTTTATATTATATCAATACCAAAAATAGCCGTGCTTAATCTGCTGACAGATTATAATATGGCATTGGTTAAAGCATTCTATTGCTTTTCATTTGTTCATTGTTTTTGTAACAAAACACAAACTTGTAAAATTTGGGATCAAGCACAATGTTTCAATCAGTACTAAGTAGCATCTGCCTTAAAGTCTAAAAATAATTTATTTAAACATTTTCTTTTTTTACAGGAAACCTAATCATATCCATGTAGCTTTGGGAAAAGAAAAAGGTCACATGAAACTATTTTTCTAACAAAATGTTCTGTATTATAGTTTTCCATATAGATCTAGCAAGCATAACTCTGTATCTGATTGAACAAATGTTCTCAACCAAGGCTGCCAAAAGTTTATAATCCAGTAACACTTGTTTCTGGACATGCCTAGGCTCTTTGGCCACTTTTAATTCAGAGATTGCAGGTCACTGACCAATGACTTCACAGTGTAAAGTCTTTAAAATGAATTCTTAAACCAAAAATTATTCCTGTCCATGGGAACCTTTCCACTGATGGTAACAGATGTTAAGTCTGGCCATGAGTAAAGGGTAAATATGAGAAAACACCTTCATAAATTGATTTTATTGGAGATGGATGATGGAGCTGTGACTCCCATACCAACTGCTAATTCATGCTAGAAAAGAACCTGATTTTTGAGAGTTACAAATACATTTCTTATTGCCAAACTATGCAAATTCCCCAAAGACCATTTGGACTGTCGAAATTTTCTTGGTGATGCAATGAAAGCAGGAACATTGGAGCTCCTTTGCAATGTCATGTGGCTAATCACAGTTCTGTGGAACAGCTTTTAGAAAAGTAGATAAACAGAGATAACGGAGTGCTAGTTCTGTCTCCCACCAACTTAGCCCAGCTTAAGACACATGCGGATAATTGCTCAGGAAATGACACTTAACTGTAAGAGTGTGCAAGCACGCGTGTGTGTGCATGCACATGTGTTAATAGAGAAAGAGATGCACGTGTCCACTGAAACAAAAATCCGCTGATGAAAAAGGATGTTTGTGTACAGTATGCGGAACAGAATAAAAATGGACAAAAATAATTTCTCAGGAATATAACATAAATTTAACAATTTGTCTCTGAATAATTTAATTTGCAGTTTTAAGCCTTTAGAGTTATGGTCTATTTATAATTGGAGCCACAGTCTGCATGTATTTTAAATGCAAAGAGAGGTTCCAACAGTCAAGTTATTATATTACTCGAGAGTTTAATTAATAACACACTAATTGTAGAAGCCAACATCAAGAGCCGCACCATATTGTTTCCATTACATTTTGAAACTGTTTGAAGTGATTTCGTAATTAAAAAAAATGAACTTCTGCGTAAAGTGTTATCTTCTCATGAGGACATCATTTACTCTGTGAGTTCTCTTACTTTGCAAGCGGTAGCATTCTTCACCAGGTTCTGCACTGTAGCATACTTTTAGATCTGAATAGTAGTGCATACCCACACTTACAAGGAAAGAAAAGCAACTCAGTCTGAAGCCTTTTGTCAAAGTTCAGCTAAGCTTCCCCAGAACATAAATGTTTAGTGGCATATAAATGAGTGAACCTTAGAAAATTCCTGTAAGAGTAAGCATAAACAATATCTCCTGAGAAACAACATATCATAAATAGAATGTTGAATGTGATTTAAAGATAACAAATAAACTTAGTTCTAAAATAACAACTTTTATTTGTTTATGGATATTTGTTGTAACCAAATAAGCAGGAATTTCAGAAGTTCATGGAATCATAGAAGAGTTTGGGTTGGAATATACCTTTAAAGGTCATCTAGTCCAACCTCCCTGGCAATGAGCAGGGCCATCTTCAACTAGATCAGGTTGCTCAGGGCCCCATCCAACCTGACCTTGAATGTTTCCAGGGATGGCACATCTGCCACCTCTATGGGCAACCTGGGCCAGTGTTTCACCCCACGCATTGTAAAAAATGTCGCTCTTACATTTAGTCTAAATCTTCCGCCTTTTAGTTTAAAACCATTACTTCTCTTCCTATCACAACAGGCCCTGCTAAAAAGTTTGTTCCCATGGAGGCGAGTCCACGCTCGGGGTGGCAGGCATAATCACCTCCTTGCCTGTCCCCCCTCCAACAGGTTGTTCATGATCATGTAAAATCACTAAGGTAGGTCTCTTTGGCCGTTCTCGCCAGTAATCTGCCACCCCTCCATAGCTTGATATACAGCTGGGTGCTGGGACATAGGGCAGGGAAGGACCAGGGCCCTTCTTCCAGCCACAGACTCCTGCCTCCTCCAGGTCTGGCTGCCCTTCCACCCAGCACCTATGGGACCTATAGCTAGGCACCAACTAGCCTGTAGGAGACGTACTGCGGGGTACCTTCCCTGAACACTTTCTCTCCCTAGCTGCCTTGCTCTGCTCGGTTCTGCACAAGTAGGCTGGTTCTCCTGCCAGCACCCCTCTGTTCCCCCCTCCTCAGCAACCATATTGCACAACAGCAGGATTTTGCCCTAAGCTGTTGTGCTGACTCCAGAATTTCCAGTCTTCTAAACCCTCTGCAAATTGAGAAAATATTCCTCCCCCTCCCCCTGCATTTCACGATAAATATCCTACTAACTTACTGATATCTTAGGGGCAATTAAAATTAATAAATACTGTGGAATTCTGATAGGTTTGCAGTGCAAAATCAATACTAAAAATAATATGCATACCTTATTACTGGTTCCAATACAATAGGAACGTGCTTTCAGGATTTGAAATTCTAGAAATTATTTGAAGGATTGATACCATAACAATTTCTTATATCATATTAGCAAACAACAAATTCAATAACACTATATATGCAAACCCACTAATAAGATTCAGAAATCTAGTAATATAATATTTGGAAGCCCACAAATCTGATAGGATGTGTCAGCAGTACTACAAAAATTAGCCGTAAATCTGCTGTAATAAATGTTGATATTTTATTCTACTCTTAAAAAAAATCCAGCCTTTATTTCACTTCTTCCATAGGCATGTCATGTTATCATTTCATGAGAAAAGAGACCAGAAAAATGCATGGACCACCAGTTTGCAAACGGCTGTGATTTTAGGTTTCTTCTTGATGGAGGATCCAGCTGAACTTACGCTTTGCTTATCTAAACAGCAACACGTGCCATTTAAAAACCAAGTACATTTTGGTTGGCTTCTCCCTTTAGCACGTGACAGTTCATTATTAAATATTTCTTAAGCCCACTCAGCTTTAAAGTCCCCACTGTTCTTCAAAGGCCAGATGAAAGCAATGTACTTGTGCAGTGTATGTGCCAAAGGGCTTTGTCTCACCAGCAGGAGTAAACCATATCCATGTCTCCTTTAAGATGTTTTTTCCTTCCCCACAGCAGGTGAATGGACATATTGGATAGGTCAAGAGGTTAAGTCCAAATTATCATAATTTAGCAGGAGTTCAATGCAGATACCCGTTCCAGGCAAGGTCTGGTTCATTAATAAACCAGAGGTGGAAATGAACACAGGAAAAGCCCCTGGAGAGGCTAGAGCAAAGAGGGACTTGGTACGTTTGGTTACTTAAGAGAAAGGATATTCCTTATCAGCTGTCTTCATCCTTCTACCAGGGGAGGCCACAGAGGTCCCAGCAACAGTTTGGGTCCAGGTTGGAAATTGAGAATGATCAAGGAGAGAAAGGTTTCTTACCTTGTAAGATGGATACACTTTTTCCCAAACAATTTAATGAAGTTGGAGCCTAATTAGACCACATCTAATCTCCTCCTGCATGAACAGGACAAGAGGCATCACATTACCTCACAACTGAAATCTGAATCCTGTTGACTGCCTTATCTTAGCTTTCCATGTCCTAGGGACAAAATCTGTCACCAACAAGCCTCCCCTTGACATCATGAAAGGCCGTGCAAAACCACCACGGCTTGTTACGTACAGTGGCAACATTTCCCGTGGAGGGTCCGGGTCTTCTGATGAGGCTGGATTTAGGCTGTCTGAGCATCCTTTACCCGACGCGGGATTATCCTAATTCTAATCCCAGGTTTAGGTACCAAAGAAAGCCTTGAGGGCCCCTGCTGTGATCCAGTGATTCAGACCACTCCACTCTGCAGGGGCTGCGTGCTTCCAGCAGGAAGGGAGGGCATGGAACAGGGAGTGGGCAGGGGCTGGGGGAGAAGGTGCAGGCACAAGCTGGGGGCAAGGGAAGAGGGCAGGAAGGACCTTTTGCGGTGTGCCCGATATCTCAGCAAGGCCAGCCCTTCCTGAGACTTGTCCCGCAACAGCAAAGGCTTGCTTCTGGCAGGCTCCTCAAAAGTCTGGAAAGAAACAGCACTCTAAAAATCCCCCTGGAAAATGTTCTGGGCACAGAAAAGAAACACATAGCTGAGAAAAATCTCTTGTATGGTAGAGCAGAGAGCAGCCATATGTGAAATGGAAGCAAATTAAAAATGGATCGAATAAAGACCTTGCTATGCCTCAGAAATAAAAAAATAATCATAATAAAAAAAAGATTAAATTTGGGAGGTTTCATTTTTGTACACCTACTACGAGCTTTTTGTTATTATTGTTTAACTTAGTCTTTCAGGCAGGACAATGAAAGGCGATAACAAAGTTTTTTTCCCTTTTTGGCTCCAGTCCCCCTTTGACGCGGATATGAATGCTAGCAGGAAAAATTAAAGGTGTTAACTCCCATGGAAGAAGAGTCAGAGAGTAAATGGGCCAAAGCTTAGTAATTTGCAGGGAGAACTTTAATTCAGGAGTGTGTAACGAGGGTGGTTGTTTCTTTAGTCTAGTTTCAGTTAACAGAATCTATTATTTATCAGTTTTGCAAAGTTGAATGCAGGTCTGAATTTCCGTGTTTTATTTGCCTGTATGGTTGTATGCCTCGGTAGGATCTCCCGTTTCCTTTCAGATGTGCAAAGGCCTAGTTATTCACTTTGAAATCATTTGCATGTTAACAGTTCAGTTAATTCCTCTGTCCTCTGGTGATTCACATACCAAGTTGCTTTTTTTGATGTTTGTAACCCTCAGTTATGTGAACAGTTTAAATATATTAAATCAATATTCTTTTTAAATTGCAACTGACTTGCTTTTTTCCTTTAATAAGGAGTAATAAGATTTTACTTTAATTTTCTCTGTGGCCTAGAGTCCTCTGTCTTCTCTCTTGGGTTAGCTAGAACAGTAACTTCTTGGTGGTTTTTATGAAAAATACAGTCTTCCACTGAAACTTATCAAACATCCGAGAACTTTATAAAATATGATTTTTAGCTAACTTAAAAAATCCCTGCCCCTACAAAATGCCCTCTGAGTCTTATACATAAAGCAAATTCATTTTATACTTCTTGGCCATGGATTGTATCTTCGATGCAAATTTTTCACATTAGCTGTATTTAAAGCTATGTTTAACAATATTGCTGGCCCCGCAGTTTAGCGGTTCAGGTGACGACTAACAGCAGAAAGCCATGAAAACTGAGTGGATAACTACAGAAGAGAACAAGTTTACAGAACAATTTTGTGTCTCAGTTTGTGTCTCAGTCCCAAAAGAAAGAGATTCAAAAGGTTTTCTTGCCTCAGCTAAGAGCTGGCAGTATCACAGCTCACACAGTCACTTGGCATAATTTTATGTCTTCGTTTGAGAGAGGCCTGGGATTAATGGGCAAAAATAAGCCCCTATCATGTAATAAATTGCTGAAATCCTTTACTGAGCTTTTTTTTCCCTTCATGTTCATGCTGAAGCTCTTGGCAGACCAGCAGAGAAGGGAGTGATGCACTCACACTAGCAGATGCTTGTCTGTAACAGAAGTAAATGTGACTCTCGCCACTTCCACAAGAAACCACTTAAACACACTAACAACTGCAAAGGCATTTCTTATTAATGTTTTCACATAATGTATTGTCTAAGTTTTGGTGAACTGTGCCTTCAGATAGCAAGTTTCTCGGGGGCTTGGTCCCTCTTCTCACTCTGCGTGTTTATTCAGCACCAACCAAACTATATTTAACGAGCAAAAGCACAAAATAAAGAACAGGTATATTCAGCGTAGGCTGAGAAAGACCTGGCGAGCGTTCCTTTTGCACCATTTTGTTTTAAGAAAGGATCAGGCCAGCAAGAGCACGGCTTTGGCTTTGCAGCACAACTGCATGGTTACTTATTCAGTAATGGAGATGTCCATTTCTATTACTACTCAATCACTTCAACTGCCTCTCGCAGAAAAATCCAATATAACTGGACAGAGAATGATAACTTGTCTATAGCGTTTTTAAGCCACCCCAAAGGAATACGCAGCAGAGATATAATGTTCTATTAAGAACGCATGTGTTGGTTTTAAAATGTTATAAGGTGACAACCATTTCTACTAAACTCTATAGGTGTCGGGTATTTTTTTAAAGTCTTTTCTGTGAAACTATATATTTCAGTATAATCCAACTGGTTTCAATCCCGTTAAATTCCGTAGGACTTTGCCATAAGGGTAGAGCAGCGAAGCAGTGTCTGTCTCCTAAAATCATCTGATGCTTCTGCCTAACGGGCCATTAAAAGGACAGACACAGACGGACGCACACGGACACAACCCCCACGCAGACCAGAGCTCCCGTTCTCCCCCTGCTTCTCCTCCCAAAGACAGCATGTGTGTGAGCTCTCCAGTACAGCCGGCTTCTCTGGCTCAGGGCGAGGAACCTGAGTCCACCGCCAGCCCGGCCGGGAGCAGGAGCTGCTGTCGCTGCTGCTTGGCTGGGCAGCGGGCTACCAAAGGCTCCGGCGCGGCCGGCGCAAATCCTCCTTCTGGCTGGGTTTTTTCTTACAGCGATTCAATCTCGTCAGTGCCTCCGCCTCTGACAAAAACATTTGAAACATTTACCTTGCGCCTGCAGAATGAGAAGGCTATTCGGCTGCGCTCGGTATAAACTTTGTGGAAGGACTCAGCACTAAATATGCTTTTTTAGGCAAAGAGTTCTTATAAGAGTATCAGGCACCTTATGTTTCTGTAGCACTCTGCAGAAAACTGTCCAGACCTCAGGAATGCCTTTATTCACTTGAAGTGGATTAATATAGAATGTTTATTTTTCTGTGTGTATATATGTCAATAACTGCTTATAACATCACTTCAAGCACACCATCAATACAAAATTCTTCTGTATGCTTTGCAGGAGTCTGCAACGGTTTGCCAGAGAAGTCAGTAATTTACCTGGAATATTTCTTTACAGTCATGAGTGTGGGCTTCCCTGAAATAGACCAATTTCCAAACTGTCTTAACTAGAGTTCCCAAAAGGAAACATATTTCAAAAGGGGGAAAAAAAAGAGAGGGGGTATTGTTTTGGATTTCACAAGAAAGGATGATTTCTGGAAAAAAAAAAAAAAGAAAAAAAAGAAAAAAACCCCAGAACTGAAATCTTTTTCTCCAGGATTTGGGAAATTCAGTTTTATTTTTTATTTTGAAAAAGGGAAAATCTGAATTTTGGCAAGCTCCACTTTAGCCATAAAAACCTGTGTATTTTACACGTCCCAATCAACAGCTTGAACATTCAGAACACTTGATTCTTCCTAAACCATTCCCATTGTTCTTGTGGGAGGACGGGAACAGGACATATGTTTTAATTTTCCAAGAAGAGAGAAGGGGAAATATTTCCTTATTTACTTCCAAATATGTTAAACATTACATAATCCAGCATGGTTTACAATATCAGTCTAAAATAGTTGGATGCTTCAGGTCAGAACGTAAAAGGTTTAACAGAAGTATGGGAATCCTGCACAGTTCCCTTTGTGACCCTCCGTCCCCAGTGATCCCACCAAAAGGATATTCACTCGTCATCCTCGCATTACACTTAACCTAGTCCACACAATCTGGTTTTGTAGATTATAGATAATTCACCACATTAGTGAATAATGCCATATTCAAATAACACCCTTAAAAATGTCCTGCCATTTCAGATTCTGAAATTTGGCCAAAACAGGAGAAGACAGTGGGAACTGTGAGTGCCAGTATTTTAAGTTTTAATGAATCCTGAATTTCAAAAGGTCCAGAATTGAAAGCTAGATTATTTTTAAGGCATGCCAGATTGGGCACTAGATACATGTAACATATTTTCTTTTTTTCTCTGTGGATTTATAAGGTTGTATCTTCTGCCTTAATATCAAGACCTGAGTATTAGAGCAAATGCTGGATGGATGAGGGTGCTATAACCTTCCCAATACCTCTGCTTGATTTTCCTCACCCCGGAGCACATCACGGGCAAGTGACTCACACAGAGCCCCTCAGTGCCCTGCTCCATCCAGCCCTGCTTCCAGTAAACTTAGATCTTCCCAGGGCTCACACTGCACCTCCGGTGTGTGTGGTGGCTGTGCTCAGGCAGGCTGGTAGCTTGAGAAACTTTTCCCTGTATCGCCTTCAGGGCCAGAGTTCAGAGGACAACAAAGAACCAGGGCTGTAGCTGGATCGTTGGTCTGTTGTAAGGATACACATCTCTCTTCCTCAGGAACCAGCAGAGTCTGGGGCTACTCCAGTCTGGCAGCACAAGTTGAAACTAATGTTGATGAAACTGGTGGGATGGCTTTGATTGCCTGTTCCTCCTTGTTGGAGGTGACCTGTCCTTACCTACTTGTGGCTCGATTGTGCTCTACTACTTAGTAACAGTACAGAGGATCCTACGTTTATAATTCCTTTGCACATTCCAGACTTCTTGTATTTCCATTTTCTGTTGCGTTTCAGGAAGCAGTAAACTAGACTGCTAGAGTTTTGTCAGACTTTTTGCAATAAAAAGGATGCAGTTCCAAGAATTTTGAGTTTGCTTTCCAAGCCAGGAGTGTGGATTCTCCTCTGTCTAATAAGGGTTGAGAGGCAGTTAAGCTTTTCTCTGAGAAAAGACGCAAAGAGGATCTCTGTCCTCTATCAGCTGTCTATTTTGACAAGACTTGGAGAAACTCAGTACTTCTGAAATTCTATCCTTATCAATTTTTTTGAAATTAACCACTCAGTTCAAAGCTGAGGGGAAGAGCAGGGGAAGGACTGAAAGAGTCCAATAGATGGTTGATTTTAAAAATTCCCAAATAGAGTAACAGTTTGGTGTTATGAAAGATAGCTTAACAAAAAATAAAAAATCTATTATGTCTTTATAAGTGCACAAGAGCAGGACCATAAAACCTTCTTGTTGTTTGGGACAGGTTAGCCAATGACAAGATGAAAGATGCTCTCCTCTACCTCTTGCTCCAAGCAGAGGAAGAAGAGAAATAGAGTTATGAGTTTAGAAAAAACCTAAACTACTTTAATGAAATATTAACAATAAAATAAAAAGGAAATAATGAAATAAATACAATATATACAAATATACACAAAACCATATCAAGCTCCCAGGGAGAAGTCACTGGTAGGCACAGGATGTTCCAGACTGGACTTGGTGACAAATGGGAACTAGAACAGACAGGGATCAAAAGGCAGATGGGCTGACAGGGACCTCCTCAGACATCAGTCACTGAAGAAAGAGAGCCATTGGAAAAAAGCCACTGAAGAAGAACCAACCTGAACCCTTTGATCTCCCAGCTTTTATACTGAGCACGGCACATGGGATGGGACACCGATCGGTCAGTTTGGGTCACTTGCCCTGTCCACCCCTCCCCACAGGTGCAACCCCTCCATGGGTAAAGACCCAAGTCAGTGACCCTGGTTGCCACAGGAACAAGGATAAGCAAGAGCCTCTCACTGAACAGAAAGCTGGCTCTGCTCTACGCCAGTCCAGGACAAACCTGAAGAAAGGCCAACAGTTGTGTTGCCCAGGATCAGACTGGGGTGGACAAATGACAGAGACAGACAATTTTAGGAGCTACTTTAGCAGTGCTGAAGGAGGGAGTAAGCTGGATCTGAAGTCTACCTGGTGCAGCTCACAGTGTCTGCCATGGTGGCTCTTAATTCTGGATGCTCTCTGTCCGGCATATGTAGGCACAGGATATGGTTACTCTTACCAAGGGAAGTGGAGAGACCTGTTCTCCCTGTATTGGCAAATACAGGTAGAAACGATGCAGTATTTATTTACAATTTCAGTAACTACTCAGTGAAATTCTGTGTGTATGGATCTCTAGTAGGTTCTTCATCCCAGTCATCATATTCTGAACTGTCAGAAAAACAATTCTTTTCCAAGAGAAGTACAACTTTTGCTATTCACATTGACCACAGATACTTGTTGATCTTTGACAGCAGCATTTTATCCAAAAGAGAAGGCAGTGGATATCAAACAGAAACTAACATAGTATTATACATTTGAGTCTTTTTTATGTTTTAAGAGTAGAATTTACCAGAGAGTGCCCCAAGTTTCCCTCTTGCACCATTTTTCATAAAGCCAAGTTTCCCAGTGCATGCGCTAATCATGTGTTTTACATGCTGTCATATCACATAACATTTTGTGTTTGACTTAACCTGGTGTGATATGTCACAATCCTACACTATGTCTGCCCCAGGGAATTTTAAATCAGTTTGCTGAAAAACACAATTAAAGGCCCACAGTGAATTGAGTTTTCGTTAAAACTGTACACACACACAAAACTGCATCTCTCTCTGGGAAAGAGCACAAGTTATCTGTGAAAATATTAGTATCACATATAGTCTTTATAATTTGCAAATAAAATTACAAATACTATTTCTAATTGCAAGATTTTCTAATAAAATTACTTACATGTAGTGCTGTAATAAGTATAAAATTACTTATATGAACTTATATATAGTTTGATACCTGCAACTGTTCTTCCCATATATAGGAGTTATACTGATTTTCTTGTAGAGCTGCAAAACGATATTAGAACTGGGATAGCTATTTAAAGTGTTTTATTGTACCCTGATGCTTTGAACTTGGTCTAGTTGAGAGAACGGTATGGGCAAATGCTCAAAGCATAAATCTGCAAGTCTGCAAGGAAGGCTCTGAGAAGAGCTGAAGGAAGAATTTACAATAAACAACTTCTTCCAACTCTTATTTTCAGAAATGTGCTTTTTGTGCCTGTTTTTTAGCTGACCAGAAACTGCCCCACAATGGTTTTGTGGAGTCAGACTTCAGTGGCCTGACACTGGCTTGTGGACTGATTGACTGACCTTAATGGGTTGCTTTGGGCTGTATCCAAAATGAATATGTTTTCTCCCAAAACTATTTGAAACTCCTCTACAGGTCTGAACTCTTTATTCAACAAATAAATTGTGCAATGGTGGGTATATCATTAAAGGAATATTATCACGACAAACACTAGGATCTATTCTACAAAGTATTCATAAATTGGTTTTTTCATACTATTTTTTCAGTTGTGGCTTTGAGTTCTGCTGGTGGTTCTTACAATTTTTTGTTTTTCTATCATATTTTGGTTACATATGAGTGGCAACGTACTTGAATGGGTTAAGTGCTTTTCTGACAAATCCATTATCTGTGGAATGCACAGTTTTAAACACAAGGTACTACTCCAAGCAGTGTTCAGATTTATTTTGCTGCAGTTCTTATTTTTTTTATATGAAGTGGGATGTATGATCATGTGCAATAGTAATAATGAAAAAAAAAAGACTAACAAGACAACATACTGTCTAAGCATGTGGCCAGGTTTAACAGTGCGTATTTTGACACACATGTAAATACAGGCAGAAGAAAACAAACACGTCTTTTTCACTGTATATGATAGATAGACAAATTCTAAAGGGAAATGACACATTTTGTTATTCATTAACATCCAGTGATCCTTTCATGCAACACCCTGGAGGCTGAGTGCAGTGACAGCATAAAAAGGTATACACCCACCAGTACTTGGCATCAGGCATCAAGCAGTTTGCTGGAAAAGAGCTGGCATATATTCCTTGATAATATGTCTCATAGGTTTGTTGGATGGCAATACACTAAAGTGTCTGACCATTAAATGACATACCAAAATGCTGACATTTAACCATGTGTGCCTGTTGCCAATCACTCAAGTTTTCCCCAACTTCTATTCATTTTCTGCTTGGAATGGTTGAAGTCCATGCTGGCAACAAGCAGAGACTAAGCAAAGTGTAAATATGTTTCATATGTGTTATGAAAGACAAAAATGTAAATTTACAAGGTAAGCATGGAGCAGAGAATTGCATTACACTGTTACAAATTAGATTAGATCTTGTTGAAAAAGATAGGCATAACAGCTACTCTTTATTTGAGAGAGATACATATATAATAGTCAGTCCTCGATTGTAGAGGACTGTAGACAGCTGCCTCCAAGTGAAACACAGATATCTGTTTAAGGCAATTAAAAGGTACAAGAGGGTGAAATGTCGTTGCTCATATTGCTTTGTAAGAGCTTGTGTCCCCAACTGTAAAAGAGAGATGTCTGCAAAGAAAAACTAAGAGAGAAGTACTGATTGCATGGGCCTGCAAAAGTTGCTGAAATAGAGCTTTTTGATCACATTTTAGCTGAAAAGGGCTCTAGAGTTAGGAATGAAGAAGTTTTTTCCATCTTCCTCTGTTCAGAGGACCCAGACTTCATACAGACTTTGTAACTAAACAGGTAGCAAAAACCATGTTCCATGAAGAAATTGAAAATCATCATGACATAAAAACTCAGGCTTGTATATAGAGTTTTATAGAGTGCTCTTACTTACTCTCTCCAAAATGGGGACATAAGTATTTAATGGCCACATGTTCAAAACTGATTAAAAAAATTTCTGCAGAATATTATTAATGAAAATATCTGAGTGAAGTGTGTGTGGAAGGAGGCAGAGTTGGCACAGTGCAGTATCTGTAAGGAACAATATTAGATGGCAACAGCAAAAATTGGCTGGGAAAGATCTACAGTGAACCTTGCAAGGGAACAGAGAATTTGGGAAAGAAATTGGTGCTAGAGTAAAATGAAGAAGGATACTTTTACTGGCAGAACGGAGGGGGTTTAAGATACATTATTGCTATAAACCACTAGTACATTAACTGGTTCCTGTTGGAATATTAGCCCATTTTTTTGTGTATGTAACTTTCTAGAAATCTAGGAAAGGCACCAACTCACATCCGGAGTGGCCATTACTCTCTGGGGTTTGGAGCAAGAGGGATTTATAAGGATAATGAAAAAATCACTATGTTATTGTCATAAAAATCAAACCTCGCTTAGACATTTCCATCAGATTTATTTCAGGATTACTACTAGCAGATATTTCATTTCTGTGCCAATTATGGTCAGAATGTTCAGGGCTACCCTTCATATTTATTTGCTCACTACTGTAAGTGCCGTCGACTGAAAAGCAACTGTGGAACTGGCATTGGCTTTGTACGCAGAAGCACCTGCTACATCCACGTGCAAACCTGTAGAGAAGCCTTTTACACATGTAAAAGAAAGTTGCCTTCGTGTGTTGCATGGCACAGACAGGCACTTTGAGCTAAAAACCTCAGCTTGTCACCATGCAGCCTGACTCCGAAATGCTGTCCTAAAAGTTTCCCTATGTGTCCTATTAGCAGGCAAACTTCTTTCCCTTCCTCTCTGTAACATATACATACCCTCCTCATGCAGGAACTGACACTCAACAGTTCAATAGTAATATGAACTCATCTGCCCTTTTAGAGGCATGCTTCCTGAGCAAAATTTGCTTTCCCTTACATGTAAAAGGACATGGGAAGGGATTGATGAGCCCAACCGTTGTCAGTCACAAGTGACATCATTTGGGGGTAATGTTTAGAAGATTAGTAACATCTGCTTTTTAAAATATGGTTAGTAGCAACCCCTCCAGCCTGCTTCAACCATATGGGATGCTTTGTATGCACAGATAGGCACTGTACACCACAAAGGCTCTGCTGGAGAAGAAATGCTTCCTTCAAATAACACAGCTGAAAAATGGAATGAAAAACTGTGCATTCTTTCTAATCTGGTCAGAAAGAGCAAATGCAAAACCGTAATGCTGAACGAAGTTTATTGTTAAATGACACCTTTACCTTATGACTATTATTAATAACAATCGTGATTGTTACTGGAGTGTTTGTATTGTGCGTAAAAAGTCTTGTCGCTCAACAAGACCATCAAATTCGGAAAAAGGCACTCTGATTTTAAGCACAGCATTCTGGTGATTTGCTTCTCAGTGATCAGCAAACTATTGTTAACAATTGTGAATGAAAAAGCCTGAATAAGGGCTTCAGAAATCCAGAAATTCTAGCTTTTAAAACCCCACAGCACTCCATTCTGTTCCTGTTTCCTCAAGTGCTGCAAACTCACTATAATTCCACTGATCCTCATAGAAAAAAAAATGGGTTTTTCCCTTTGGGACGGGGGAAACGGAATGAAATCCCTGTACTTCAAAATGTTAATGGGAATGACTCCTTTCATGTATCTATGCTGGGAAGAGGTACTTATTTGGGAAAAAAAAAAAAAGAAAATTACTGAGCTACTGGTGGGCCATAAAGTAGGGGAGAGAGGAGGAAGGAAAGCAGAATATTCATTTTTAATAGATGTTTCTTCCTTTGACTAACCTCATTTCAGCAATTTGAAAGGATATTAATAACAGAACATGAACACAGTTTCCTCTTGTTTGTGGAATATGGATTCCCTTCTTCCAGAGCTCAAAGCAGAAGGTTTAAGGTTTTCAAATGAGCCTCAATAGCTGTAACTCAGTTGCTTTCATGGCAGCGTGAGCTTTTACATTAGGTGTCTTGCCCTTTTTCTTATATCTACTCTCTACAGATTCCTGAACAATTTTGGCATAGGCTAATGAAAAATGATCTTTTTTTTCCTGCATTCATGTCTAAACCAGTCGTATCATATCTATTACACGGAGTGGAGTATCTTGGAAATTTTCTTAAGCTTGTATTGAACGTAGTCCTATACATTCAAATGTAACCTGTTCTATATCCCTAATATCTTTTCTTGCATTTTATTACTAGGTTGTAACTAAGGAGTCTGCTTTGTTAATACCTATTACACTTTTGATAAATTAACAGCTATTATATCTACTAAAAGTGGGCGCATTTCCAAAATGTCTGGTCAGAGCGGGTCAGGACTGGCCTCTTCGGCTTCTCGCAGGAACAGTTGGGGCTGATGCAGTTGTAAGCGTTAGAGTTCCCAGGGGAACGTTACTTTACCTAATGTACTGGCCGAATGGCACGCTTCACTTCCACAACACCTGCTTACAGATTCCTCGCTGCCACTCAAACCCAAGCCAGCAGAGCATGGGAAATTGGGAACAGTGATAAAAGCACACACAGAATAACTTGGGAGAAGATGACATGGTGAATGGGAATAGGGCACGCTGACATGCATAGGCATACAATGAGGCAAGAAGGTGAAATATGTCCAGCATTTAAGAGGCAAATGTTGTCTAGCTAATTGTGATTGACAATTATCCTTCCTTCCTACAAGAGCTAGGTGTGGGATTGATTTCTTTTATGTCCATGATTACACCCAGGCACTGTATCCTTGACCCACAGTGAACACTCTTCTGTTCTTAAGAAGTTTTTAGTGTTTTCCCTTCCTGCTTTATCAGAATGTATCATATTATACTTTGTAAACCCTAGGGAGACTTGAGAAGGGTCAGGGAGTTTTGGATTCAGGGTTTCAGCATCTAGCCTAGCAATGCTAACCTGCTACTTCTGCCTGTTTGAGGCGGCAACGTTGCTTGCAGGAACTCATTCACCTGCTGTAAAGTGGCAGCTCTCAACTTCTTGTCTCAAATGACTTGATCTGTTGGTTAGAACAAGTGGTCAAATGGCAATAAGTTTCTTTCTTTACTATACCGGAAAAATATTACTGATCGAGTATGAAGGACAATTAGACACACACTGAATTCTCTGAAACTTCGGTGGGCTAAAGAGCTTATGATTGGCATTTTTTGTTGGGCAGGAAGAAAACCAGTATGGAACTACCTGTATGTTTACACTGGACCAGTGTCATTCATTAATATCTGGGTTTTTACTAAGTTTGTGGACTCTTTATGAGCAGGAAAGCACAGAGTGGACATCAAGAGAGTGAAGTGTCATTTTCAAGTTCTTTGACTTCAGATGTTTTGGGAAGCCTGAGGGTTTTTTGACTGTGTTTTTTGTTTTATTATTCCTCATTAGGAACTCCAGAGCAATTGAGTCTGGTACTTTTCATTGTCAAATGGCAGCAAGCACACAGGTAACATTAAAAGCTCCTTTAAAGTGCTCTCCTCATGCTATATTTCCAGTTGATCAACTGCTCTTCTTACAGGGCAAAACTGTCGTGGAACAGAAGGAATGGCAACAGGTTGGGAACTGACACAGTTGCATCATGCCTAGAAGCAACCATTTTATACTGTGTCCTGCTTTCATTATCTCTGACCGGCGCAATTTGCCCCTTGCTATTCCTCTGAACTCCTCTTTCCATACCAGCACCTGAGCAGCCAGACTGGGAGAAGGGCTTAAATGCTACAAACAGATGGAAACTCTGGGATCCACCCATGCCAGGTCTGTACACGCTGGTGTGAAGTTGTGCACTTGATTGATTGTGCAGTTTGATTCCACTTTTGTTTTTTCAAAGAAAGCTTCAGGGGACGTGAAAAGCTTTTTAGCAACTTGAATTGACAGTGAACTGTGAGGGTCTTTTGACCATCTTTTCACTTTCCGGTCCCAGTTTGAGTGGATCGGTATGCAGTTACTGTTGCTGCAGTAGGTTTCTTCCATTCCAGTCTTGGCCCTGAGGCTCACCTTCAGATATGTTGAACACTGGGAGTAAGAAGTAACAGATAATATCTTCACTGGAACAACTACACCAGGCAATGATGTGAGGGGTTTATCTCTGTTGAACTTCATTGTGATATTTGCATGTCATTGTTTTTCATTGCCATGTAAAAGTTGTAGTTGCCAGGGTAACTTTTGGCAGACTAGTGGTAAAGAAACACCTCCTCAGACTATTCTCTGCATGAAGATAAAGGTGTTATCTATGTGAGGTAAATGTGGACTCCTCATTTGAGGAATATTTAAAAAGTATTACAAATACCAAATAAGCCTTGTCTGTTTCTCTAGAGCAAAGTGGATACGCACTTTATTAATCCATAATATTTAGGTCTAGACTCAAATTAATTCTTCTCTCAGATTGTCCCTTTGAATACAGAAAATAAACAGGATGAAGCCACACTGCCCAGATCTGAATTTAGGCTTTCGCAGAGTTTTCATTTCAGATTCATACCTTTATGTTGGATCAACATCAGCACCAACCACAGGAGTTGTCAAGCTGCAGGACAAGTAGGACATCATTCCTTGTGAGTGAAAAAAAATAATTCTACTCTGACAGCATTTAAAAGAGATGTGACCAATAAACCCATTTTGTTTGTATTTTTGCTCTTTTCAGGTGTTATTTGTGAAACATATGAATTAATATGACCCAACTGTTATTCAGCAATGCCTTGCATTCTTCTGACAGAATAAAAGATTTTCTTCATGGTATCAAAGCCAATACTTCTTAGTGAAGCTTAGTTTTGGGAAGTACACACCATTACTAGCCACCCTTTGGATTGTACTGTTAATTGCTTTATAAACCTATTGGCCGTATGGAATTAAAGCAATTTCATAGAAGCCAAATAATGGTATAAATTATATATTAGAAGGTCTGAATATGAAATAACTATCTATGCGTAAGAGCTTTTGTTCTCTGTTCAGTCTTCATTGCTTAATTTTGTAAGCACCTGCTGGTGGCGGTTTGATTTAGTTCTTTTGAAGTCAGTAGCACCAACCTTACAGTATATCATTGAGGTCTGTAAGTTGTTAGGTCCAGAGAGACTGGGCAGTTTATTTTCCACATACCCCTGATGTGTCAACCATGTGCATCAATATGATTTACATGCTGAATACCCATGGACTTGCCTTTCACCAGATAGCATTGTGTATGTTATAGGGAAAATGTCCATGTGAAAAATCAGCCTGGGCCCTGGTTGCTTCCACTTCTACCTTTCTTTACACTTTCTATATTAATGGGATTTCCTGGAGTTTATCCAAGGCATTCTTAGTAATGTTCTACATCTCACCTGGGTTGACGATTTAGGTTTGACAAAGAATTCTACATTAAGAAAACCCCAACAAACAAACCCAAACAAAATAATTCGTTAGGCTGGACAGAGAAGAGAGGCAGAGACCAAAACTACAGGCACATGAACTACTTCAAGAGGTATGTTAGTCTCCATGAATGTGCAGTGGGTCTGCTGCTCTACAGTAACTGCTCATGCCCACAGTGCCGTAATGCTTCCAGACGCTTGCTGGGGAATAAGTGTCACACTTGTGACACAAGTTCTCCCCCTCGCTTACCTCATGCAGATGTGTCAAGTGGAAATAAAACAACAGCAGCAGAAATTTCCCTCTGAACTCTGCTGCAGAGACTCTACACAGCCTGCAGTCGCCCAAGGTGTCTCATTGTGCAGGCCAGTATGTTGGTCAAGGTAACCAGAAAGGCCATCAGGCTCACGAAAAGCTGTGGTACTGCATGGCCTTTAATCCTCGCGCAAGTCCTGTCACTTTAATGACCAGCCTGTAATACTTACAATGTATCTTTGATAGACAATTAGTGGTAAGAGAAGTTGAATATAAAGCCAGTTCTGTGGCAACATAAGAAAAAATACCAAACAGACATGAAGAGATGGAAAGGTTTAAAAAAGCTGATGTAAAGAAATCAAAACAGATGTAGTACACATAGTCTATTACAAACTTTTTGGTAGTTTTTTATTTTTTCAATTTTCTTTCCACACCCCTGCCTCTCTTTTAAACAGTCTATCTTCTAGAAATTTCCCTATTTTCTTTTTTCACATCCTTCTTTTTTTCTGCACCGGTACCTAACTGGCTTAAAGCCAGATGTCCAAACAGCAAAGACTCTTTCTCAAGATGTATGAAAAATTTGCAATTGAGAGATGTCTCCAAAATGTTTCCCTCAAAATAAATTTCTCTCCTGACTCTGCCTCCATCACAAACCAAAATAATTAGCAGAAAGTTTTCAAGTCTTTAGCAATGTTCAAGTCAAAATCTGAAATTTAGGCCAATTTCAGGTTCAGTTCTGTGCTCATAAAAACCCCTGTCTTAACCAAATGCAAATCCAATTGCAATGACTGCTTACTCTTCCTCTAACTGTAACTTGCTACTGTTCTGTGGTATCTAAGGCCTGCAGTTTGTGAATTAATTATAGGGGTATGTGTGTATTTTATTTTTCTGAAGAACTGTGAAACTAACATTTCTCACTTTAAGTCTGCCAGTGTCATCGTGTGCACATCCTTCACTCATTTCCGATAGCATTGGAGCCTTGCTGGAATTTTCTAAATCCAGATCTTCTAATCAGTCACCAGAATAGTCTCTAGCCACATACAAAGCAAACTCACTGATCTTTCTGGATTATTTTTTTTTTAAATAATCTAATTTTAAGTGCTTTAGACACTAATTACACAGCAATGGCAGCCATTGCCTAGCTGGATTGGCTTAAAAGCTTCATGCAAAATGCTGATTTGCAAATTAACTTGCCTTGGCAACGAGGAGAGATGTCAATTTGAAAATAAGTGGCAGTGTATCATTTCACCTCAAAAGGCCAGGGTTTGCTGAAAAGTGATACACACATTCTCATGATGAAGGATTTGTTATGCTATTGACCATTGACATAAGTAAGTAAGAAACCATTATCCCGAGGAAAAAATAAAAATAAATCAAAGCTCACTTTCCAGCTGTCTATAAGAAGAAGAACATGCTATTGATGTAATTTCTGGCTAAAATTACTTAGGCATGTGCCAGCTGCTTTGTCTAAAGTGTGGGGTCTACTTACTGAAAGCACTATGGCTGCTCACTTGTCAAACCAGTGACAAAATCCAAAAGGAAGAGGCCTTGCTTAAGCCTCTTCTTACAAGTAGGGACACCAAAAAAATTTATACAGATACATGCACAAATCTACACCCTATTAATTCCTTTATAAACAGCCTGTTAGCAAGCGTGGCCTTTATATTGCAGTTTCTGGGGTTTGTATGACATGAGATTAGAGATGTACCAATTGCTCCACCAAATTGGGAGTTCATATTGGTTGAGTTAAAACTGAATGGCCCGATCATGACTTGGACGGGGCTGTGCAGGGACTGTCCACGTCTAGCGGCAGACAGCAGGACTATTTGCATCACAGTATCGTCTCACTGTGAAGCTACAGTGAAGAGGCCCTTTGTTCTGGGAACCCAGCCCAGACAGAGGAAACTGTGGGGAGAAGAGATGAAACTTCTCTTGCTTAATCCGTCCTCAAAGCTTGTCAGCCTCCAGATTCACCCTGCGGTTGCTGTGTGCAAGCCCTGACTCCTACAGTGAAGGGAGGTGGTCGACAGCGATGGGGAGCTCAGACCAGTCTTGCTTTCCCTCTAGTGTTTTGTTCCTATATCTCCTCTTGGTCTCTTTCCTCTAGAGCAAAGAAGAAATATTCCAACATGAAAAGCCATCCTTAGGGATAATTGTCTGAGTAGCAGCGTGGGCAGTGTGCCCCGGTGTGAGTAGGAGTCCATACGGCTTTTCAGGGACATCAGATGGCCTGTGGCATGGCTGTGCGGGCAACGCTGGCGGTGGCTGGTGGGGGACAAACCCTGTTTCAGAGCTTTCCCTGAAAACCTCCGAGGGGACAGGAACCCATCCTCACCTCAGGAGACATGGTTATTTAACACGTGTTGGACAGGAGCCCCGTTGCTCAGCCCTCTCAACCCTGAAAGCCACATTCGCACTTCGTCTAAATGAAAATTTTTGGGAGAATGAGAAGGAGTGAAATAGTCTTTTTGGTTTTGCTGACAACGCTGTGGTTTAACAGTAGCCTTGGACGCAGAAAGCCCAGGATCAGACTCCTCCTCCAGCTAACTCTGAGTAATCACAAATAAAAATCAGTGATGAAAATGAGTAAAATGTGATTCAGGCTGAGAAAGGACTTCAGCCTTGGTCCTTTAGTATCATTGGCTGTGGTGCACAGCCAAAGACTCTCATATGTGGGCATTTTCACCAAAATGGTCTAAAGAGTTTGTGTTTTCTCCAGAAAAAGACACAAAAGCAGACCAAACGAAACTAGGCACGAAGACACAGTGTCTTGAAAATTAATGTGGCATGGAATTATTTTGTCCTCTCGTCAGCTTTAATTGCTAGCGCAACAATTGATGATTAGAATTCAAAAATTCATATCCCACGTGTATTCTTCAATTTTTGTTTATAATTTGTCCTCCCAGCAGATCCTCCTTACAGTAAGTTTATTTATCAGAGTATTCATGGAAAGTAGAGCCCAAAGGGGATGTAAATCCAAAGTAAGCGAATTTGTTTAAATATTTAAATCAACATTTGTGTGATGTATTATCCTAGCTCCAGTCAGCATTCTGGACTAGAGTGGGATGGAAAATAATTTTCATAAAAAATTTTTAAAGACGTAAATTAATTACAATTCAAATGTCTAAACTGTACTATGTAAAGAGTACTTCTTGTTTCTTTTTTGAATCAGGAAATTTGTTAACATCTATTACAAAACAGTGTTTACATCATAAAAAAATATGGTTAAAACTCAATGCTTAAATTAAGTGACAAAAATTTGTGCATAAAGTAAAACTTGAAAAATATCTCTAGGCTTTTAATTATTTAAAAAATACTAATAACAAAAGGTTTTTAAAACAATTCCACTAGTTCTATTTTGGACTTTTTGGTTTGTTAGAAACATGTTAAATTAACTTGAACATTTTCCAAAGATACTGAAACATGATACTAATCTAATGCAGTCGAACTTTGATTTTATACACTGTGTAAATGCAGTATATTAAAGTATGTTCATCCAGAAAGGAAAGGGGATGTGCTCTTGTAAGTGGGCTAGCACTGTTGCTTAGTATGGCAACGCTGCCTTTTGGTTTTGAAAAGGAAAGGAAACATTTTGAACTGAAAAGCCTGTGAGGTGGGTGGGGAATTTTGGGAGGGTAAGTGTAAAACTCCGCGCTCACCCCAAATATATTTCCATGGTCAGCTGCACACTTTAATTCCTTTTAGCCGTGTTTGCTGCTTACCTGCTGCAAACGCAGCAGGGATCAGTGTCATCTGTGTCTACTGAAGTTGTTTCAGTTCTTTTCTTATTAAATGTGTGTTTCAAATGACTAGTACCATAGATTACATTCCCAGTAGACTCTTAGACTTTTGCTTAAATTCATGTAGATCAATAGTTATCCTAAAATCAGCAAGACATTCTCATTATGTAAAGTTAAGCGTATGTTTAAGTGTTTGTATTATCAGGGCTAATCCATAAAATTGAGAAGAAAATAGAACACACAAGATGTGTAACATTTCTATAGGAACCTACAAATGTATAAACTTAAACTGAATGCCTAGTTTATACATTAATTATGGATGTGTATGTATGCATATATATGTATTAACATGTTGAACTCGCACACTCGGATTTTTAAATTGGCATCATCAGTGCTAAATACATGCCAGGATTAATTATATGACTTCTTTTTCTTCCCCAAAGTGGGCTGTAGTTGTACCTGTTGCAAGGAGATGTGATTAACACTGCTTGGGCCCTGTGGCATTATATTTTTTATTTATTTATTTCTGAGAGAATCCCTAATCCCCGCTTAATTTTATGAACTGTCAAAATGATTCTAAATATCTCTCTGGTTTGCATTTTCACCTCAGGACAGGAGTCCAGAGGTACAGATTTGTTGTACAACAGTGGACTTTAGGCAATTTTCATCTTTTAATGCCTGCAGCGTCCAAGGTTGAATTTGTAATAATCACCAGATTATCTCTAAAGGATCTTTCTGTTATACTTGCAAATAGTTCTGCAGGAAAATGCAAAAGATATAAAAGAAAAATAATTGATTAGATGCAGGAGATCATTTTGTCACATAATCCCAGATGGAAAAGAAAACAAATGCTGATTTCTTTTTTTTAATCATAGTTAAAAGATACTATGGGAAAGATACTTGCTATTCTGGTAAAGTCAGATGCTGGTCTCAGTCCCCTGGTTAGACCTTAAAATGCAGTAAGAAAATGTGCAAAAATAACACTGTAGCTAGAATTTTATTTTAGAACGGGAATGGATTTTTCAAATGGTGAGTACAACCATAACAGCTAACAAAGTGACATGCCCATACTGCTATTGGTGTGGCAGATACATAAGAAGAAAAAAAAGTGTGGATATAAAATAACTATAGGTGATATTCTTATTGTTTTTAATAGAATATGAATATACTTCCATTGTATTTTGAGGAGTTATGAACAAATTGGGTGATACTTGGAGACAGAATGGGGAACAGAATCTGACAACAGATTCCACATAGTAATTGTGTGTGTGATAGTCAGGTGATGGGAGTCATTGACATTTAATAAATGTTGATACAAAATTTCCATTTATTATTGGTGTCATCAGTGAGACCCAATTCAGGTGTAACTTGTGGGCTGTTATAGTTTTCTGAGGTTTGTATTTTAGTAAGAAATTGAAACTCATTTCTTTCTCAGACCTGGGATGTGATTTCATTTTGCTCATATTGTAACAAATTCATTTGAATTCTGCTAATAGCATCAGTACAAATTTATACCAAAATAACCGATCACATTTGGGAAGATGGACCAACCAAAATTGCAGAGTATGCCTTCAAATTGAAATATTCCTTCCTTTATGTGTAGATTAATTTCACAGAGATCTTAGGATTTTAAAAATGTTTGGTGAGGCATCATTTAAAGGTCCGGGACAGAGGATAGGTGGAGGTTAGCCTGCTAGTACAGAAGCTGTAAAAGATGTGAAGGCGGGCCATGGGCAGCCACCCATATTTTGTTATTAAGGGGACCAAGAAAGGATGGCTCCCTGTGCATGTCAAGAGGTAAAAATAATTGATGAGAATTTCTTTGGCTGGACACTCTGCAGGTTGAGTGGGGAGTCAGTGTCTGGTGCAGAAGGAAGTTGAAAATTGAATTAAATGGATAAAGGGTAAGCGCGCAGGAATAACTAAAGAGAAACCGATAAAGATGGGCTTCCTATTGTTCCTGTGTGTAAGGGAGTCAAGCTTCAGTTGGGATAATATAAAATAATCCAGACGGATAGTATCTATTACCCAGAAAAAAACAGCAGTTGTTATTGTAAGCTAATATATCACACTGAAGTCACCCTGGATAGCCTGTCTCCTGAAGCATGGGTCAGGCTACCCAGAAACCAAGTGGTCTGTCTCCAGCAGAGTTTTTCTCGTTGCTTAGAAATGCAGGCTGTTCCTTGCATCTTCATCTGTACTTGAAGAGGAAAGAAAGAAAAACACTTCTTTTCTCTGAGCTCCACCCAAAGCAGCATGTAAGAGACCAAAAGTTATGAAACGGTGGGATAATTAAAACAGAGCCAGCAGCGGAAGGGTAGAACATGAAATCTTTCTGAAGCAGCATACATATCTACTCCCATCCTGCTGCTGAGCACAAAATGTCATAAACTGAGGAAATTCTAGCCCTTCTTTGTTGCTGAAGACTGAAATATCATTTTTTCACTTCTGAGTAGTTAGTGCTGTTAAAATGAAAGTCAAAAAAAAAGAAACCAGGGTATTGAAACTCTGTGTTTCTACTTTCTAGTTGCATGTTTTGACGAGTGCAGGAGAAAGCAGACAAGTTTGAAACTAGGGAGCCAGATGATCAAAATATCCTCTATGGCCAGATATATAGAGACATTAGGTAGTCATCAAATATTGATGGTGCATTGCAGGTATAAGACTAAGGCAGAGCACTCCATTTGTTTGTTTTGTTTGGCCAATGTGTTAAGTAGAATAACTTATGAGAAACGTTAGAATTCATCCCTCTACTCCTTTTGTTAACAGGTTAGCGCTCGACCAATTCACATATCTAAGGCTTTATGTATTATTAATCAAAAGAGTTAAAAAGTCAATCCAATCTGGTTATATACAGTAGTTCTTGTGGTTTTCAAACCTTTAAATAATTTATGGTGTCATCACTTTCCCAGTGGATGTCAGGCTGGTAGGATGTCTGGAATCAGAATCCCACTGGGAAAAAAAGAAACAGAGTCAGAAAAAGTAGTAATTTTTTTTTTAATAATAGCAACTTCAGCCTATTGTATCATCACTACCAGTCTCTAGAGAGATCATTTCTCTGAAAGAGAAGTTTTTCTTATATGAATCCTTTTGGGATCAAACAGTCCTGACAAATCTATACCTACACAGTATTCTAACTAGCTAAGGGTGGTGTATGGGAGGGTTGAGTACGTATACAGATGTGTCTTTATTTTAAAAAAATAATATTCCTACATCTTTATGCACTTATTTCTGTATAAATGTATCCAGTACACAATATTTAAATCTGCCTTAATCTTCTGAAACCAATCATAATTCATTATAGGTTCTTTTCTTAGAAATTACAATCTAACGTAATTGCCACTAAGGTGTTGAGATCTGTTCAGCCCTTTTTATTTCAGACACATTTATTCTGTTTCTTTTGAAGCAGTAAGCCCCGACAGTTGATCATTGTAATCTTAAATGGCATTTTGGGGGGTTTTTTTTGGTATGTCCCAAATTCAATCAGCCATTTTTGATTATGTGAATATTGGGGGATCTACTTTTGAGCTTTTTTCATCTCTCTAGGTATTCAAGAATATCATTTAAAAATAATACATTCAATTTAAAAGTATATTAAGAAATAGTGGCATGATTTTATGTGACATAATACCAGATTCTGCCTCCACAAGAGACTTGACTTGTATTATTGAACAGACTGCTACCATATATTTAACACATAACCTCCTTTCAAAATTAAAAACCTCCTCTCAGCCCAGAAAATCACATATTCTTTCTCCATGCAAAACAAGGTCATTGAAGGCCAGGTATATCTGACAGGTACTGTGCTAGTTCCCCAATAGATTATGAGGTTTTATACCTCTTTGTTTTGTGCCATAGATTTGTACCTTGCAATCAGTGTCCCATGCATGCACAGCTATGGTTTTTTTTTACCTTGAACCTCTCAATAGCAAACCCAGGAAGCATCAGTTAAGAAAATTGTGCCATGATCTTTTAACAAAGCCGATTTTCCATTCAGCTGCCAAGTCTCCATACTCACTCACTTCAGCCAGGTCCACAACCTTTCCTTCTGCATCCAAATTCTGTTCTCCTACAGGTCTAAGAATCTTCGTTTCCCGACTCTTCATCGCAGCCTGTACAATTTCTAACGGAACCGAGTGAACATCAAGGATGCATCTCTACGTGCAGGCAGCCAGCCAGCCTAGCAACGTCCTGCCTGAGGCTCAGATTTATGCATTTATGTAAATTGAGACTGGCCTTAAATGTAAGTAAAGAAAGTAAGCTTTCTGCAGCTATGAGATATTTGTCATGTCATTATGAAATGAGGTTGAGGAAGTTTGGTAGATGAGGGAGGTGCACGTTTCACTTACAGAATCGGGATTTGAGCCCGTTATTCCTTTGAAAATAGAGACAAATATAGAAACGTAAAATGTAATATTATAAAAAATGAAAAAAAAAAGTGAAGGATTTAGGTGCATGCATATCATAAAATTCCCTCAGTACCACTAACTCAGCTGTATTGATGACACGTATTGACTCATATTCTGCTTTCAGCAACACTTGTGTAAATCCAGGGTACTGCAACTTCAGTCACTTCGGTGCAATTGCTCTTGATTTACACTCGTGTAACTGACAGCGTTTGACCCTTAGACTATACATATATTTTAAATTATGCATTTAGCTTCCTGAGCCGCAACTGAACAATAAGGCAGTATATATATCATCTGGTATGTACCATGCATCAGCTTAATGTGGACATTTTAGTTTTGCAATTCTTCTACTCTTGAGCTGCCATACTCAAAAGGATATTGAATTAGATAGATAAATATAAAAACACACACACGCAGACACACATGCATACACTTTTAAGAAATTTGTGTGATTCTTAGATCATGTATGGCTCCAGAAAGCTGTATACTTTTGTCGTCTTTCCTAAACAGTGTGTGCAAAAAATGGTTGAGAAGTGCATGAGAGTTCAAATTGATCTTAACTAACACTCTCAAGGTGATCGGAACCTATCTTGCTGTTCACAAGGTTATTCCTCTCCTTGTTCCCTGTGTCCAAACAGGGACAAGGTTCCTGAGACATGTGAACATGTCTCAGCATAGAATTACCGAGATGCGGGTGAAGAATAGGGGTGCCCTGGGTCCTGCTTTGGTTTTGGCCATATTTATGGAGCACAATTCCCCTCTTTATGTCGTGGGGTCACTTTCATGGAGCTCTTCTTTTCCCAGGGTAAACGTGGTCAAATATTGCAATATTAGCTTTACCTCACTGATGCTCTGCCTAGCTCTGACTTGCACGATGCTTGTCCTGCAAACGAGTTCCCAGAAGCTTCTGCTGAAGACAAAAGGTACTTCTAGAAATAGCTCAAGAGATAAAGAACAGACAAACCTAGGCAGCCTGCTTTAAACTCCTCCAAAGACAACTGCTGCTGAACAACTCCAAAAGGCAGGGTCCCAAGAGAAGTATTCTGTCCTACACTCGCTCTTTGTGCAAAGGGCACACTGCAGCCACAGTGAAGGTGAGGCCAAAAGCAGAGAAATGGTTTGCGTTTTTGGAAACTCAGGAATGTTCTTAAGCATTTGCCCCCATTTTTTCTCAGTAATATTAAGCCCTGCATTATAGTAGGGTTCTTCTTTCTAACGACCCTAAACCTGCAGGGCTTCTATCATTTCTGTGCTTCCTGCAGGCTTCCAAAAGGCAGATATACACTGAAAAAAAGATTGAAAGTAACAGCCATCTTTTAAAATTATTATTACTAGGAAATGAAAATAGGGATTGATTTTATTTATAAACAAAATCAAAGGGAAAAAAGAAGAAAGTTTAACAGAAAAGCAGTAACGTCTTGGACAGTTCACAAGGTCTAGCAGCCTGTGGGCCAAACAATAAGCAATTTGTTGAGGAAGAGAGAATAAAGACATTCTTTCAGGATGGCCGGCTGGCATGGTGAGCTGCCCATTGTGCTGCTGGCTGTGAGACCTGGGATTAGGGAGCAACTCAGGTTCCCAGGCTTGGCACCAATGGAAACTCAAGTTTATGTATTTAGTCTTTGAACAGAAGAGGAGGTCACAGTTCAGTACCATTTGAGAGCGGATCTACCAAACAGCAGTAGTACTGGCTCCAGAGGATGGGTGTTCGTCTGCCCAATTGGTCAAAGGTGAACTGCCCTAATAATGCCTCTAGCAAGGTAGAAAAGATAAAACAGCTTGCAAAGCAAAGCTGAGATGGGAGGAGGGACACCCTTTCAAGTGATAGGCTCCAGTAGAAAGGCAAAGTACAGTCATAATAACAATCTGTCACCTGAAAGTAGCACAGTGGGTTAGAATCAAATAATGCAAAATACCCCAAAATATGTTTTAAAATATTTTTCTTAAGTTATGCACATTAATTTTTTTTAATCAAATCTGCATTAAGAAGCACAAAAGTAGAGGAAGACATGGTGCTTCTTTGCTATACTAAACCTCCAAATTTTTCACAGAACCCCGATATTTCATTCTGCACTTTAAAAAAGTCAGAAAAGCAGGACCACAGAGTAATAAAGTCAATATAGTTATCAATCAAGTATATATTGGAGAATTAAGCACACAGAATGCATTCCACAGCCGTGAGATTGCCCAGCGGTTAATAGATCAGGATAACAAAGCTACATTATCACCTGTAATGTCCAGAAATTATTACACTCTGATTACCATTATGGGTGCTAACTGATAAACTGGCATCCTTTGTGGATAGGTGGGTGTTGTACATATTTCAAAAGAGGAAGGCCACATTCTGCAAAATGATACCAGTTTTTGACCAACTTAAATGATCAGGCCTTTTTGGCTGCCTCCAAATAATTGAATTACTTACTGTCTAAGCAGAATGAATTGTATGGTAATAGCAGAAATTATACATTAATAACAGACACATTAGTAGGAGAATTCTGTTCCTTGCTAATACTGTTCGTGTTTTGATATTTTTATGTAGGTCTAGGTGAATTTTAATAAAGCAATGACCTTATTTCACATTCTTATTTAAAAATTAAGCTCCTTGGGTTATGTACTCTAGAACTCTACGCTTTATGCTTTTTTCACTTCCTGCAAGTACTCACAGGATTGAGTTTTTTTCAGCATACATGTCTCAGAGATGTTGACGCATGTGTGAATGTGAAATTTAAAAGCAGCAGAATGAAAAGGACATGCAAGAATCTAAAAGAACCCCACCAAACAAGTAACCAGCAACCAACAGCTGCATCACTCAACTGTTCATGCTTACTCTGTGTAGAAAAAGGAAGACAAAAGTGAAGTTAAACAAACAGAAAGCTTCATTGCACAATTTTCTGTAATGAATACATTGGAGATAAATGCAGTCTGTTTATAAGCATCCAGTGGACAGAAGAAGTATCTAAATTCGTCACCCTCTCTGGGGTGTGAACTGAGTCAGGATAGCAGAATCTGGCCTCAGGTGAATTGCTCGTTACAGTCATTAAGTCCAGCTCTAACCTCCTTCAGATAAATAGAAAATTTCAGACCTAGGTTTTTCTGGCAAGCAGGTTTATGGAGTAGCAGTTTAAAAAAATCTTCAAAGCACAAGGTTTCATGAAGACTTGAGATTCACTCCACAATTTGATTTTACATTAAGATCTTTAGTTTGATATTTCTGTCTTCTCAGACAGAGGAAAGAAGGGGTTTTTTTACAGAAAGAGACCATGAGGTAACCAAGCTGAAGAGGAGCCAGCGGCATTGCCAGTGATGGTCAGAGGTGACATGCCTTGCCTTTAGAAAACTTGTATCTGACAGGGTGGCGGAGCTTGCTGGGTGCTGTACTGTTGCTTCGAGTTCTGCCTAAATTAAACAGGGTCAATCCTTGGCTTGGAAGCTATTTGGAGTAGATACCACATCCTCCTTTAGGCTTTATCTGCACCTGGCATCAAGGGGAAGAGGGAATACTACTTCTGCTGTGTCTGAGCATTGCTGTGACTGTAGTACCAAACAGCAACAAGTAATCATCTACTTTGGGGAGCATAGCTAGTTGCTCATTGTTAGTGAGGAACCTAAATGTGAGTTTGAAATCCTGAGAAGCCCTCCAAGCCTCCAAATCTTAGAGAATAAATCATCCACTAATGATTTTTCATTTATTTATTTATTTTACATTTCAGCATCGATTAACTGTAACTTTATGCATAGAGCTTAGAGAGGGGTTTTCCATCTCTCTCTTGGCCATGTTGTGCCTTTCATCTTTGCTGTAATTCTGCTCCCCTCCGGTGTCAGTTCTCACACATCTCCCAGCATTGCGTCTTGATGCGCCTCTGTCCTACAACTTTTGTCACCTGCATGTGCCTGGTACAGGCCCCACATGCCACCCCTCCCTTTTTCTCTTGCTGCCTCTCTCTTTTTCTCAGACCACAGGGGCCACACGATCACCAGTTTCTCAGTGTGGCATTTCCTTCTGTGCGTTGCTCTCGCACGTTGTTTATCTCTCGGAAGGATTGTAACTATAGATAGCATCAGTGGAACTGTATCTGTCTAGGAGCAGATGTCTACCTCTGCCATATCATTTTAATTACCCTGCTGTGGCTCACCTACCAGAAGCCTTTTTTTTTTTTTTTCCTGTCCTACCTTTTTTTTCTTTTATTTTTTTCCCTCCCTCCAATTTTGCAAATGATTAGTTGAAAAACAGCAGGACTCAGCTTGTAGGCATAGGACTCATCTGGGCATATTTAAACTTGTAAGGAAAAAAAAATCCCTTCAGTCCCTAACCAACTGGACAGTACTTTCGAAGGTCTTTGAGGTTTTGCCTTACATCTTCATTCTGTAAGCATTGCTGAAAGAGAAACTAGAGAAGTAGGAAATTATTATAAAAATACCAGTCTTAAACAAGGTGCTACAGTCTGGACCAGGAGGATAAACAAGTCATGTAAATAACATTACTATTTATGGCAGAGACATACTCTTACCTGTTTCTAGGGTATTGATAATTTTAAGTTTGTAGGGTTTTTTGAGAGAAAATTGGATCATATAGTGCTTCAGAAGATTTTTTCTGTGTGAAAAACTTGAAAGATACTCATTTGGTAGTCTTAAATATAAGTGATACAAATTCGACCTTTCAATCATTGTGGATTTACATTGATCAACAGTAAAATATGTATGTGAACTAGTTTGGAACTAAAAAATTAGCCTATA
>VXBO01005454.1:800148-833432 GCA_013400135.1 Rhinoptilus africanus | reverse complement strand
AAAAAAAAAAAAAGAAAAGCTGGCAAATGATTTATTCATATTCCATTGTCATTACTATAGGTATTGTGTAGAGGGCTGAAAAAAGTATTTGTTTCCAAAAGCTACACTTGAATTATCTGTGTTCTCCGTATGAGGAAGATAGCATTGAAATGTATCCATCCTTCAGTCAGCTCAGAGTTTAAGTTCATAATAAAATTAGAATCAAGTTTCACTTGTTTTCTTGAAATTATGCTGTGGAAATGGCTTATGATTGACCTAAATTATATTCATCCAAGAAACGTTTGGTCCTTTTGATGAAGTAACACAACCATAGTATTTTTAACAGGTGTATATATACCAATATACACATTTAGTGTCAGCAATAAATTAAAACTAATCAGACTTTACCATGCTAGCATATAAATACTACAATTACTTCCAATCACAGGCAGTACAAATCAACAGATAAATAGAATTCTGATGTATTGAGCTAGACAAACATTTATTTTCAATACTTATATACATATAAGTACATAGATGATAATTTTAATCTCCCATCCCTTCTCCTTCTTTAATAAGAGGGATCTTCCACTTCAGGATGGGAATATCCTGTGCCCAGCATCAGGAATGTGCCTGGCACATGACAGCTAACTTCTACTAAAGATGTTTACAGAAATTTTGGCAAAGTTAATTTACTTTTTTAGACCTCCCCCTGGTCCCCCCAGTGAGTATTATGTTCTGCTCTCTGCATTTAAGGTCCTTTTAAGTTGTCTCCTGACTGCTGCAGTGCCTTGAGAAAAGCAGAAGGTCTTTGTGCTCTATTTCAGGCCCCACAGTAATAACAGTTTCAAAATAAGCTTACTTCAGTGCAGAATCTCCATTTGGATTTTTTTCTTATTGTTCTGCTTTAGCTCTTTAATACAGATTAAATTTAGTCTGAAATTGCCCTTGCAAAAGGCAGTATCTTTTTACTCATCATAATTATTTCCGAGGTGTCAGCAAAACAGGGTTTTTTTTACAACAGCAACATCAACAACAAACTAATACAGTTTTGGGAGGTGAGCTTCAATCTTTCTTGGTATCTCATCAGAGCCGTTAATTAAATTTCATTTGATAATATTTACCGCAGGTCATGTTGAACCCTCCCGCGCTCCTCTACACACAGACACACACACACTCATATACACACACAAAAAACCCAAACTCTATACCTCAGGAAAGAAAGTGTAGTTTTTAAATCTATTTACAATTGTGACAGTTCTACTTTCAGATTCTTCATTTGATTTTGAGAATTCTTAATGGGAAATTAACACAACAGGCAGTAAGCTTTAAGAAAGACACTGTTACTTTCAGGTAAATTTCTGTTATAAATATAAATGATTAATATTTAGTATTTAAAAATTAACACACAAATTCAACAAAAAGCCCTAAGAATGAGCCCCAGGAATTCTGCTTAGAAATACAGGTAAAATTACAAACTTCAGCTAAGAATGTGGCTCAGACAGATACCTCCCAGAGGCTCCCTAATCCTGGAGATAAATGTACCTCTTTATCTGCCTTTCTCTTTAGCTTCAAACATCTCTAGACATCTAAGCTTGATTTCAAGCAAGTGTCCCTATTTCTGTACCAAGGTCCCTTTTATCTGACCACCACAGCAGTGCCAGCAGTGCCTACATTTTTCTAAGTTCCTTGAGATCTGAGTTAACATTCTGTTAATATCCATCATTTACAGAGACCAAATTTATTTGGATATTGGAGTTCTGGAAAGTCTAAAAATGATTTCATTTAACTGCAGTGAGCAATAACAATTAGAAATAATTATTGCTGCAAAATGTTTAGAGTAAGATGATCTAGTGACTAAGACTCCTATTGCCCTGGGAGATAATAGTCTTAGAGCCCTCCCCAGCTCTATCATTGGACTTTCTGTGGGGTTTTTTGGGCGACTAGACTTTATCTATGCTTCTATTTTCCTTTGGAAAAGAATGTTCATAATAAAACTATTTTTTTCTTTTTTTCATCTTTGCTGATTAGATTTGAAGTTTTTGAAAGGCTCAAGGTAGCTTTTGTGTGTTGGTAGAAGTAAGCTATGCAGTATCTTACAATTTCTAGCCATTCTATAATACTCATGATAAGAGTAGTAAATATCTGAATGATGAATTGATGTGAAGAGGAATTTGGAGCTAGTCTTAAACCTCAAATGAATCCAAATTGTTTAGATGGCAGTAGTCCAGACATTCAGAGTCATATCTGAATTTCTTTCAAGTATGAAATGTTTGGGTAGTTCAAGCCCAAAGGACTTAATTATCTTCATGACTAAACTTGTAGTTTCTCCACGGAATTGGAAATTCCTCCCTATTTATGCAGGCAAAATAGGGCTACATGTAAGAACAATGTGAATCAGGAGAGTTGGACCAGGCTGCCATGTGTTCACTGTCGTGTGCCATGACGAGTGAAGAAGCACCATTCAGAGAAGCGCAGGGCTGCCCAACATCCCTGTCTGGTCATTTCTGCCTCAGCAGCAATCCAAAGCAGCTCCATTTACTGTTATTCCCAACTGATAATAGCATTATTGTGATTTGAATTTGGCCAGAAGGTTCCTTCTTCACATTTCTTTCTGATTTTTCTTTTTCTCTTTCTGGTGTGACAATGAATTTTGGCAACAGACAGTGTCAACTGAGCCAATATAAGCATCCAGTGTTATTATATTGAATACAGTATCCGGAACCATTGTTACTATGTGCACATTATAAGCTGCTCAAGCTTGTGCTTCTGATGCTCAATGATTCACTGTGATAAGAAGGAAGAATTTCAGAAAACTTGAGCTGTGCTTCTGAGAGAGAGTGGAAGAAGCTGGGTAGCTGAGGAAGCGTTTCATGATGCATAGGCACTACAAACTGACTCAGCACTGATGGATACCAAATATTATCTGACACTGAAAGGAAGAAGTGCATGCAAACCTGCTAAGAAGTGTCTCTGAGACCTTGCTCTTGTGTGTTGCACTGGTTGGCCACATCAGAGAGCAAGGCATTGTGGATGTAGACATGAGCCAGCTTTCTCACTCCCAGAGTTTGCCTTCCAGACCAAATCTGTAAAATTTCATTCAGTCGTAATGATTTTTGTAGATGAAGTCTGTCCTTTTGATGATTCTCAGTGGGAGAAAAGTTTAACGTAATAACCTTTGCATTTGAGCTATGCTAGAAACTTTTTTATTTCCCATTTTTTTTTTTTCCATTTAGTCTTGGGTTGCCCATGTAACATCTACAACATATGCACACTTTTACTGGACCATCCTTATAATCCTGGCAAACTGCACTTAGAAGGAAAAGAAACTGGGATTACATAGGTCTCGGCCTAGTTGTAGGAACTGGAACTATTTGCTGGTCCAGTTTTAAAACACCCCCACTTTGGAAGATGGGTGCACCATCCGTTTGCTCTGGGGGGGACGACCCATTGTTCTGAGGCTGGCTCTTTTCATTAGCAACAAGCCTGTCATTAGGAATAACTGTCATGCATTTATAGTAAAAATAATGGAAATAACATAGAGTTGATAAAAAAATTGTTTTCGGAGGGCTGTTCTTTTAAATACTTCATAAGAACATGCTGATTTTAATGATATTTTAATGGAAACATTTAAGTGATTTAAAATCAAAATAAAACAATTTCTGCCTTTTTCTCTTCCAAATTTATCCTTTCAACATTTGTATTTTATTCTGTATTAACATTTACATCATATATATATTCAATATTTCAAGCTGTTCAGTGAAAAAAAAATGACTCAAATGAAACAATTCAACAGTATCAAAACAAATGTATTGTTTCACTTGTAAATAAATATTTTTAGAAGTTCTACCTTGTTGCTCTGTGAATGTGTAGTTCTACATTTTATCCTAGATTGACACAAAAGGAAAAGTTGAAAAGTCAGGATCCATTCTACTATTCCCAGGATGAAAACTGGCTATTTCCAGAAAAAAAAAAAAAAAAAAACGGAGGAAAAGAAATATCACAGGGAAAAAAGAAAGACAAACTCTATTATCTTGTCTTAGACACTCACCTGCCTTTGACAATTCACCGCGCTGTCCAACTCTGTCCTTCAGTACTAGTGCTGCTCTTCATTTTTCATGTTTTTAATGGTTTTATGCTGCCCTTCTGATTGTCTGTACGTATAGCCTAGCTATAACAGAGCTATAAATATTAAGAGTTTTTCAAAGACATTTTGCCCACTAACCAAGACTTTTTGCAAAACAAAACCCGCTCTTTTAAGGTAGGACCTTCTATATGGGAGGTGACATGCCTGAGAGATAATAAAGTAAAGCGTTCTCTGCCCGCTGAGTAATGGAGTCATTGGCCATCAACATTACACGGAAACATTTGTGAATTGTACCAGTAAGAGTATCTCAACTTTAGGGAAATAAAAAAAAATATATTACTTGGCCTGTCATTAGTGAAGCTATAGCAATAGCAGCAGGGAAGAGGGTAAAGAATCCTAAAATAAAAGACATGGAAAAGGATAAAATCTAATTAATGGAGTTTGTAGATTGGAAAGCCTATCTGTCATTCATTTAAACATGAATATCTAATGCAAGGCTAGGCAATCCCTTATAGCACTGACTTCTAGAAACTGTAAAAAAAGATCATGCTTTAGTCCTGCTATTACTTTACCTTGATGATAGGAGGTTAGAATATGAATGCAGTTTGAAAGATAGTACCATTTCTTTGATACATCAAAAAGCACTCTGCAGTAGACTACTACTTTAGTAGGACACTTATAGTCAAAGCTAGTATTTGACTATGCTCCTAATGTCATATTACAATGACAGAAGCTCAAGATATATCAATTTAATCTTAGTTCAAAAAAATCTTTTAGTTCTGCTATAGCGAAGTCAAAATGGACTTTTATAGTTTTTCAGCTTGAAATTGGACAACGAACAACTTTTATAGTAAAAATGAAATGCAGAATATGGTTGAAAGGGTGATCACATTCAGAGTTAAAAAATAAAGCACTTGCTACTTATTTGGCACTAAATTTTCCAAATAGGAAGCTATGCTAACAAGAATGAGATTACACAATTAAAAATCAACTCTTCTGCCTAGTAAAAGATAGTGGCTCTGCATTTCTTGTAGTTTCTTATTCACTTGTTTTATACTGTTTAAGGATAATGGTGTCTTTGAAATGACTCCTGCTATACCCCAATGAAAATGAGAACTAGGCCCACTTCATAGATGTTACGTTGAACGGTTTGGTATATGGCTCAGTATAATGTGAATGAATTTTGAGTCATCTTGTAGGTTTTTAAACTTCATCAGTCTCATCTTTTGTGTAAAAAAAAAAAAAAAAGAAAGTGTTCATTTGTAGAATTACAACATGTAAAAAAGTTCTTACAAAGGATAGGTGTTAACAGCTACTGGTTTCAGCAGACTTTAAAATGAATCCATGGAGTGAGTCATGCAGTTCAGTCACGATACCTGGCAGCTAACTCATTACTCACAAAGAGATACGGAAGTGGTGTGTACACAGACTCATCACCAATAAAATGTTTAACAGGTTTACCCGACTTTAAAAAATTTCCAAGTCTAGATATAATCTAACTCAGGATTCAATTACGTAATTTAAATCGCTGGCCTTAAAGATCAAAAAAATACATACTGAAGATAACGTAGGTAATTCTCTGCATGCGTAGCCTTTTCTAGGTAGCATTGTAACTGTATGCAAAGACAAAAGGTATGAAATCTTCTAACTCCAGAGAGCAGGGTGGGGTTTTTTTCTGTCAAACACTGCACTTGGAGACTTCTTTTTGCACAATTCTTACTATATTTGCTATGTTTGATTGGGAACCCTCATCCCAGGAAGAAAACTGCCTTCCAGCTTCCTCCTTCTCAGATCTATTGGGATCCCTTGATGGTGGCAACAGTGACCAAAAAACCCCCAAGCCCCAGCTATTCATGAGTCTGTATAACTTCTCATTTTTCCTTTCTTGTCATGGCCGCAGTAATGAAATTCTGTAGAGTATTGTGGAAGTAAACTATCCAACTCTTTGGTTTGCTTAAGAGGTAGTTTGTGGTCGGGTACCAAACAGACGTGTCAAATTACCTAACTTTAATTTCAAGTAATTGGTGAACAGAATTACCCTTGGGGTTGAGGGAATTATAAACAATGCAGCTCCTGGTACTTTTCTCCCCTCTGGATAGAGCCAAGTGGAAATTGCTGCTCGTGGGTATGTTACAGCTGCTCGTGACAGTCTGAGAAGGTGGATATTTGCAAATAATACAGTTCACTTGACCCTCGCTGCTTGGCAATGAAAGAAAAACTTTCTGAAGTACTTTCTTGGGGTTTTGGTAAGCGCTATCCTTCTTTCCTGCGATTTCTGCAATGATCTTTTTTAAGTGTTGGTAATAATTTAAGACAATTTTTTTTGAATAAGTTTTGATAGGCACAGAATTAACCTAATAAAAAGGACAATCCAGACTTGACCTCAAATGCTGCTCTTTAGCTGATGTTATGTCTGCAAAAGAAACATATGGCATATTGACTTTATTGACTGAGCAGAAAAAGAAGGAATACTATGTCTGATATTCCCTATATGTGTTTTGTTGATCCTAATTGCTATGAAGGGGGAGATGCAGAGGAATTCATGGGTTTTTCACTTCCCAAGAGACTTTCTGAAAACACACAGCCCCAGTGAAGATCTATCTCTGTTGTCAAATTCAAAGGGCCTGATTCTTGAATCACTTACTTATACTGTGTATTTCCTTGACTTGAATGCATTTAATTTTGGTTTATGTAGGAAATGTCAACACACTCTCTTATGTTATTATATTCTGGACTCTCCAAGTCAAGAAGTGAGGATAATTCAAATCAGTTTGAGACAAATACCTGGGCTCAAGTGGTCCCTTTCAGGCTTGATTGGCATTAAGTAGAAACCCAGCAGGTCTGTCAAATCCTTTCTTAAAATAAACTAGTCAGATTACGCTGGGTATCTCCATCCCTATACTTCATGCATTGCTCTGTTTCCTCTGTTGCTCTGATCACTGCTGAGACTGAGGGGATTTTGTTGCTTTTAAACGAAACTGAACATGCATTGGGCCACCTGTCCCCTTAAGGGACTTTATAAAACAGTCTCTTGACCACAGATCTAACCACCAGTTGCTGAGAGCCAGACACATAAGCAGAAGCAGAGGAATGATGACCATGCAATTTTAAAAGCCAAGGTGTAGAAAGTTAATCTGTATTGGTATCGCTTTAAGACTTAACCACATGCATGCGCTATATTCAAACCCTCAAACTGAAAACCTTGAAAAATACTATGCAGACATACAAGCCAAAGCTTGGTAATTAATTAGTCAGGCAGCGCCAGTCAGAGCGTTGTGACTGTCAGGCCGCGCCGCCCATGGTGAAACACGGTAGGGCTGAGGGTCCCTGTGGTCCGATACTGCTCTCCTAAGGAGGACAGAAGAAAAAGCAACATAGCCCACTGTATGTGAGTTAAGAAAAGCTATCAGCGTATTAGTATGTTATTGACAAAGGCATCAGTTGGCCAAAACTTGTAGACCCCAGATTTTGTGGAACAGCTAACTATGCTGGTGCTCAAAAGAAAAAAAAACCAAACTTTTAAGAAGAGCACAGCCTTCAATAGACTCTACTTACTATTACTGTGTGTTTTAGATGGTGAATTGCTATTGTTTGTAAGATGAAACAAACTACTGGGGGGAAAAAGAGGGTTTTATTTTTATGTTCTATATCTCTTTTCAAGGCTATTGTTAGCGGATGGAGGCAACCGAGTACCATACTGTGAAGTATTGTGTGGCTGTGCTGTAAAATAAAAATTGAATTTGAATTCTTATAATACAAGAGATGAAAGGCATTACTGTGTTGATTTCTACATCAACTCCTGTAGTAATGAACAGTGGCAGTCCAGGCCCACTCACCAAACAAAGAATTGGGTTGGCATGATGAAGTGCTTCTTTCAAGAGAAAGAAAAATCAGATATGAGATTTTCTACTTTCCGGTGCCACAGGACATTCGGTGTCTTACTAGTTCAACAGGTTTTGCTCTCAGCTGCTTGTCAGGGCCTGTACATTGCCTCCATTTTGTTTAGTAACTGTTTATAATTTAACCTGGGATTGGTCTCTTTTATTTGCAAATGGTCTCTGCCTTCTTCAGTTTAGAGCCCTATCCCTAATTATGTGTCTATGAGCTAATGCTTTATTTACCCATGGAGTTCTATCTTGCAAGCGCAGGACTGTTTGTCCATAAGGACAGAGATGTTTGGGGGGGTGAGGGGAGGATGTCTCTAAGGAAAACCAAAAATACCCCATGGTCAATTTCTATGGGTTTCAGAATGCATGTGAGAGGCTGGGAGTCAAACCTTGTGCTTGCACATATTGTTTTATTCCAGTTGAGATCAACGGCCGATAGAGGTTTGGCCCCAGGTGTTTAAAGCCTTTCCTTCCTTTTTAACTACGGCTTGCCTTATCGGCCCCAAACTGCTTCGAGCTCATCAGCTTTTAACTGTGGGAAACTGAGTGAGCAACCGACTGAAGCCCTGCCTGCTTATGGGAACCTGCTGCTGCTGCTGCTTTCAGCGTCTGTCCGTGCCGCTCGCGCCTCAGCCCCGCGTCCTTCTTGCGATACGCATGTCCCCCAGCAAAGTCACCCCATTTTTAGTGCACCGAAACCCCTTGGCAGATGCGTGACAGCATGTGAGCTGAAGCTCCTGGGCTTTGGCATTTCTAAAAGCTCTCTTTGGAGCCTCCGTTTATTAGATTTGGGCTTGTATTTATTTATTACTGAGCTCTCTATGAGCAACTGCAGGAGATAATTCTCATTTCTCTGATATTTTCAAACTTCTAGAAAGTTATGAGGCAGCAGGTTCTGCAGGCTGAAGTCGTTTTATTTTTGTTCTTATTTATTTCTCATTTAGTATTTAATGTTAACAATTCTCCCCTATAAAATTGTAGCTCCAGTGACGTGTTTGCTGCAAGCACTAATTCATTCATGTTTGCAGTACAGCTTCAACTAAGTGAAGAATTTTCAATTTTCTCTGTTATTTCTTCCATTTTCTTGATATCACAGAAGTAGCATCACTATTGTGCTTTTTTCCCTCTTTTCATAGTCCCTGCACTGACAAAATCAAGCAGCCAAAAAATACATAAGGCCTCTCAAACACAGGACTGCCTTAAAAAAGTAAGATATGTTTCTTTGTTTAAAGTGATGGGTTTTTTAGATTTTAAAAATTATTTTTACCAAACTTTCAAATTTTATTTGTGCAATGCATGCTAGAAACACTTTATTTTAAACTGAGAGCTGCAATTCTTATGAAATCACTTGACTCCAGTAGACATGAATGTAAGACAATAAAAAACTCACAATGAAATTCTGACAACTGTCAGCAGGTCACCCAGGTTAATAAGCAGAATTTGCCATCAAGACACATTAAAAAAAACACCAAAAGAACAATCCATTTTACAGTTTATATTCAGCATTGCCATTTTCATAAAAAACTAACTACTGTCTCTTTGTAGCCTAGTGCTTCTAATTTTTAATGAACTTTGCAAACTCAGTTTTATTTTAATCCAGTCCTCTGGTTTGTCTCAGTCTCTTATTATATAGAGGAGTTTTAGCAGTGGCTGTGTCTTCCGATTTCCCCAGATCTGATCGTTCTGATTTGCTACATAATTTCTGTCTTTTTGTATGATTTATATCTCCTGAGGATTACAGTGCTGTTCTTTCAGTGAGAAAACACCTTTTTTTCCTCCTATACTGTGCCCATTTTAAAGTTAGTAAGGAAGGTTGGAGTGTTAAATAAAACTTCTGGTGGCCACAGGGATTATGTTTGCAATGTCAGCCTGGACCAGGGGCGTTCAGAGAGGTAATACCTTACTAAAACATCCACAGAAGTGTTTGTAGTTTGCCACCACTGGTAGAGGCACTCATGTGGTGTAAACATGAACGTGTCCTCTGTCGGAGTCCCACCAAGCTAATGCCGGACATGAGGGGTAATGAAGAGCATACATTTTGATATGGCTGATAACGAAACCATAGCATTATTTCTTTGCAGAGTCATAGCAAAATGTTTTTTTTTTTCTTCTCTTTCAGTCAGGAAGACAGCATTATGACCTTGTTGAACCATGTTTAGTCATGTACATTTTAGAAAAGTTTTTGGTTTTTTTTCTTTTTTTCCTTTGGTAAGGGCCTTTTCTAATTACCAGAGAACACAAACTCTGCCTTGGGAATGTTTAATGTTCCAGCTTGGAAAGCAAATTAAATAAGAGCTCTAAAGGTGTAAAAATCACATTGGATAATGGCAAATCAAACAGATTCTTACAACACACAATAAAGCAGGGCATGATGAAAGACAGCAATGCAGAAATATTGAGACTCACGTGATGTCAAATTACCAGCCACTCTCCTCTGCCCGTTCAACCAGAGACCCAGTATCATGGCTCTTCGTGGAAGGGACCTGAATTAAAATATATACAACTCAAGCCTCTGAAATACAGTGGTTGAAACAAATATGACTAGGCAGGTAGAGTGTCAGTAAGCAAGCTGAAGCGACAAAAAAAATTAAGAAGCTAAAAAAAAAAAAGCTTGACATATCACTAAGGAGTGAGAAACTCTCTACAGATTCTCTGCACATGGAAACCTCACCTTCAGCGATCTTTATAGTCTATATGGTATATATTATTTACATCTGATCATTCAGTTTAGTAAAACAAAAAAGCACCATCTGCCCAACCGCACTTTCCTTCCAGGAAATTGAAATGAGAACGGATGTTGTCTTTCGTGCTTATTTTCATTCTTTTTCATGTTTAACTCTTAGTACAGTCGGTATATGCTCAAAAAGAAATGTAAACCAACATATTCCTTAGCCACTCTTTCCCAGTGCACGCAGCAAAGGGGAAAAAAAAAAAAAAAAGGAAAAAAAAGAAAAAAAAAAAGACAGGCATTGAAACATCAAAAAAATCCAAGCTGAAATAGATTTCTGTGCACAATTATCACAATTAGAACATGGGGACACTTACTGCTTATGTTCCTGGGCAGCTGGCTTTTTCCTATAAGGCATATAGTCAGGCAGATAGAAAACAACAGCACAGGAGAATAGTCAATTAATAAGGGAGTTATCACTCCTTAGAACAAGATACATGCCCTACATTTGGGATTTATGAAGTGTAAGAGGTAACAGAAAGCTCCATCTTTCCTTCCATCCCCCAAACAAGCAGGGTTGTGTGCTTATATACTTAAGCATATGTGTCAAAATGTGAAGAAGAAAGGCTTCCCGTTATATTTTGACGTATAGGCATGGCAGAATGGTTACATAGACTGAGTTGTTGTCGTAGCTAGAATTTTTACTGCAGTTCTCAGAAAATTCTTCAACATCTGCCCATCCTTTTTTTTTTTTTTTTTTTTAAATGTTGTTATTCCTTCTGTAGTTAAAATTAAGGAGCAATGTGCCTATCAGGCATAAATAGTCAGGCTGCAGTCATATTCTCCAGGGAATGCTGTTCTTCCCATACTCATTTTACAGAAAGTGTCTGTATATATATGCAGTTTTTTAAATATGTTTCTCTGATCATCTGTGAGTGTCTGTGAAGTGAGGAGGAAGGATGATGAATTGCCTCTATAGTCCTCACCACCCTGGGGTAGCCAGAGACTGTTTTTGGCACCCAGTTTAAATGAGGATAGCCACAGATTCTGCTCAAACCAACGCAATAACTGCGGCAGCTTACTCACTGTGAGCTGCTCCACTGACTCACTAGCTGGCACGCTTTGTCTTTGATTGAGACTCCCCCCATGGTGGACATGACCCCTTCTTCACTAGATGTTGGTTGAGGTTTCCACCTCTAGGTGCCTATGTATTAAGTACACCTCCTAGTGGCTGTGGAATGGGAAGTCATAAATGGCTCAAAACCCAGCACAGACTATACAGTGGGTAAATAACAGCTGTGAACTGATGGGCATCTCCTTCCCCTCGCCCTTCTGGATTGTCCACTTTTTCCTTGGCCGACATGCTAACATGTCATAGGTTGTTAAAATCCAAGTTAATGCTTCACAGTATCTTCAGGGTTTGCTTTCAACACCAAAAATGACCAACTACTAATTTTGGGCTTTCATGAGGATTCTAATTGAGATCCAAAAGGTTTTGCACCAAAACCAAAAAGTTTCTTCTGGTAGCAGGAGAAGAGGACATTTTTTGGGAACATGGTCTGTTGGGTAGTTTGGCCTGCAAAAGTTTGGTTCCAGTGTCTGCTTTCACATGGCCATCCTGTATGACCCCAAATATTCCTTTGAGGGTTTTTTGCCTAAATGGTGTGAGGCAGGTCCTGAAGAAAAATCTCAATGAACCAAAAAGCAAAATATATTAGCACAGATAGAAGCCCATACATGGCAGCCTTGCTGCTCATAATACCTCTGCCAGACATATACCCATGCCTCAGTCTCTCTGTCCCAAATCCTAAAAAGTATTTGAAACAAATTAGGTGCCTAAGTACTTTTGAGACATAGGCTTCTAGGCCTTCATTTCCCATGTCTAAAATACAGATAATAGATGCTTTTCCTTACCCAGATGGCCTAAGGATATTCATTAATCACATTAAGATTGCGAGGTGCTCAGCTACTATAAATAGCGGAGTTGCATGAGCTCCAAGATGGTGGTTTCCTAGGAGATATATGGATCAACACATCCCTACTTTTCCCCACCGTTCCTTGGGGACGGCATGGCCATGCTTTTTATTGCTGAGCACCTGCAGGTTTTACTGCGGCTCTGGCCAGCACCAAAACCACAGGCAGAACGTGGCTACAGAAGAGGTAAAAGCTCTGCCTTCTAATTTGCTGACTTTCCCTCTCCTCTCTCCCCCATCGGTGCAATAAGTCTCAACTCTTTGCATTATCAATTAATGCAAATCAATTTAAAATGCCCTTTTGGAAATTCTAACATTTTTATGCTTAATTAGAGTAATGCAAAGCAAAAAACCTACAACGCTACCTACTTCTATGGTGCTCTTTAGCTCAACGATAAACAACTCTGCTCATTTAAGTCAATTTTATGTAAAAACAGCAGCGAAGGCTGAGTGCTTTGCTTGCGGAAAACCTTCTTGGTGGAGAAAGCACGCAGTGGAGAAGAGCAGAGAACGAGACTGCCTGTCTAATCGGGATGTACCACCGTACTGAGAGTTGCTCAGCTCTATGGTATAGACCCTGAGCTGCTAACAGATATCCTTCTTTAGCTACAAGACTGTGCTTTTGGAGTAAAGAAGATCACAACTCCATCTGTACTGTTGCAGTGATGTACTGAGTGGGAGTTGTGTACAGGACAGTGAGAACTGTGAAGTTCGAAAGTGGCCATGGATTTATCATAGAAAGAACTCTCGAGCTGTTTAGTGGGTTTTTTTTGAAAGCTTGAATGAAGCTTTTAAAGTTTTTGATGCACTCAGTTAACTATTGGAAAAGTTGTTTTCCATTTTCACCACCTTTTTAACTTTTAGATGCTAAGCGGAATCCCAAGAGCAAGTATACCATGAAATGTGGCTTTTTTGCGGATGCTTCTGTCTAGACAGTGAAAAAATCTGATAAGAAAGACTCATGATATGAGGTTTATATGCTGGTATCCTAAACTCAGTTGGAAGTAACTAACCCTGAATTTTTGAAGGCTGACTAGCACTGATCCTAAAAGCAAGGATAGATCCTAAAGAAATTCATGGGGAGGGTCTGAAACTCCTTAGCTGAATTTTATGGATGTTTCTAATGGAGAGATTTGGAGATGGAAAGCCATTTTGAATGTTGATGTGGATGTGGATCTGGTTCCAATGTGATACGCAGCTCCTTATGTAAGAAGGTAAGAAAGCACATCTGGGCCACACCAGCAGCCTGTCCAGCCCGGCTCTCTGTCCCCAGGCACAGCAATTGGCACTGCTGTTTAGGAAAATCCCACAAACCTGGCTGCATTCTGCAATCCAGTCTCATCCACAATGATTGGATTAGGGCTATTAGAGGCTACACCTTCACTTAATCCTTTTAGCATCCCTGTATGGACCTGTGGTCCATGATAAACCAGCCAGATTTAAAGCCCCTTAAAAAATGAAGTTCCTCTAGAGGGAACACTGACAAGCTCCTGTAGTCTGTTAGCACCGTTGGGTGCTGCTTTAATAAAGGAACTCTGGTGGCACTGTGAAGCAGGAGCAATGCGTGACTGCGATAGCACTGTCATGTGAATGAGCTGTCCCAGTACTGCAGAGTCTGCTCTTTACCGTACGCGGAGACACATCAATACTGAATATAGTGTGTTAGCAAAACAGAATGGAAATCTTTTAGGTGAGGAATGGCTTTGCTGATTGCTTTGCTCTACCAGAATGGGGTGTGTTTTCAGGCACTCTGATAAATGTGTGCTATTTTTCAGCCATTCAGTGTGAAGTGCTGTAGGTTTCATATAAACTTTTATTGCTCACCACAGGCATGGAAGGATTGATTACATTGTTTGGGGATTTCCTAACTTCTGAGACTGCCTCTTTAGCCAGCCTTAGCACAGTGCAAGGGGGGAACAAAACGCTACAGTGCTACTCGAGGCCAGCTTTCTACCTTTGCGTTTTCAGGATCAGCCCATCTGGTTTGGAACAGGGTAGCCAACAGCCAGCCTCATCCATGTACCATCTGAGCATCTCTGACGCCTAAGGGCAGCTGAATTGATAGTGATGAGTACAATGGTGTCCTGATACAACTGTGGGGAATAAGGGACAGAATTTAGGGCTTCATGTTGCTACTTATACTTTTGTCTAGCTGTGACCATTGCTCAAAAGGAAACAAAAGCTGGGCCTTGGAACTGAGGTGTTACTGATGTCTGAAGTATGCAAGCAAATTTCAGTGCATCTATGTTAAAAAATATTTCATGTAGGGAGAGTCAACAGCAGATAAAAACTTTTTTGAGGGAAGCAGCGTAACATGCTCAGGTGGGAACCCCTCTGAGTGGGGAAAATTCATGCTGAGCCCTGACAGTTAACTCTTATTAAACGTGTAAAATACTTTAGGGTTTCTGAACCAGTTACCAGAGATATCATCTCTCCCCAATTCTGACTTAATGAACTAGTCCGGTTTCACCCGTTCCTGAGTAGGCTTTTTTGCATTTTCAGACCTCAGGTTTACTAGAACTCAGTTTTACCAGTTCTCAGGTCACATATTGAGCTGGGCATTTTGCTTTTCTGTATATTAATTTTTGTATCTGTGGGGACAAATTTTTAAAAAATAAGCTTATATTATGATCTAAATTTCTTGTAATTTCTGCTAAGACTGCTTATAGCCTTCAAAAAGCCACTGACCTGGATTTCAACTACATACAATTGGGATCTACTCAAATTATACTGTAGTTTCATGCAGGATTCTTCTCACCAGTATTTGCTAGCTACGTGGCGCCCTATTCTATTCTTGATTACTGGACAAATGTCAGGGATATCTCCCTTAAAATGGATGTTGCTTTCATCAGTAAAAATCTAGCAAAAGGAGACTGGCGCCCTAGGCATTATGAACAATACAGGCTTTCAATAAATAAATAATTCAATTCAATTAAAACAAATGTCTACCCTGATGTAACATAGTTTCTAATTTCTTTAATAAGCATTCTTGGGAGGTGTTTATGGGAAGTGATCCTCAATGAAAGCTTCAAGGAAGGTTCTGTAAGAAAGTAGAAGCTGTGGTGTCACCTTACTTTCCTGCCAGGAAAGCATTGACTTCAAAAGAACTCCAGCCCAGAATAAGCCTGGGGGGTTCATTTTGTGTATGGAAATGTGGGCTTGGACTGCAGATATATATGGGACACTCCTTCCTGGAAAGTCTCCACTCAAAAAGATACAGTGGACGAAGAACGAGATAAAGAGCTAAAGAATGGTGTAAAACCTGTGCTGCCGTGTCTTCTGGTGGCCTTGGCTGTGTGCAAAGATGTAGGTGCACTGGAGTTGTTGGTAGCAGCCTTGGCTAGCTCTGTGCGCTCCCAGACTCCCGTCAGGAAAGCTACCGATGCAGACACAGCCCAGTAGACAACAACATGCCAAGCCAACTGGCTCTGCAACCGTCTATTTAGGTCCCTGAGCCTAATGTTTCCTACTGGCTAGTTGCCTCTGGAGGTTTAGAGACAGCCTCTGCACACAGACAGGAGGATTGAGTTTATGCTCTGTCTGCTGGCCTGGGAACAGGATTTTCCTCGTTCATTCCTGGCATCTTTATCACCTTCAAACTGAATCCTATACCCCTAACTCAATCCAAAAAGCTGGGGGAGAATGTGACTCAACAGACTTGCATTAAAAACCCCTGGGGGAGGTTCACCATTCTGTTTTTCTGCCTGAATAGATATGTGGGAGGGTAACAATGTGTTGAAAAGTGAGAACATTTAGGGACAGAATCTTCCCAAGAATGAGTGCTCACGCTGCCTACCAGAGCTGCTTGAGGGCAGAATCTGGCCCTTAAATTTTGTCAGACATCTGGGCAAACAAAACCAGTTTAGCTCAAACGGCCTCCATTTTTCCTGGTCAGAAAGTGCTCAGTCTAAGATGTCAAATTTTGAAAGTAAAACCTGGGTGAGTGATCGGATCCTTACCCTCCCTTCCCTTTGAGGAGAGATTTATGGTCTCGCTTGAAACCAGCCATCAACTCAAACTGAGATTCACAAGATGCAAACTAGACCTGGGCTGAAGCCTCAAAACTCAGATCTGGATCGAGATTTCAAATGGTGAGACTGGGGATGGGGCAACAACCCACCTAATCCAAACCCGCATAAATCCATAACTCTCCTAGATTTTTTTAAAACTCATCAATACACCACATTGACTTTAGCTTATAGAAATTCCTATGGGCGTTTTTCAAGAGAGATGAGTTTGACCTTGTCCCATCACTATTTAACTCATCACACGCTGTCTCACGTAGGTGTGTGATCCTCTCCACAGAAAGTGTTCACAAAACCCTAAAGGAAATAGTTCCTCTGTACAATGTGCAGCCGGTGAAAGGGGAAAAGAAAAAAGAGAGAAAGAAATCAGTGATGCAGAGAAACCACTGCTATTTCTTGCCATACAAAGGGTTGCCAAGTACTTTTCATTTACATAGATGACTTAATGATGATTGTATGATATTTAAAATTACTGCCACCCACCAGAGATACATTAAAACTTTTATCAATATGTCTCTTTTACTATCTATTTGACTGTAAAAATGCAGAGATCATTGGGAAAGAAAAAATAGCTTGTTGCCAGTCACCAAAAAACAACTCAGCGACTTTTCTAGATTAAAAAAAAAAAAAAAAAAAGAAGAAGGAAAAAAAATCCCTTCTACTAGTATCAACATGATTTAAATTTACATGAACAAATAAGCTGTTTCACACAACGGAAAGAAGTAATAAACTAGGACAAGAACTGTGACCAGCCTGGGACCTCTTAAAGACCCCTCTGGACCTGGCAGGAGCTTGCTTTTTCTGTCTCAGGGACAACCCCCCACACTGGTCTAATTACCTTTTAAAATTCATATCTAGAACCACAGGCTGCCTCATGGGATTAAGCACAGTATGCTTTGCAAATTGAAAATAAGATAGCTGTTAGGAATATATACTTGCCTCTATGATTACAGCAACAAACAATGGCAAAACATTAATTTACATCTATTATAACGGTGAAACAAAGCCCAGGATTTTCTTCGTGTTATAGGCGAGAGATAAATTTGCAAAGGTGAGATTCTGAAAGGTGTAGGCTCTAATGAGGGAGATTCTCTTGCAGAGCAGGTAACTGCCAGCATGACATCAACTCAGAGTTATGAGGATTCAGTATATCATTAAATTTATTTACCATAAAATGGATTGAGGTTGTTTGTTGTTTTGTTTTTGGTTTTGTTTTTTTTTTAAATAGTAAAACTGTTCACAGGGAGACAAAGTTTGTATATGTGGGGTGGAAGGCATTTGTGTGGGGTGAAACAGCTCAGAGCGGTTACAACAGCAATCCAGTCATGCCTGGGTCTAGGATTTTTAAAGGTGTTTTATCTGGTAGAAATGAATACAGCATTTACAAATTGAAAATAACTCTGTAAACTCAGATAAGATTGTCTTGGTAATATTTTACCAAGGAAGCAGCTCACCACTGCTTACTTTCAATTAGCCATCTAAATCACAGCCTATACAAAAAGCAATCCCTGCTGCCTCGCAATGAAAAAAAAAAAAAAGAAAGTTAGACTAGTTCCTAAGAGTTTTGATTCATGTTGCTGAATATGGAAGATCTGTAATCTTCTCCTTGGAGTCTATAGTCTAATGTAACTGCTTGAAAGTACTTTCCTTCTGCTGCTGGCAAAGATATCTTTTTCTGAAATGAATGGTGATTCATTATAGATAACCCTTCCCGATTAATTTTGTTTTGACTTTAACTTCGGAATAAGAATATAAGCAATAAAGTAGCTTCTCCCCAGACAGTAACTATGCTGTTATTTTTGGACCATATTGTAGTTGATGTTGAGAGAAACCTAAATTTAGACGGAAAAAAAAATTTGATTGTCATCAAAAGTTTTCGCTATAAGATAAAAAGTGGCATTTTATTATTGTTACTTCTCTGTGATGAATAATAAATAAGCAAGTTCCCTGGAATCAGTATTTGACTTCACTGTCTTCTCTCTAAATAGTTGCCAGAACTAACACTTGTGGAGGGCTGGTTGGTTGAACTGAAAAAGTTTAATTTGTGCCTACACATTTCCAGGGATCCACAGGTAATATGCTGGCAAATTTGAGGAGACCAAGTATGACAGTGTTAGACCCCTTCCTGTGACAGTGACTTTGTGAGGGTCTGATGCTGCATGAGATTGAGGGTTTTGACAATTCCAATAATGTGAAGAGATAGTTAAGAGCCTGAAAAATAGACATAGCTTTTGTAAATCACTATAAGTAGCATTTTTTTCAGCAACTAAATCGTATTTCTAACTTTTTCTGTAAATCAGGTTCCCTTCCTTTTCTCTGCTTGTTTTTTTGACAAAGGTTCTGTTTATTTTTGCCCTGCTATTCAATTTCTGTTGTGGGCTTTTTCTCATTTCTGTTGAGAAGAATTTAACCTGACCTTACAGGCTGAATACTGACTGGAACCTGTCGCTTGTTGTGGTTTTTTTAATTTGTTTTGTTCTGTGTTTTTTTTTTTTAAGACGGGGAGGATGTCCAGACCATCTGATATATGAGATACCAGCAAAGATCCACCAGCTTCACCAACAAGGAGGAATTTTCTTTCAAAGAAATATTAAAATTAAAAATGAACTGTGTGCCATTACACAATATTTGTAACATCATGTATATAAAGGCTTTTGGAAAGCTGGAAGCTATCAAATACACCTGAATGATTTTACTTGCCTTCATAAAAGGATGAACGGTGCGTGCACCTCCCTGAAAGCAGTTAGCCCCGGGCAAGAAAGGAGTTTTTCACTCTCCATCATTTTCTCCTGTTTAATAGTGATTTACTACGACCTAAGCACATGCCCAGAGTTTTAAAGCTGCTGAAGAGTCCCACTGAAGTCAAGGGGGTTGATGTACACAGGAATTACTCCATGCTGAAGTCAGGTTGATGTTTCACTGTCTTGTTGAAGAAGGATGTAATTATTGAAATATAATTTGCTGAGCCATTAGGTCGCTTAGGACAAGGGCATGCCTACCTTTCTTTTCTTTGTTTCTAGGCAACTTTATCTTTTTTGCTTTATTTCATTTTTATCTACAAGCTTCGTAATTTACAGTAATGAATTGAATATTTTAGCCTTAAACAAATTTTTTACATAAATCTTCGCATAAATCTACACAAAACATGACTGAAAAAGAAGCCCAATTCCGCAAAACCAAAAATTCTGCTTCGTCTGTGGCTTCCCTAGGATTTTGGCCTACCTGCTATCGTTTTGTTGCACGCCCTCACTGAAGCTCCATGCCCAGCTACAGGTGAACCCGTGGCTCAGCATACATTAGTAGTTTCTCCTCCTGCAAAGAAGCTGGAAACATCTGAAATGTGAAAGTTACCTGCAGCGCAGCTTGCAAAGTTTTACTGGCTCGCACTGGCCATTTTCAGCCCCAGTCGTTGATCACAACCAGCATCCCTAAAGGGTCAGGTATGTGGTGCAGGCAGGTCTCCTCTGACCCTGACTCACAGGAATCGCTGTTTGCTCGCTGTATTGCTTGTACAGTGCACACGAGCGTTTTGTAAAATCAGAGACAGGCAGGGGGAGCACCCATAAAAGCACAGTGACAATTTATTTTATGAAGAATTTTTGCAAGTCTCATGAAAAACAGCAGCCCATGAGCTGCTATAAATATTATGCTGCAGATGTTTGTAAAAAAACCAAAAAGCCTGTTCACTTATAGGGTACATAGAGCTAATTCCTGAAGAAAAGATGGTTAAAAAGTGGGAGGAACTAGGACTGGTGAGTTTATCAAGACTATTTCATTGGTAGTACTTTTACTTATTCACTGATCTGATTTCAGCTGTCCTTTTTCTGTCTGTCTTTTTAATTTTTTTTTTGAAACAACACCTATCCACATTGCAGTGAACTAGAAGCCAAATATTCTACCTAAGCCATAAACCGAGCTATAGCACAGCCATCCAGCTGTGATCTTTCCTGTACCTGAGCAACATCTCAACAAAATCCCATGTGTGTGTGTTTGTGTATGTATATGTATATATACGGACAGATTTGTACCAACTCTGCATTGTTACACTTGACTTACTCTTTTTTTTAATTATGTAAAAAAATCACATTAAGCTGAATCTAATTACTGCAATGTATATTAGAAGCAGGGCACCATCAAAATTTTATTTAAATTAATCAGGTTTTGATTTAAGATATTAAATTCAAATTAATCATGTAAAAATGGAAATGATCCTTGACGTGCTTCCAGCTGTGACTTCAGTCTGTTTTCTCGTGTGAGTCACTTTCGGGATGTCTTGGGGGGAACATTACGAAAATTCACGCCGGTGCTATTTCAATTAGAGTTATTTAGCAGGACAGATGTAAAGAATACGGTATAATTAAGAAGGAGCTGATGACATGGCTACAGATTTCCAGGATCAAAAAAAAACTGTTAGTGAAAATTGACTACTGGTCATGTAGTCCAAGTTCAAATATGCTGGGGTTAAGCACTCATTAATGATGGAATGAGGTCTTTAGGTAGACCGTTGGACTCTTTCTCTGGAGCACTCTGCAGAATTCTGCCCTGGAAATAACTTTGAAGCTTCATTAGCAAGCAGATGATACCTGATAATATAATTTTTACATTCTTAAAATAATTTTCTTCCCACTGGTGCCTAATTTTTTCTGGCCAGCTAACTTCAAAGGCCTTCAGAAAAACCTGGAAGTGGCACATAAATGCCCATAGAAGAGCACATACGGGCAGAGAGATGTGTATACATACACTCAAAGCATTGTTAAACTCATGATGAATACGAGCTGCCAGGAATACTGTAATTTCTTCTAGCGCTGTTTGAGCGGAATTAGAGTCTGTGCTACCTGCACGCTTCCTGACTGAAACCAATAAAGAGGATGGGGGCTTTCCCACACAGAGGCCTGACTGAGTATTTATTTATAACGCTTTATACCATCAGTATTTCCACTGTGAAAAGTGAACTGCACATTTTTTCTTTATTCAAGAATAGGGTGACACATACATTTTTTTTCATACGTGCCGCAATTGCTATGCAGCATAAACTTTGGAAGCTAATTCTTTTACCTGAAATTAAATCTCCCAGGTAAAGCTCTCAGATTTTCTAACATGAAAAAAGATCAGAGAGACTACAATCCGTTCCTTCCTGTACTCATAGATCTCCTGAAAATATGTGTATTTAAACATGCTTCTTATGGTTGCTATCCAGGGCTCGCAGTATCTGTTCCCCTCCTACTGAGTAATAGTAAAAGCCAAGTTAAATTTAAAAAATGCACAGTACATACTGTACACCCATAATTATAGATTAAATATTGATCTCCATGGTGTTTCTTCCATGGTGTTTTTTCCATATCTCTTGCAATCTTTCTCTTCCCTCAGTAATGTCCCGTTGTCACTTCCCTCTGCAAAGCAGAAAATATTTCCTGCGACCAAAACCATGGTTTTTAACTAACAAAAAACAAAACAAAACAAAACAAACCCATAATGGATGACAATAAAATAATTGAAATATCTAGTTCTCTATATCTGGCAACATTTTCAGGAGCAGATCCTAGAATTTGTAGAAGCTTTATTTCCTTGCTCAGGAATGCCCTACTCTTGGGCAAGCTGCCGTACCTAAAGGAGGAGCAATGCACCAGACGGAGCACGCCTGGCTATCCATAGCGGGTGGAGAATAAATAGCATATTACACTTGCCACAGCTTACCTATTATGATGATTTCAAGGCCGGAAACTGCGTGTGAAACAGATATACAGTAAGCATAAACTTTTCTGTTATTGTGGTAGTTGATCATGTTGTTGTTACAGTTGGAGGAATAATATGATTCATTGATGGTTTCTGCTTCCCACTCCTAAGATATAAACCTACATAATGATTGTTCTGTAATAGTATTTAAAGATATTTTTAAAACAAACTGTGTGGGAGTTTAACATAATAATGGTTTCAGTTTTTCAGGAAACACTTTTTGGAGAAGTGTATGACTGTTTAAATATTAAAAATGGCTCCTTATAAGAAACATGAATGTAGCAAGTAATTTGTGAGAAAGGATGCGACAAAAATATGCTAAATTTGTGCATTTGTCCTTTTTAAATTTATTTTTTCTTTTGGCGTAACAGCTGGAAAGAACAATTTTTTTCCGTGGGCTAGGCTGTTGCCTGGATGACTGAAATGCGTTTTCCCATGAGAGATGCACAGGTTCATTTCCCATCTGGGTTTTTTTTTTTTTTCCCCTCCTGTTTCCTTTCTCTCCCCACCTCCTCTCCTCCAGGACCAGAGCTTATTGATAACGAACCATAGGTTTCCACTGATATAGCTCCATACACACCTACGAGATTATACCGAACACAGCAGTGCTCTGTGTGAAGTACATTTTAGCCCAAAGAGGCTTGTTCATGTCTTTCTCAGTCCTTCATCTAGGCCTGTGGGGTTGAGTTCCAGTAACCACAGGGACTCATTCGTAGGATGAAGACACAAGGAGTTCAGACTGGCTTCTCTGGTCAATTAGGAACTGGGGTTGATGATCCCAGAAGGGAAATTCAGATTCCTGTTGAGTCCCTGCAGGAAGACCGTTGGTAAGGGGCGTACAGGATGGGTATGAGATGAGCACAGGGGAAGTCCTCAGGGCAGTGGAGTCTTACTCCTTACCAGAGGAACTTGGCCTTGTCCATATGGTAAACACCGTATCCTCACCAGTGCCCCTGCCATCACCCAGCCATTAATCATGGGGCATTTGTCAGTGAGGTATTATGTGCTGCCAGCACAGGGGTGAGGGCTAAGAGCCCAAGTCGTGGGGAAGCTGTGTTTTCACAGAATCACAGAATGATGATAGGGGTTGGAAGGGACCTCTGGAGATCATCCAGTCCAACTCCCCTGGCAGAGCAGGGTCATCCAGAGCAGGTTTTAATGAAGTATTGACTGTAACACTGGGACGATGCTCAATCCACAGAGCTTTTCCACATTTCTGATGCTATTCCATGACATTAGCATAGCTTTTCTCAGTTCCCTATATGTGGAATAATGGCTGTAGGAGGAATATCCCTTTCCTGTTTTTCTTATTTTTCTCTTTCCAGCCTGGTTAGACTGTATACTCTTTGTGGCAATGTAGGACTCTGCATTTTTCAGTGCATTGTGTACCAAGGCTCAGTGAAGCCTGGAGCCAGCAATGTATGCAAATAGTGTTGGTAATAAACACTCTTAGTTTTGTACCATCTCAAAATTATCATGACTAACATCTCTGGAAATATTTCACAGATGGAGACTTTCTAAATCAGAGAGCAATTCAGTGGCTTGTCCGTGGCCTTAACAGAAGTCTATGAGATGGCGTGTCTCAGATCTCTTCATTTCTGGTGTTTCCTCCTAATTTTGAAGCAATCACTATCAAAATATTTTCTTTTAGGACATTTTTAGTTAATTTATTTGCCTTAGTCAAAGTGTATAAACTGTCGGGTATTTCTCATTGGTTTATAACTACAGTGTGACAGATAAAAGCCGTAAGGTGTCATGGGATTCTGGAACTAATATGAAGCCTGGTTAGTATATCAGAAAATTATAGATGGAAGTTCTGACTTTTGCAGCTGGAGCCTTCATTCGGTGGATGTGTTGAGGTGCTTCTCTCCAGAGGCCGTTGCCAGAGGCACTTGGGCTGACTCAGCAGGAAAATGTGGTACTTTGGGAGAATCCTCCTGAGAAAAAGAGGTGCTGCGAAGGTGAAACCTGTATTTTTACTAGTCTTGGCCTTTCGGAGGCAATTTGTGTCTCTGTGTGGTAGGAGCACTCCAGCTAAGGCTCTAGTTGCCTCTTACCCCTGGATAACTGGGTTTGCTGCCTCTTTTTGCGCAGCACAATAAGATTTGGCCCTTATAGTCTACGCTTTCATTCCTTCTAAGGCAAGAAAGAAACCACACATAATATCTTACAGAGCAGACAGGCTAATTTTGAAAGTAATTTTCCAGGCAACTGAACATGTCCCATGGGTTCCACCTGGGAGCTGAATGTTTATGGCTAACTTTGGAAAAAATCTCTTTTAGGCTACTGAGAGATGAATATGCCTGTATAAATGCATATGTTAGCGGCCTTGCAAAGCTCCCCCTACTAACAGATTAAAGAAATTTTCAGGGAAAGGTCCACCCGTACCAGCTGTGAACACACAGTAGGCAGTGCCACTGGAAGAGCTGGGGTGCGTCAGCAAAAAGCAAGCAGTGGGCTAATTACACTGAAAGAAATCTGCACGTTCAGCACACCTCAGCCAGCTCTCTGCAGAAAACTGACACAGCACAGAACCTAAACCACCAAAAATACTGAGCTTGACTGTTAATTACAAATCAGGTCCCTCATTCCAGGTGACTCTGCTCTAAGGAGCGATAAATATGGACAGGGAGTAGAAGTCAGCGCTGCGAGCCTTTCCACTGCGGACAGCTAAACACACAGTGTAGCCAATTTTCCAGCTTTCATCAGGAATCATGCCATCTTTGGTGTTGTTATTAACACCTGTAGGATTAAAAGTTAAAAAAAAACCCTTCTTTATTTTATTTTAACAATACGAGCGTTTCTAGCTCTCCTGTTTGCCGAGTACAGTTTGAAAACAGAACCTCGAAAGGTTCAGCATTTTTTTTTTTTTTAAAGCCAATATTTAAGATGGGCTTTAAAAATATTGTGATTTCTACACACACGTTCTTTTGGGAACTGGTTCTGGATCTTTGAATTTAGATGGCTGGCAATACTGGACATAAAATCTGAATGCAGTTCACAACATTAGATAGGGAAGTGAGTGAGGTACTGGATAAACTTATTAGATCTGTATCTGTATTAGATGTGCATTAGATAGACCTTAGATCTGCATCTAATTCATGTAACTTGTGATAAACATAAATTAAGAAAAAATGTGAGATGACCAAAAATGCTACATTTCTATGCACATGGAAAGTAAAAATCTTCAGCTGCTGTAGGCAATAGGATATTCTTCCAATGTAGTTGAAAGCAAAAAACCAAGCCCAGCTTAATTCTGCAATCTGCTGTTTTCATGAACACACTCCGAGTACAGTAGAATTGAACAGGATTTCGTTCTAGTATTGAGGTTTTTCAGACTAGAAGAAAAAAGTCTAAAGTCTGCTCAATGTAACTTTAATACAGACAATAATTCAGGCAAGTCTTTAACAAGTTTCTACTTCAGTTTTGATGTTACTTCAGCTTTTTGGTCCTGATAGCAGGTAATTATGGAAACACTTCTAATTTCTCACTGTTGGGGGGGGAGGAGATATATGAAATTCATACTCTCCTAGGCAACTGTGGCTGGGGGTTAGGCAATCATTTGAAGCTGAACAACGCATGCAGATCTTGGGGAAAAATAAGATGTCCTCTAGACTGAAAACAGTGACATGAGAAAGGGCAGATTGGCTAAATGTATACAAACAGATCCACAAAGATGGATAATTGTATTTGTGCAGAGAAGCTATTACAATCAGAGCTTCAGTCCAAAATCAGAAATCTGTATTGATTTTCCCTCTAGATCAGAAGTCACAAGGAATCTATCTTTTTATCTTTAGAAAAGGAGATTGGTCAGTGGAAGTTCTTATCTCTTTCAAGGTACAGACCTCATGATTTGTAAAAATTACCCCAGCATAGTCAAAATCCATGGTGGTTGAGGCTCTGGTTCACTTTATTTTTAAAAATAATAATTCCTTGTCAGCCTCAAACTGAATATTGCAAAGTCTTACCATTTTCCTGGGCAGAAGATGTGTCTCTAGAGGTTTTTTTTCTGGGTTTCCCATCCTTCCATTTCTGATGTGTTTACATGAGGATATTTTTAGGACATTATATTTTCCTAGTTTAGTAGCAGCACAATGCTATGAATAGCTTAACAATTCATTGGAACTTTACAGCAGCTTAACCTGAGACAGCAGACTCCTAATTATAAACTAAGTATACACTGCAGCCTTGTCAGAGTGATTTTATTACCCTGATTGCATCAATTTCGACCCTTTATGAGACTTTGTGTTATTTGGGACATCAGGAGTCTAACAACCGAAAACAAGCAAAAGATAGCGGCTTTCGGCTCACAGAAGTCTCTGGATATATTTAGCGATTTAGCCTTCAAAGTAAGCTGTTTTGCTGGTACTATTGTAAGATGCATCATTTCTCAGTAGGGCCCACATGTTTGCCTTAATCTGATAGAGTTCTTCTTTTTGTTCTTAACCTACTTCCTTTCTGAGAGAGGTAAGGGAACTTTAGCAGCAGCCGTCAGTAGCAAATGAAGTGGGAGGAAGCAAAGAATAAAAAATAGGCTGGGATTTATAAAAAGAATGTAAAAATCTGTGATTATATAATGATGTACAGAAGATGCCAGCTACCAAAGAAAGCTATGGCATCGCTGTTAACTTAGTGAGCGCCGTACTTCTCACTTCTCTGACATAAAGGCAGCTTCTGAAGTAGTTTGAAACCCATAATCTTTAAGCTACAGGTTGAGGAACGAACCCAAGTACTCAAAGTCCAAACTGAAGAAAGAGAGCCTGTTATCCGAGGGAAAGTCATCGACCCCAAGTTAACTTTTCTTTAGCCTCGGCGAATTAGAAAACGAAATGAGAAACCGTGTAGAGGTAGAGGTCGATGTGGAATGTGCCCTGGACTTTTTTGAACCACAAAAATAAACTAATGAAAAGTGGATGAAACTGAAATAATTAGTTGTGAATCAATGCTAAGTGGTGACCAAATTCATACAGGAAAGAAGTCTGAAACCCTAATGATACTTAGTAGAGGAAACTTCCCATATGTAAAAACATGGGGTTTGCCATTTTCAGATGAAAGAACAAGAGCTGGAAAGCAGACCTGTATCTTTAAATGATTTCCCGACTGCTCTGCAAGGACAGACTGTGGCAGCTGTGACCACTGGCTCCCCATCCTCCTGTTTTGCAGTGATGTGAAGCCAGGAGGGCTGCTGCACTGGGAGCCCTCCTGGCCACAGGTGAGGAGCTTCGCCATCTGCAATACTCAGTAGGCCAATCAAGCTGGCCCTGCGTGAGATAAGATGGATAGTCTCCCTGCGTGCCCCGAGCTCCCTCTGAAATTTCAGCAGATCAATGTCACTGTGGCTTTTAATTACCCCTCTGCTTCATCATTATTTCATGGGCTTTAATATGCCCTGCAGGACACAGCATCACAGAGTACGGATAAACAACCACCAAGCCCCGGTGCCTCTTGAGGTGCTGCAGTCACCCTCCAGAGGGAAATGCCATTTCCCTGGGTAAGCTGACCTCACGGTTTCCAAGCGGATTTCAGCCTGAGCCGAGACACAAGGGCAACCACTTCACCACCGTGTTCTGGGCTGAGAGCTCTTGTGTGTCGCATTAAAACTTGTTGCTGGGCGCAGGAACAGAGATCAGAGCGGCCAGCAGGGCTTTTGCACTTCATGTTTGTTTCCTGAAGAGGAAACCAATCTATCCGTGCAGGTCCTGTGTGGGAATCCATGAGCATTTGAGCACAGTGCAGCACAGGGTCCACCTGTAGAAGACTCCGAAGGCATCCTGCAAGGTGCTCAAACAGCCTGACACAGCCCCCGGTTCAAAAGTACTCCGTGGCTCGCAAAAGAGAAACACATCCTGAAGGCTCCCTGCAGCATGGTCTGTTGTAGGGGTTGTTCTGACACACGTCAGCAGTGGTATCCAAGTGGAGCAGGACAAGTTTAAAGAGACAATACTTCCCTGTCCTCTCGCCCTTCTCAACACCTCCTAGTTATATACAGTGACAGGTTGGATTGGAGCAGTTTTAGTTTTTTGGTTTTAATTTGTGAACCAGTGCAGCTCGTCAGGGATACAGCACTCGTCTGTTTGGGGGGAGCAAAACTAAGGGTGGGGGAGAGGGGAATATAATGAAAAATACCCAATTTTAATTGGAATTTTTTAGAGCATTAATTGCCTAAACCTATAAACCTATAGCTTTTGTTCAATGAAGAATGTCAATATCACTTTTGATGAGTATTGGGGGGGGGGGGAATTAATAAGCTGCAGCCTTTGGAAGATGCTGCTAGATGTCTACACCATGCTTGGTATGTAGCATGCGGTAACTTTCTGATGTACAGCACTGAGCTCTGTGCATCAGCAGCGCGAATTCACTCCGAGGGGAAAGATCTGCCTTCTCAGACCATCAACCCCAGCCTCAGAAGCAACGCAGAGGGAAGAGGGGCAGAGGGAGACAGAAAAGACAAGGCAAACCACAGGTGTACGCTCCGTAGGAGCCAGCAGATCTCAGAGCGAGCTGCCCGCAGCTCTCTGCATCAATCATTCATGGTACGTCCTCCCTGGTGGTGGAGAGAGGAGAGACTGACAGAGAAGATGCTTCAACTTGTGAGTCACTGGAAGCACGTGAGCAGTAGTCTTTCTGGGAGCGCTCCCATGTGGGTTTCCCAAGTACACCTCATTGTGTCTGGAATACCGCTGCCGCTGCCGGGGGCTCGTATGGCCAGTGACCGCGGTATCTGCGAGGCAATGGGCAGCGGGGGTACTGCCCTCCCTGGTGCCACGGGCAGGGAATGGATGGGCACAGATGCTGCGCAGTGGACCAAAGTTCTCGTGGGAAGCCTGCGGTAGAAAATGGCTCCCTCAAAGCTCACTGCTTATCAGTGGATGCCTTTCCTGCCCCTAATGTCTCTCTGTCCATCCTGCTGCATTCAAGTGATGGGTACAGCCGCCGTCTCAACAGACCTGTGACCAAGCACGGGACCAGGTACCATGTTGGCTGGAGCTGGTGGGAGCAGGATCTCCTTTGATAAATCTGTATCTTCCTGAGTGTGAGAAAGCGGTATCTAGGTTAAAAGGCTCAACTAATGGAACTTCCTCACTGTAGCTCTGGCTCAGGTGTCTGGTTCAGAAGTTAACATACTCTTTTTCAGGGACAGGTAACATGACAAAAAAGCAGGGTAAGCTGCTACTTTTATCAGTGAAAAAACTGAATCCGAACCCTGGCTCTGGGAGACTCTGTGCCCTTTCTTTCCCTCAGAGTTTACTGGTTTAACAGACTGCCTCTATCCTTCCCTTTCTCAAAGCAATATCTGCCCTTTGGTAGCTGGCACTAGCTGACATTGCTCTGTGGAGAGGTGTGATAGGGACAAGTATGAGCAGAATAAGTGAATTCCACTTTCCTATTGGGAAGGAAGAAGATCAATGTGTTTATTTTTTAACTGAAAGAAAGGGCCCTTCATTAATTATATATACCTGAGGTGGATCTAACTTAATTGTATTGATACCAGGAGAATAAAAACTGGTGAAGATGAGATGACCTAAATGCATAGAGCAAGGAGTGGCTCTATGTGAATCGGGATGAGAGTATGGAGGCTAAAACTATCAAATGAGGGCAGCTTAAATCAATTTTTTTTGAGAGGAGGTATTAATTAATGAGTTGTGGACAGCACAATTCGTTGACTCATTAAAGCCCTGTGTATCTGGAGCTGGTTCCCAGGCTGAAGATAACACACGCACTGGACTTGTTCCACTGGGACTGTACATAAGCCTTTGATAACCACTGCCTGTTTGGATGAGAGGCAGCCATGGTTAGACAGATAACCCCAAGAACCAGATCAAACTTACTGCCCAAATCCTCGTCTCAGATACTTATCAACCATATCCCTCTGTGTGGACCAGAAGTTATGCATATTTAAATTCAAGCTTCAAGCTGCTTTGATTGGATGTGAAGGTTCCTCATCCATGGGAATATATTGTCATGTTTTTCTTGAGTAATTAAAATCAAGTGGTCAGTTTAATGAAGACTGGGATATGGAGTTCACTTTACTTTCAACTATTCTCATTTGAATTTTTGTTTAAGAAGAAAAATGGGGGCCATGGATTTTTGTTTTACAGAAAAAGGAAGTCTGAGGTTCCCAAAAGGACTGTCAGTAGCTTCATATTTTCTGAAAATTTGGCCCCTCATGGTTGTCTCCTACAAATATGAACTGCTTTTCAAAGTATCCTGGCAAGAGGCCATTTGGCAGCTTTGATCTGGATCCTGATACGTAATTTAAACACACCCAAAGGTATAAAGCAGTTGCCCACTTCAGACAGGCTTTGCAAATGCAACTGCAGCTACTGACAGCAATTTTAACTCTGAACCATGTATGCTGGGAGAGGAAGAGTCAGTAGGTAAAGGGCCATCACCAGCAAACACGTTTCTGGAGAAAAACATTGAAACTTGGATTTGAAGGACTACGAAAGAAACCCAGACCTGTGCAAATAATCTGAATTTGCAGTCAAGTGTGCCACTGCTACAGGCTTCAAGTTTCCTGAGGGTTGTATCGAAAAAGCCACTGAGAGTGNAAAAGAATAAGAATAGGTATGTATTTCTCTTTTATTTCTCTCTCTCTCTCTTTGGGCTGATTATCTGCCAATGATTTGTATTCTGATAAATATGCATCACAGAATTCGCCTGGTGTAGCAAGATAACGCGCTACTTCTCTGTACCACCAAAGAGCACCCGTCTGTGAGGCACGTGGGGGAGCACCCGTCACACGCAGCACCCCGCAAACGCGAGGGCATCTGCTGTCTTTACACCGAGGTTTCGAGAGCGCTGTGGCCTGCACTGCAGAGTGGGTGCAGGGAGCACAGATTGCCTTTCTTTCAGATGAAATTAATACAGAAGTTGTGCTCTGGAAACACACCTAACGTCCTCCACTTGCTAATGAACATCTACTCCATGGGACCAGCCTAGAGCTAGTTTAAGGTAAACCCCCCAAAGACAGACAGCGTGGACATGGGGTCCTCAGCACCAATTGTTTCACTCTACATACTTACTCCTATGGGCCAACTGCTTGCAAATATGGTCTAAGCCAGAGAGGCACATTGAGGGATGCCATTAAAAAAGCGTTTGAAGGAATTATATTTCCACAGGCACATTATTATTTACCATTCGCACTGAAGCACTATGTAACAACCCCAAATCCCCTGCTGTGCGACGTGTTATACCAACACAGAAGAAGAAGATGGTCCCTTCCCCTGAGGAATTAAAACCTGGGAATAGTTTGGGATGGAGCTTTGCCTCCCGCTCCAGGCCACCACGTTCCCGCGTGCTGTCCTGGGATGAGAAAGCTGTAAATTCAGTCACACAACTTAGCTCTGGGAAGGAGGTGGGAACGGGGAGGAGAGTGTAAGATTTCACAGTGCTCGCTTTTCCTCGTGTCTTCGCTGGGTTGAAATGGATGGAAACTAGCCAATAGCCAGCAGAAAGTAAAGGATGGGGGAATACAGTACTGAAATGATATCCTGGTGATTTATGACCTTCTTGGGACACTGTGAAGAATAAGGGAGTGACAGATTATCTGCTGACCTGCGGGATAGCTCATTTGCTTTTGTTCGAGCAGCAGTTTTTCAGTTGAACTGCAGGTTCTAATATTTCTCTGTTGAACCGAGCTACCTTACCGCTAAATAAAAATGTCAGACAGCAATGACACAAGTTAACACCTCTGGTGGGAGGTATTGACCTCACGTCGAAGGGGAGCCCGAGAGGAGGCAGTCTGGACATTTAGGAGTTGGGGACACTGGGACAAAACAGAGAGCATGTCCAACTGTCGGTGGGGACACACGGCAGAGCTACGTGGAGCTGTGGAGCTCTAGGTGCCTTTATATGGATGGAGCTGTGATTTCTGGCTCTGTGTAGTACTTTCTTAATGACTTCTTGCTTTAAGTTTGGAGAGGTTTGTGGTGCTGCACTGAGGTCAGACCTTCTGTCCTTGGGCCTCCTCAGACTTAAAAGCTGCATTATTCTTTTTTAGAAAAAAAATCCCCAACCATAAAGCGGGTTATATTGTCCCCCTTCACAGGCATACTTGACTTGATCCTTCATTTGCTTGCACCAAATGTTTATTTTGTGACACAATTCCTTCTTCTTATACGGAAAATAACTCCTTCTGCATCTACTTTATATATCTGGATTGAGATGATGATGTAGGAGTGTCCAGCAAAGGACCATGGACCAGTCTGGCATGCTCTGTCTTGGTGTAACAACCGCTTCCACTGGTTATATTTAATTTTAAGTTGTTTTCATTTGGACCATTGAGATGGTAAAGTTAATGTCCGCAGCAGAAATGGGAAGGGCACACAGCAGCTAATATGGACAGTTTCTTTCGAAAGACCACGTTTCAGAAATCTCAATTCTACTGGCTTGCTTCGATGTGAATTAACAGCGAATATTCACAGCCAGCCATATTTTGTGAGCACAGAGACAAAACATGGGGAGTAAAGCCCTGTACCCTATCTGACCTTGCAGAGGATCCAGTAACAGCAACGAGGAAGAGTAAAAAAAAAAAAACATTTCTCTCCCCAATACTGATTGCCTCTGTTTTGCCTTCCTAATAAGCATTTAAATAATGTAAATGTGAAGGGTGGTGCAGGAGAGAGAAGGGGGGAGCACGCAAACCTCTCTGACTTTTCTTTTTCCCCCTGAACACCGATGCCATTGCATAATTATATGGGTTGGCTTGAAAGAATGAAACCCAGTTCAAAATGTATGAGTTCATTTTTATGTTCTACTGAGAAAATTTATTCAGTGTGACTGCTCAGTAGCGAGAGCAGTAAAACACCTTAATCCCTGGTTGAAGAAAGGTAATACCTTGACAGATGTGTGCCTCCTACTTTCCTTGCGGCCATGTTTCAACAACAAACCTTTATTTCTGCTTCTCGGCTGTAGCAGGGAAAAAAAAAA
>VXBO01005454.1:767806-779115 GCA_013400135.1 Rhinoptilus africanus | reverse complement strand
AAAGGAATGGGTGGTGTTGTGGTTCTGCACAGGCCAGATCAGGCCAGCAAGTTTTGTGAAGAGTTAACAAAGGGGGTGGAAGTGTATGCAAAGGCAAAGAAACACATATCAGAAAAATGCAAGCTCAGCCAGGACTGGAAGAGTATCTGCTGACATTATAGCCTTTTTGGGACTTCACACTGCTTACTAAAAAAAAAGAAGATGGAAGCAATAAAACAGAAAACAAAACAGAAGAAAGCCACTTGCACTACACATTCCTTGAACCAGTGAAATCAGCTAATGGGAATGACCACTGGAAAAAGGAGTGTCTGTGAGTTCCTAAAGAAAAAGCAACACTGGTCTAGGCCATTTTTTGCTCCTCTGTCATTCTGTACAAACGCCCTCCTGGGCTGAGATAGAGCTGACTGATGCCACAACACTTCAGAAGCTCAAATTGTTGAGAAAGCTGAGAGGAACAAATGGGAATCAGCAGAACGCATCACCAAAAGGACAAATAACAGATGGACAAACATAATTCCAAAGCAAATGCCAAATACTGGAAGGAACAACAGAGTTGGGTAACATACTGGAAGAGAGGCAAAATAGTTAGATTCAGAGGACCAGCAAAAATGCCAAAAGGCCTTCAACAGAAGAGAAAAGGTGAATCTGGGTAAGCAAAAGAGAAGGTGCTTTAAAATTTAAGAGTATTTGTAGCAGAATTATTTCTGTCTGTTAAGTTATTGTTTTCTAATCTCAAATATTTCCATAGCACAGTGTGCTTTCTACTGGTTTAGGGCTCTGTGCTCTTCACACTGGAGCCGTATGAGGACATGTTGACTACAAGAAAGGATTAAACTGGGATGGCCAAAACCAATTTTAATCATGTAGTTCATCTGAATGCCTGTGATGAGCACAAGAATGTGTTCATTGTGTAGATGAGCTGTGATCCAATGGACATTACCTCGTGAGAAGCCCATAGACTAAACGGACCATATTATAACAAGCCAAGTCTGCTAAACAGACACCTTTGAGCTTCATTCTGGCATTAAAATGCTATTCCTATACATTTGTTAGAACTGTTAGCTGTGAGAAGCTCTCACTCAAAAATGCTTTCAGGGCCCTGATTAGCTGTGCTCGAGATTACTAAGACAGCAGTAAGAGTTAATCACAGAACCAGTGTTCTTGTGGTGACCTCTTGGTTTGCCTGGCTGCCGCAAGCCGAAGAGTTAATTGCGCAGAAGCATTGCAGTACAGGCTGCTCTTCTACTGAAACAATATTAACCAAGGTAGGGCGTTAGAGAGTTTGGTCCTTTTTCTACCCACTGTTGAGGTCAATTCTGTTAATTATGTGGTTGAAAGCACAGCAAATAGATACTGCTATTGCTCTTTAACCGAAGCTTATGGTGGTAAATTTCTGACTACACTTGGTAGAGAGTGTGAAAACTCCAAGATCTCCTGTTTTCCCTCTCCTCGCTGCCAATGGTTTCTGGATGTCATTAAGAAGCACATACAAAGCGGGTAATGTACAATACCTACAAGATGATTTTATTTTTGTTTAAAAACGTGGTAGGTTTCTTGCTGACCCTGTCAACAACTGCGAGTAGCTAATTTGCTAGCTCAATGACTCATCGTCAGTTCAGTTTACATGTAACTGACAAAGGTCAGCCATGAGAAAAAGTATTTGATTTCAATACCTAATTCAAGGAGGTGCGATATTTCTATGTTTTGGTTTTTTTTTTTTTCCTGCTTAATGTAAACCCCTCTAATTGCAGAACCTGTCTGCTGAATAGTTCTAGGTTCACTGGTTCACTTTAAATTAAGTATGAGAATCATTAAGCCGGCTTCTGGAAAGGGTCTGACCCATGTTGGCTGTGTACAGTACAAACACAATGTCGGACAAGGGGTTCTGCAGTGACAGGTCACCTATTTCCATTGGGTTCTGGTGGCTGAGGTCAGGAGATGCCCTTTCCAAGTAATTCAGCACAGTTTCAGACCGCAGCTGTGCTGCTGGGGGTCACTGTTCTTGGTCAGGTTGCCATGGGGAAGGGATGAGGGAAAAGTGGACTTTTGTGCTTCCTTCCGTCTGACTGCACAGCTTGCTGCTTAGCGCAGGGCAGTTTGACGGGAAGTGGCTGTGAGGAAGCCCACACTTGTTCCAGTTCATCTATCACAACAAGAGTTATTCTGGAGTGAAAGAATACAACCTAAGGGATGCAGAAATTTTAAAAAGATCAAAATCAGAGCGCGCGCATGCTCACCGATGAAAAACTCCCATGTAAACCACTGTGCAGCATAAGAAACATGGTATTGGGCTGTTTAGGGATGCTGTTTTGTTTAGGGATGCTGTTCTGTTTACCTTGTGGGTTTTTTCCCCCCTCAGCATTCAGTATATCAGAGTTAAGTGGTCACCATAGAAGCAGTTAGTATGCAAATGCCAGGACCAGCAGGGATGGTTTTGGTGCTGATTCCTCCCTGCTTTGCCACTTGCACAAAGCCTTACATCTCAAGGAAGGAGCCAGAGCCCCCCAACAAGACCAGAATGCTGCTGGTGATTTGGTTCTACCAGTAGAAAGCTCCATGGAAAGTGTAGAGCAGTAAGAAACAATGATTTGTGTACGTAAACACTGACATATTCTAATAGGAAGGAATCATTTATGAAAAAAATAAATATTGATGAACAGATAAAAAGATGGCACTGGTGAGCATCGCTTCCACTAGCTTGTGAAAGCTGTATCCTTCACTTGTCAGTAAATTGGATGAATTGCAACCCAGTAATAATACTGTAAGCTCTTAAAGGTCTTCTCGTCCAGAAGCACGTGTTCTTCACTGACTCCCACTCCCTTGGCATCATACTCTGTACTTTGAGAGGGGAGGACTGAAAACAGTGAATGACAATGTTTTATGTCTGAAGGGGGAAGAATATGCTCCTAGTTGTAACTAAAATACTTTACATAGGATGCACAGGAAGAATTTCCAAAGGTGAGGTAGTATTAACTACCAGTAACTACTAAATTAGCTAGGTTCTGCTCTATTTAAGTGCTTTCATAGAATTATTCTGCTAAATAGTTATCTATGTTTGGCAGGAGGCTCTATTTTCTGGAGAAAAGCTGAAAGTAGTTCATCTTGATTTTAGGATCCTTCTTGTCCTCCTCTTAAGTCACATGAATATTTTATGTATATATTTTGGCATGAATCTGGAAATCCTGTTTTAGCCAAGTGCGGAATCTAGTTTTCCACCTTGGAAAGAGAAAAGTAGTGACTTCCAGCTAACTGAAAGGCAAAAATATGTTGTGCCTCTGTAATTTTAGTGTTGGTATCAGCATAACCACACTCCATTTCATCCACACCTGTATTTCCTTGTTCTCAGAATAAGAAGTAACTGCAATTGCTTGGAGATTTGAAATGGGAAGTGAACAAATGGCATCACTTCTGAGTCCTATGGTCTGCCTGCAGCCCCCTGAGCACACACCCACACATGGACAGACCCAGCACCGAGCGCAGCTTGGAGCGCCTCTTGCTCACATGGCTGTTGTGAAGCCAAACTGTGCCAAGCCCAGCAGTGAAGAAAGAGAGGAGAGGATGCTCCACATCCAGTGTCGTTATATGCAGGACCTGCCTCAGGGTGCCAGATTTTGATTTAAAAACCAAAACATAAAATTTGGCACCCACTTAGAGCACACTAGTCCAAGAAGAAGATCCCAGTGCACATCACAGACTTGACAATTCACCTTTCTGCTTCCTTTTTGAAGAAGTTTTTGACACTGTTGGAAGATAAGGAAGACTTGGGATTTTGGGGAGATTTTCAAGAGTAGAGTTTGTTAAAAAAAATCACACATTTATGTTTTGATTGTCTTTTACTGATTTTAACTGAGGGACAAAATTTCCACACAAATTATCTCAAATGATGCTTGCTTCATGATCATGAGATCAACACCACTGGCCTAGCTGGAAACATGTCTGGGAGGTGTTTGTCCTGGATGAAGGCACAGGACTGTGTCAGGACCTGTAACGCAGAATGTGTAAGAGGGTCCAAAGCCACTGAGGCTTTTTTGACTTGGTTTCCTGAGGCTTAGGAAGCCTATGGGAGCATGCCATTTATGTCTCTTGTTCTCCCCACAAGTAACCTTTTAACTTAATTTCTGTAAAACAAATAAATGTGCTAATGGGCTCATGAAAGTTAATTCTTGACAAATTTCGTGATATTAGTGGCCCAAATGAATGGGTTCTGCTGCAGGAAGGGCAGTGCCATGAGCTCCCCAGGGTTTTTCTCTTGGGCAGGCAGCTCATGCACACCGGCTGCCCAAAAGGCACATGCATAGCTCAGGAATGCATATGTCAGGTAATGACAGGATCTGGGAAGCCAACAACGATGCTATGCATTTAGGAGAGAAGACCAGTGTACATGATGAAGAACTGAAAATATAATAATATAACTACCAGGAGGAAAAGGGAGACAATTGTCGCTGCAGCAAGAGCATAGAAACACAAAGGATATGTGTGTGGGAAATCCCACTCTGGAAGTCCATTGCTCGTGGAACAACTTATTTCATTTTGGCAGGTAGTGCTTGAATCTACTGACTGTCTCACTTGAGATCTACCGGGTGCTTTTTTTTGCTGGTGCCGTTATTCTTTGTAATTCTAACACAGGACTTAAGTGTTGACTTCAAATCCTGCGTGGATCCACTGACATCTTTTCCCTTTACAAAACTTACAGTCAGAGAAAGGAGCCCTACTGCACAGAAGACTTGAATAGATGGATAAGTACCAGTGAAAGTATTTGCATAAGGAAAAGAATTATATTTTATAACTCAACATGAGAAGCATAGATTACTTTGCACATACTTATTAAGATTAGTCCATAAGAATTCATTACTGGCATCTTACTGGAGAAATTAGTTATTTCTTTCTCAGTCAAAGATAACACATAAAACTTTGTTTGTACAGCAGACAATTAAGATGGAGGTTATTTCCTAACACTAATGAAAGTTCTCCCTTAGAACCATTGCAAATTTCTAAGGACCTCTAACCTGTCATTTTCTTCTGTTTGGTTCATTGTATTTTGCAACAAAGAAAACTGTACCCGGCTGTGCACAGAAAAAGAAAAACCCTTTTTCAGACAAAAGCAGCAAAGCTCTTTTGTTACAAAAAAATAGCACAACTTCAGAAAAGATATTTCCTAATAGAGATCACTTGGCTATTTGACTGTTTTCAGCATGCAGAGGGTTAAGCCCAGCTGAGAATGCCAGACATACCTGTATTCATTCCATTTTGAATAAAGTGACAAATTCCTATTCTTGGTCACTGGAGCACAAAATTAGCCCTGTGCTTCAGTGAAAGGTCAACATGGGAAGAAATAAACAGGAGGTGAGAGTTCACGACCTGTGTATAGAACAGCAAAAAAATGGCTGAATAAAAAAAAAAAGTTAATTCTACTGTATATTGTACTTTCCATACAGTCAGGTCCCATTGGAAATGTAAAGCAGTCCTAGAGTGTTGTTCTGGAAAAATGAAGAATGAAATGTGCTTATATTTATTTATTTATACTGCTAATTTTGTACAGGCCCCATTGGCTTGGTCTATTTTAAATAACTCCTGCATATACACATTCACGCATAAGATCCAGGATCCAAAGTATCTAGGAGAGGCTTAACCGATCCAGCCCAGAGGACTCTTTTGCTGTCCATGTCTTTTGATGGGATCTTCGGTGCTTACTAAAGACCTAGAGACCCCTACAAGCCAGAACCAGTCGCCAACGGGAACAAGAGTCTGAGTCAGACATTGAAGGCATTGGAAAGGGGCAACAAAAATAGTGTTTAGCTCTACTACTCACGTTTGTACGGTCTCTGGCACTGATGGACTGAAACACTAATCCCATCCAATGCTGGATATCGATTCTGTCTAGTCTTAGGGTAGGAAAACAATTGCCACCTTGTGTGTTCCAGGTAGATGTAGTAGAGGTGTGAGGAGCAGTAGCAAACAGCAGGTCCCAGAACATAAAAAATATAATATTTTATTCAGTCAGAACTGGTGTTTAGTGCCACACCTCATGCACCGAGAGCTGCAGAGAAGAGAGAAAAGCTTCCTCAGAGCTCAGCTCTTCTAGAAGAGATTGCTGGTATCAGCATCCTGCAGATACAGCTCAAACCACTTCTCGAGTCTCTGCAGACACAGGTCTGGGGAGGATATCAACGTCTGCTTACTTCTTTGAAATTTTGATTTCTGATGAAAAATAAAATGTTACAGAAAAAAGCTTTCTCTGTATGTGCATACAGTTCACAGAAGAGGCTGCCAGGAAAGAACAGGTCTGACAGAAATATTTGCCTCTTTGAAAACCTATACAAAATCAAGGTGTCAAACCAAAGAACACCTCCATGGACAATGCAGTATTGATTTGTAGATTATTTGGCTTTGTAAAAAGAAAACATTCAAGAAGGTAGAAGAGTCATTGTTCAACATGCAATGCTGGCCAAAAGGGTTTTTTTTTCTTTTCTTCTTCTCTTGAAACCTGGCTGGAAGGGTTTTCATGAAATATATGTTCATCATAAAATGACAATTCACTGCAACCAAAACTCTAAGCAGTAAAAGATTGATTTTGACTAGTTTTCTGTTTCCAAAAAATTAGGAACTAATGGAACCCAAATGATTGAAACAACTTGTTTCAACCTTTTGAAATTCAAATTTCACTTTTTCATTTGAAGCTACTTTTTATTTAACAGGTGTAAGTATACTTATATGAAAGAAGACAAAAATGGTGAAGAAAAAAATTTGAAGATACTGAAACGTACATCAACTTACTCAGCTCCCTTCCAAAAGTTTGGATTTTTATTTACCAAATGTATTCATCATAGTATCAGAAAATGTCTGCAGAAGGGGAAATGACATCCTGCCCAGCTCCAGTTGTGGAATTTTCTAAATTCACCTGAAAACAGAATTAGGATGCCACAAATACCTTGAGTAAGCCTTGTGTGTTCATATTTCATTGTATGGGCTTACCCAAGGAGATTAGAACTAAGCATTCAAAACCATGTAATCAGGATTTTTTTTTGTGTTTCTTTGTGCTTTAGTCTTATTTTTCTCATTTTTGTCTGGTGTCTTACCAATGCTTGGCTAATTTGATCATGTTCTTTTATTCTGAAATGGATATTTGCCTTCTGTTTGCTATATTTTCCTTTTTAGGACTTGCTTGTGTTTTTGGCTTAATATTTCTCATATTATCAGCAGAGTTTTACAGTGTTATGCCAGTTGGCACTTCGTATTTCAGCAGGTTGAAGAGCAGTATGAGGTCTCGTGTGGAAAATACCCACCCAAATTAACCAGTTACAGTCCTTTAGCAACAGTCTGTACCTATTAGCTACTATACATCAGGGAACAGAGCGGTGCCGACAAACCAGTGCTGGCTGTCCAGTAGGTCCCAAACAATATCAGCCAAGTTAATTTCTGGTGCAGTTCAGAGAAGACAGTCTCTATCCCAGTTAGACATATGTCAAAACCTAGCAAAAAAGAGATGGTTGAATTTTGCATTATGACCTAATCTTAATTTTGCTTGCATGCTGTGGCGAGGTGTTCTTTTGACATCAAGCCACAGTATTTATTCCGATGTTAGTAGAAACAAAAACAATCATCCCATTTCTTCCCATTTCTGCATGGCAAGTTTCCAGCGGTGTGTTGTGGGTAGTAACACTCAGATAACACTCCTTTGCCCTGTGTTCACATGGCCAATGGTCTATTACTTTGAAGACATCACAGGTTTCTTTGAATTTAACATACAGACAAAAAATTTTTTAAATTTTTTGTGTCAGAATAGTAATTTCATATACAGGGAAAGACAATTTTGTTTTAATAGCAAATTAAAGTTTTGCTGAAGATAACTAGAAAAAAGGAGGCAAAGTTCACTGCGCTGCTTGAACTGACATGTTTTGTGTCATCCTTCTACGCTCATGTCCAATGCCTACTGATGTTTAAATGTTACTATTTAACAGTTGCTTATTACAAATCTTTGAGGATTTTGAGGGAGAGAAAGAGAGTAGGGTACCATAAGAAAAGAGACAATAATAAATAAAATGTATATTGCGAGAATATTTATTACTATTAATTTTATGCGTTATTTACGCTAATAGTAAAATATACTGATTGCATCAAACTGGAAGTGTTGATACACAAGTAGATGCTTTTAGCAAAAGTAAAGGTATTAATTATCAATTAGCAGAAATCGCTTCTAATAAGACTGTGAGAGGGTCAGAGAAAACCTGATCAGGAAAAGCTGACACTTACAATGTTCTGTAAATTACCAGGGGTTTTTTTGTTGTTTTTTTTTGGTTTTTTACATCTGCCTTCGATGATATGAAAAAAGGTGTCAGGAACATAATTACTAAATACATCTAAGATACAAACCCTTTTGTTGTTCTTTTAATCATTTGAGGCAAGAATATTAATTCTTTGGAAGATTTTTGCCCTTTTCTACGAATAACAAGTAAAATTAACGAACAGCTCAATTATTTCGTTAATGAGGTAGCTCCCCTCCCCACTGGCATGAATTCAGTTTAATTTTTTTTTTTCCTCAAATGTCTTCTGTTCTACTATCAATCAAATACCTTTTCAGTGCATAATCAGGAAATCCTAATAGAAGGAAAAACAAGTTGGAGCTGATGTCAACTACAGTGGCTTACTTATAACCACTGCCTGTCACACACGCAGCCATACTAGTGATTACAGGTTGGCTAAGGAAATGGAAAAGTAAGTACTTTCAAAGCAAACTCGTAACAGAGGAGCCAAAGTTGAGGACTTTTATGAATATTTAATCATTTATTCTCCATAAGTTTATTGCCACACATTTTAATGCATTGTCCTATCCCAGCTGGGTCTTTAATGAACTCTGCTTCATAGCTTTTAAGAAAATCCACACACTAAATTTTCCAAAATGATACCTTAAGTTATCTTCTTCATTCACATTAGGCCCTTTAAGGAGTGCCTTTGTTTTCAGAAGTGGTCTTTGCACTGACCTGAAGGAAGAAAAGCAGTATCGTATGATTTAAGTGGCAATCATACTTCAGAAACAATAATTAGCCAATAGTCGCTGTGAATAGTTCACAAGCAATAGACAGACTGAAATTTGCTTGCTTAAACTATTCTGTGAGTACCGGGAAATAAGAATTGTGACAAAGATATAAGAAAAAAATCAGAAACAATGTAGAGATAAATTAAAAAGCTATGCTCACTTACTAGCTTGTTCACAATAAGTATTTTAATTGTCCATAACTAATGTCAAACAGCGACTAGAATGCAATTTGTTGTCTGAAGGAAAATGACTTCAAAATGTTGACAAGTACATTCTACACTTATTTGTTTCCTGAGAAATGCATACATGGATAATTTCCTGAAGCATGTGCTGGAATGATCCTTTCTGCAAGTGACATAGGTATGGCTGATGATGTACAGTCAACATCTAGGAACATCTAAGAATGATTGCAAAGTACCACCAAGAAAAAAGTTAAGAAATGATGGTCAGTACTGCCGTCTAGACACAAAGAAGCATCTGAAGATGTATCTAGCGCAAAACCAAACGAATGACATTTATAGGGTCAGATTCTTGACATTTATTTCAGTTGTTTCTTGATTTGACCAACATTGCTGAACTCTAGCAACTCAGGTTAAAATATCCCTGTTCAAAACCAAAGGAACAGAAACGGAAAGTTTATGTCACTGCTGCTTACTGTACTGAACTTTATAAATAGCAGAGCAGAACCCTACAACTTATTGAGTAAAATGCAGTAGTTGCAAACTCACAATATTCTACTCTACACATCTGCATGATTAAAGCTAATCATGACAATAAAAGTGTGGTCATTGGTATCTAAAATACACTAAAGACTAGAGCTTACTCAACTTACATTTTCAATTGTATCCTAATAATATTATAAAACTATTGTCGTCTATTGCCAACTAAGCCATCTATTTTTCAGTAAAAAAATCAATAGGAAAAATTAGAAAAAAATATTTTTGTCTTCTGACCTGAATTGTTTGTTTGGTCTTTCACAAAATTCTGTCTCATTTTTCTTGTGTTTTTTTTTTTCTTCATCATTTCTTCCATTAGAAAGGAAGAGAAGTAAAAAAAATTGTTGCCGGGATTTTCTTTGCATTTTCACCCAGTTTTCTTAAATTCTTCCTACTTTACAATAAAACTAAGTAAATAGAGACATTAAAAGGAAGAAGAAAACAATTAACTTTTCAGCTAAAACAGAAATAGAGAAAAATACTGTTAACAAAAGCAAAATTTTCTTTTAATCTTAACCATTTTATTGAATTTACAATCAAAACCATATTTTTTTTGTTTTAATTCTAACACAATCCTTTTCCTGGTACTGATTCTCCTGGGGTAATGTGATATATTATTAAATCAAAAGAGTCGACTAGATCTGAAGGTCTCCAGCTGCTTCCAGAAATTATTTTTTCCAGAATATTTACCTTAACATTCCCCTTTCTCTGGAAATAGATTCAGGACTGAGTGGCTGACTGTTAATTTCTCATCCACAGAAAAAAAAAAACCCAAAAACCAAACACCCAGGAAATTTGCTTTTATTCAGGAAGGAAACAGATATGACAAACAAGCAAGCAAACAAACTGTGCTTCATGGTTCACATCCAATATCTTTACAAATATCTTCTTTATCCAAAAAGAATACTAATTCATATTAGACATTTTGGCCTGAAACTGTCTAAATGCATCCTATATCTAATGACGAGATACAGTGTTTGTCCCTGTTGAAAAAGATCTTTCTGTACATCATACCTTTGTTCTGAAGAAATGCTCTTTACCCTAACTTTGTCTTGGAAGCAAAAGTTTGAGAAAATATTTCGCTTCTTGTGATTCTGTCATATATTGGTTCATCAACTGTGGAAAACAAGAAAGGGAAGGATTATGTGTATATTTCAACTATTGTCTGTAAAATAAAGAATAAGGACTAGTAATTAAGGAAGAAAGTGTGTAAGAAAACAAGTGACCTTTATCAGAGATTTTGTGTTAGGATAAAAATTAAAGAAAGAGTAAAATCTCTCATGTAATTATTCTCTTAATATCTGGTTTTGTATGTAAAAAAATGAACTAATACAATGAAAATAAGATTATGGATTATTTATGGATTGCACACGGACCCATTTCTCCTTGGTAGGAGGCCCACAAATGAGTACAAACCCAGTTATAGCATAACAATATCCTATTTTACAGCTGAAACAAGGCAGGCCTCTTGTATATGTAGATTCACTAGCACAGTTTATGCAATTCAGTGGTAATGCCATGCATGCAAAACAATATGTTAAAAATAGCAAGAATTACTT
>VXBO01005454.1:750926-767769 GCA_013400135.1 Rhinoptilus africanus | reverse complement strand
TTTTTTTTTTTTTCCTGAATGATTCAGTAACCACAAATAAGGCATCATTACTGGCAAAATGAATCAACCAGCCTCTGGCCACAAACTTCAAGGGAAGTATCAGCAGGTAAAATCCACCCTACCTAACATAAAGGTGCTTGTCTTTCACCCATAATGAAAACATATACAATATGAAAAGAAAGTGTCTGGACCTCTTGCTGTGGGACCTGTCTTCTGATGATCTGATAGCCTAAACTTTAAAACCCTTCTAAAGAAAACCTTAAGATGAAAGCATAGTCTCCTACATTGTTTCTGTTAATACATGTAAAGTTATTGAAAACACTTATAAACAATTTTATTATACATTCATTGCAGGGAAAATAATATCTGCAAAAAGCTTCAAGCTCACCTCCACCATGTATTTTAGTGGGATTTGCCTCTATGAATTTTAAAATGAAGAAAGCTTAAGGAAATTCATGGCCGTTAGGCATAATGGCAGAATATCCAGAAAAATGTTTTTATAACAATTGGAAATTAGTGCTTTTCCTTAAAATTGAGTCCAATATATATTCCTTTCAACAACACGACCTATGGAAACTCTTTTTTTTCCCAGAGTAGCTTTCAGAGGTCTCTAGTCTAAAACACTGATGAAAAGGATACGTTAAAGACAAGTGCAAATTCTTTAATAGACATGATATAGTTTTGTATTTGTATGAGATTAAACACATAATTCTCTCCGCATTAAAATTTTGGGGATTAGTCCTGTTTTCATGTTGAATTGTCACACTTGTCTGTCAGTGACCAATGCATAACATTTCAAATAAAGAGTAATTGCAGTTTAGAAAGAAGTTTGTACTTTTTCTTTCACTCATGCAAGATGTGTAGCTGGATGAAAATAAGTAGTGCTGGTAGTGATAAATAACAATAAGCAGTCATGGTCATTATTCATTGTTCTTCCTTGTACCCACAATTTAGTATGAGGATATTGAAGCATAGATCAGAAAAAAAATACTTTCAGGTAGATGCAAATTGGTTGTAGATGTTTGTGATCTTTCTTACTGTAAAGTCATGCAGCTCTGCTGAATCAGGAAGTTTACTCCAGAGGATAGTTTGGCCAAATCCATACAGAATATCTTAATAGCTTTAAAAGTGGCCTTTAAAAGTTGTGGGGGGGGGGAGGAAATACAGTTACTCTTTCTAGTTCTGAGATAAAATCAGCAATATGGTAGAGGGTGTTTTTTTCTTATTCTTCTTTCCCTTTTAAAAAATTATGGAAAGATAAAAGACTCCTTCACATAAACAAGAAATAAAGTAAGGTTAGGTGCAGATAGGCAGGGACAGAATGTTAATAATGTGGAGCTGTGCACTCTGGAGAATAGTCATTCCTCTTCTGATTGAAGATGAGGTGCCAGAGGTGGTTTGTTATGGTGCTCTCTCATAGCTGTAATGAAAGAGAGAGATAAAAATATATATATATTAGTAGGAGCAACGACCAGAATACATTAACGAAGGAGAGGTGATTGACCTAAGAGGTATAATAGATAGTCTCTGTTTTCCCTAAAAGAGGCTAGATTTTGATAACTAAGTAAAATGTTGTCTAGGTAAAATTATATGCAAAACCTGTGTGCCCTCAAGCGTGCGATTAATATATTCATAGGGACTGTAAAAACATATGGGACTTGAAGGATGGCAAAAATTAGGCATCTATGACCCTACAGTGTGTCTCCATACTAGAATGACTTCAAATCTATGAGATCATCTTAATGCTTCACGTAAAGGCATTTCATGTTGTTCCACAAACAGCCTTGGGGTTTTTTTGAGCAGCAGTGGAAATACACTTTTATAATAAGAAATATCAAACAGCTGCGATGGGAAACATACTGGAGGCATCAGATCCAGAAGCATCGAAGACGGATGACAGTCAAGTGAGATGGGATTCCTTCCTCTCTCTCCTCCTAGCCTTTCTCTCCCCCTCCCCCATGCAAAATGGACCAAGGGGTTGTTGTTGAGATTTTCCTATTGTATATCATTGTCTCACTGAACTGAGGCATCAGTAACTGAGGAATCATAGAAATTAATTCTATTCAGACCAAAAAGACTGAAATTATGAGCATATCAACTTTATCAGTTTCTCAGGAGCTGGTAAAGGACAAAATTGGCCCATGAAACAGTATTAAAATAGGGAATGCGTTGGATCTAGGACTCAGTTCTGAATAAATTATTTTTGTGACTTGCACGTAAGTAACTTCAGTTACTTAAAGCAGTAATAGCTTTCTTTCATCCGTTGCTGGAATTAGTACTACCAGTGGTAGTGTGGTGCCTTTGTAGCATGAATGATGTCATACCACTATGTAATATTGACATAGGCCCTTGAATATCAAAATGCATTTACTATTATTTCTACTGCCGTCAACAGGAGTATCAATCAGTGTTTATAACAGTGCAATAGTGCTAGATTGTGCTATAAAAGTTAATTTCCACTAAATCATCAGTGAGAGTCCAAGGAATTATGACATATTATAAAGCAACTTGTGGACCACAGTCCTTGAGAATGGCCTCAGCGTATCACACATGCTCGCTGCTGTAGGCAGAACTCCACCAGATGTGGGTGCTTTCCAGGAGCCTCTAGGAAAAAGCAGAATTCAATAGTTTACAATTCAGCGTGGGTACGGCCTTTCTGAGTGTCTTATAAAAACTAGTGATAAAAATTCCAAAGGAACTCAGCTGAATGTCGGACCCAGCATGTAGTCGATAAGGCTCAGTTATTCAGTACTGACACAGCATGGCAAAGCTATGAAGACATTGCTCGTTTCAGCTTCTATTGCCAAGGTTGGGTGCTTGACAACTCAATCAACAAAGGATGAAAATGGAAGAAGAACTCTGAATCACCGTCTTCTGATGACAAAGATATTCAGAATGATTCCTTTGTTCCTCCCTTTCAATAGGAGGCTGTAGGGAAAGGATTAAGGCAAGCTTAAAACCCCAATGTGGTGCCCTAGCAAGACACAGGGCAATATGCAGTAGCATGAGCAGTGGCAACACTGACCACTCTCTCTTCCCAGGAGAAATTCAGTCACTTCAGACACCTCTCTTTCCTCTCCCTCATGCAATCTTTCTACAATTATTCTCCTCCTGCATATTCCTTCCTCTACATTAGTCTACTAAATACCCACCTACAGAGCGCATATTTTCCATGTACCGAGTAAGCAACCCTTCTCTTAGGCAGTGATTTTCTCACTCAGCACTTCCTCCTCAAATTCTTTCGGTGTCAGGCTCCCACCCACCTCAGTGACTGAAGATAACTATCATCCTGCTATTCAAATCAATGCAAGTAGATGCATACCTTTTTTCCCTTGTTTTCTCACATTTGGGTCTTAACTGGTTGGGGCAGGAGAATAAAGACAAGCAAGTAGCACCGGGCCCATTGCCCTTTGAAGTGAGCTCAGCTGCCTCAGTAATGAACTTGTATGTACTTCTGCCCAGTGAAACATCTGATCAACTCTTTGTGGAAGAAAGTGACACCTGTATATGTTGAATGGTCTTTATTTCTGCTTGAAAAATTATGACCCGTTATTGGGCTCAGCCTCGCAAAAATAAAGCTGGGTTTCTCAGACGGGGCAGGCATTCACCATTCAATCAGATCTCAGTACAGTGCAAAGGAGGCTGAGACGCCTTAAGCTGTTTCCAGTACAGAAACTGAGGGTATTATTGCCAGAGGCAATTGTGTAAACGGGTGTGGAGGAGATGTTAAACTGGTCCTGTCGAAAGCTTGGTCCGTTCTGGTGTGCAGTAGTTTCTAGTTTCCATTAAGCAAGACTTGTGTAGGCCCCTGTTGCACAATTTTCCTTTAATGCTTTCTAGGTTGCCTACCAGCATAATGAAGACTCACCATATTTGTAAGCCCCGAGTTGAAATTCTCATTAGCTATCAACCGACAGCTCTCCAAAATCCCCTTTTATCTATGTGTAGCCACAGTCTGATGGCTGAAAGTAGCTTCAGCCTGTCCTGTGTGATAAATCTATGCGGGGCATGAATTTGACTTTGCTTTCTATTGCAGACCATACTGTCATCTTGCTCCTACTTATTTAAAATTCTATGTGTACCACTTACTTAAATAGAGATACTTTAAATTTATACTTGCATACGTATTAGCACAATCCAAGCTGCTAACTTTTGTGCTGCTTTACTTCTCTGGCCCATGGTCTGGCCAGCCACACTGTACTGATGATGGTACTGGAAGTTGGAAAACTATCTATTTTGCCATTTCAGGCTTTGTATGGGAATAAGTACAACTGTCAGAGCCACTCCTTACACTGCAGCATTATTTTTATTTGTACCATTATGCCGCAGTTGCTACTCTTGTGGAACCGTTTAAGAAAAGGCCACACGTTTCATATGATAACTGCAATGCCCTAGGCACAAAATGGCAGAGTTAAGGGTGCTTTAATGTTTCCTTAACATTACTTCAGCATATTCAGACCCCAAGCATTATTTTCTAATCAAATGCAACACTGCAGAACATGAGAGTGTTTGCGCTTTGCTTCTATCAGTCAATGCAGAAACTGAGAACATTCAAGTCCTGTTTTCAAACAGAGACGCATGAGTGGGAAATAGGAGCTGATTGCCCTGCTGTCCCGTGAAGCCTTCAAAAGCTGATGGAGTATTTTTCAGTCATCCACAGGGCTGATATGCTCAGGATTTCAGTGCTTTAAATAAATCTAATTATGACACTTTAATAAAATATGTTAAAGGCATTTATTTGAGGCCAAAGTCTGGAAGCAACGCGGAACATGTTCCAACAATAAAGCTCTTACACCTGGATGTTAACCTCTTCAATGCCCTATGGACATATGGCTTCAGTCCAGAAAAGCAGCACCTGTAGCTCTGCGCGAGTGTCTGCCATACGTCCTCATATTGCAGAGAAGTTAAATATGACAGGTTTAGAAAGTAGGGAAGCACGCTGACTCCAAACGTGCAGAGTTTCCTGGTGCTGCAAGATCAGTGAGCCAGCAGAGACAGCACAAAAACTGTTCACTCGCAGTGTGCTACATCAGAGAGCAGGGTTTGGACGCAGCCTGCTCATGTCCTTTATTATTCGCTGTTCTCAAATACTTATGTAAGCAAAGCTATGTTCCTACAAACATCCACAAACAGCAGATTCGAGCTCTTGCCAGATGAATATAATCAGAAAACAAAACCTGTTTTCTGATAAAATGGCATTCATTTGGGGAGAAAGCAGTAGCTCATAAAGAACAGACCATCAATATGGGAACAGATAGAACACCACGTGGACTGGTCACAACACTCAGCTAACAAATCTGAACGATCAACTAAATGCTTCAGCTTTGGATGGTCCAAGGCTTAATTGAGCTGTCTGCAAATGAGGAGCAAGAATGAAGCAATGGTCTTCCCTCTGCTGCTCCTCAGGAAAGGAATTCTGTGAAACACTCTTGAACCAGACCAGGGTTCAGTAAGTGGAATCTGGGATTGTCTTACAGAAAAATAAAATTGCCCTTGTGAGTCTGAATTGCTTTGACAGAGTTTATTTTAATTACATAGACATTGTGCCACAAACACGTAACAATTCTGGGGTTTGAAAATATGGGGGTACAAGGAGGGGGATTTATACGACAACAGATTTTTCCTATCTTACTCAGCGCTAGAGGGAACTAAAATTTAGAAAATGAATATGCAATTAAAAATCCCACACAAACTGTAAAGAAAAATATTTTTATTGTCCTTTTTCTGTGCCAATATCAAAAAGTAATTACACAAATGCTCAGTGAATTTCACTGCCTTGCTGCTTTACAGAAAGCAGTGTGTCAATTTACAAACAACAATTAACATCTTTAAAGTTTTTAAATTCTATTTATGAGTAAAAGATTCTATCCATGGGATTGTTTTTTTTTCCCAGTCTCTTATAGATCAGTGTTTTCTTCTGTTTCCATTTCAGACGGACATTACTGTGCCTTTAAGTACAAAATATATATATATTAATATTCTCCAAAAACCGCGAAGCCTTGTTTGCAATCAATGCATATTCCCCTTTTGTGTAAGAATAACAGATGTTGATAGAAATAGCCATTGGGTTTGTAAAGAACCCATTTCATGTGTCAGAATAGTTGTGCCTCTTCTAGATGAAATGTCAAAAGCAGGCAGATATCTCAATGTGAAATGACCTTAAGAAAAACCCGACCTCACCAAAGATGACCTTTTTCCAGCAAGAAACATTAAAATTACAACCATATTGATGCTTCAGCTTCAAAAACAATATGTATTTCTTTTTTAGCATTTTTCTGTCTTGGCATCCTACGTATTTTAAATAAAGATGTAGAGTAGTCCACTTTATACTCTTTCTGTTGAGCTGATTTATGGTCACGGGTTTGTTTTCTAAATGTATTCATACACAGGGACATGCATAACAATATTTTCATAAATACAGATATACATACAGACACATACATAAATACAATTACATACATTCATAAAGGATCAAACAAAATTATCCTAATTTCTCAAGGGGCCTAACATTTTTTTTTGTGTCCATATTACATTAGTAGAATGTATTACTTACTGTAACTGAATTAAATCTTTTCACAGTATCTTCCTTTTCTGAATTTTTAACAAATCCCCATGGCCTCGCTTTCTTCAAGGAAAATGTATGTCTTATCAAAGTGTTAATCAAACTGAAGTGTCCAAGGTTCTTATAAAGTCGCATTGGAGAAGTATTCACATATAATAGTGTATGTGTGTGCATGTGCCGTGGCTGATTAGTGGCATGCGGTTTCTCCTCTAAACTAGTAAAACAAAACACCAAAACCCACCAAGATCTTTTGCTAAGGACCGGAGATGTAAGATTTCTCTTTTTGTGAGTGACACAGGATCTCAGTCTCAACTTTTGTTCTAAAGTTCACAGTGATTTGAAATTAAAGGCTGAAGTTCCTATACACCAGAGATCTTCAGGAAGGCACCAGATGTTCTGAAAGTTCTCATCTGTGTACAGGATTATTAGCAAAGTACACAGGGATTTTGGAGGTCAACAGTGTTAAAAGTTTATCCAAAGTCTGCCCATATAAATCAAACCTTTCTCACAGCCCCTCCTTAGCTGATCCGTACCTCTAACTGCTTTGTTCCCCGTTTCCCTCTTTCCCAACCAACAATCTGTGCTCCATCCTTCCAGATACTGTTCCCATCTTTCTGGAAGGCGCTCTATTGACTGAAACAGCAGGAAGCGCTCAACATACCCTCGCAAAAACTGTGCTGGGAAAGGAAAAACACAATCTCAGGGGATGTTCTGTAAAACGCTTACAGAATAATCTTTTTCTCCCTTTTTCCTCCCTTTCCTGACATCTCCTGGCAGAGATATAGAAGAAGAAAAGTTACTTCAACTCCTCTCTGTTTAGGTGATGTTTCTTGCACTTGCTTCTCGTTTTTCTTCCATCTTCAGTCTATCTCAGACAAACCGTCTCTTCTGAAATCATTAAACCAAATTACAAAAATGCCTACAGATTAAGCTTTCTTTTCTCAGATTTGGTTCTGAGCAGGCACTGCTACCCACAGATTTTATCTTGCTGTATTTATGTTGGGGTCTTAGTGAATTGTCATTATATCTCATACTGCCTATGTTGCTACACTGAGAAACCATCACTAACTTGAATTTCTCCATATTAATGCATAGTGTCTGCTTTGGTAGCTCCCATTTATCTCAGTCTCTTAACCTTAAAAAAAAATTGCTATCAAAATTTATATTTGATTGTTCCTCTTCATCCTTGAAGCTCTTTATATGGTACTCAGCCATTTAGCTCTTGCATAAAGACACATTCGGATAACACAGTTGTTTTGATTGGGACTGTTCCTAGCAAATAATCACTTCAGCATATCACAGTAAAGTTTGTTCTAAAATGTTTGTCGCTGGGAGAATTCGGACCTCTCAGTGAATAATCAAACCTAGAATATATTAGAGCAAAAGGACCTGCCCTCTGGCCAGGGCAGAGCAGGTGAGATGTAAGCAGCCAAGTAGAGACTGCCCAGAGAGGAAGATAGAGATAGGAGGTAGACAGAACAAGAAGCTTGAGGCTACGCTAGCATCTTTGCAGACTTGTTTTGGTTTGTTTTCTGCCTAGTTTCATCTCTCTGATTGGATAATAGGCTCTTTTCTTTAAAAAAAGAGTGGGAATTCAAGGGAATCTCAAGAGGACAATGAGACATTTCTGCTGCAAACTTTAATGTGCCAGAATCACGTGATATGAGCACATATGTCTCTGTGTCTCTACTCGCAAGATCCTCATTACCTTTAGCTGACCACTTCCTTACTACTCTTATCATTACTGACTTGAATTTCACCAATATGAGTGATGGTCTGATCAGGTAAGATTGTTCAGGAAGCCTTTCCGCTTTTAAAGGTTGCCTTTTTAGCCTCAATAAAGTCCTGTACTTCTCTGCTTAACCATAGTTTTATTCTCACCATTTTACTTTGTTTTTGTTCTCAATGATACACAAACCATCTGTGCCTCTAACACAATGTTCTTGAATAGCCTCCAGGCTGTTTCTGTGGTTTTAAAGTTTTTTACTTTGCCCTTCAGCCTGCTGTTAACCATTTTCCTCATAGTTTTAAAATCTGCCCTTTTAAAGTTTGTCACTTTTTTACTCCTGGGGAGAATTGCCTTCTATTATGATACAAACCCTAATTGTCCGATGATTGCTGATACCCAATGGAGCTCAATTTTGTAGAACTAGAAAGTCCTTGAACTTGAGATACTAGAAATAAGCCCATATTTCAGGCTCAATCCAGTTTGATGAAATCTGCATTTAAATTTCCATGGACCTTGTGATCACTCCAGAGCTCACAAAAAATGCCTGCTTGCTAACAGTAAGAAGCTTTTGCCTTTCTATCAACCCTAATCAATAATGTGATTAGACTAAAGGAAAGAGAACTGTCTAACGTTTACAACATTTAACCCAGTGCTTGAAAAGTTTGAGTTCAGCTTTTTATTCTGCCAAATCTTCTTTGGGTGACTTTGAGCAAGCAATCACTTTGTGGTTGTGTATCAGCACAACGACACTTATCTGAGTGAGGGGATTCCTGGCGTGAACCCTCATGTGCTCCCCTGATTTTGCTCCTCATTGTCATGTGTCCGTTGAAGGTGGCCTCAGCTTACCCCAGGTCAGTTTGCCCTGTCAGTAGGCAACGGCTAGACTTCACTGTGAAGGACCATGGGAGGCACTGAAAGGAGGACACTATTGTCTGCTCATCTTCAGCCCCGTACTCGTATGGCAAGACCAAAAGCCACAGATGGAGGTTGTCAGATCAGACCGAAAATAACAAGGCATATAGGAAAGTGGGTATTCAAATACAGGACTTTCCAGTCCTTCTCCCTTAGGAGGGCGACTTGGGTTTAGCTCAGAACTGGCTTTGAGAATTGCAAAAGTGAGGTGGCCACGGAGGCTGCTGGCTGCAGGACAGCACAGAAACAGCTGCTGCCATGGACTGGGGACACAGGCAGAGCCCCGAATCTCCAGGAAGTGTGATTCCCTCTGGAAACAGAGTCTTAAAAGTCCTGTTAACACAGAGGTGTCCTCATCTGTTGCTATCATGTAAACTGCTCCCCAACTTATTTTTTTTTCATGGTACAAATCTGTTGCTTTACTAAATCCTGTCCTGTTGTGCTATAAGCAACTGAATACTACAGTAATTAACCCCTCCCTTTCCTATTGTTTCCAAGTTTTGAAACTTGTAACAGCAGGTTTTGTAACTTTCTCTCTGTTATAAGATATCTTACGGTCCTTTTTTCCTCTGGCAGACGAGCTGGGTTAGGACATGCTGATGCCTCTAATTATTACTCTGCTTAGCTCAGGAATTAATTGACTAAGGCAGTAGATTTAAGCAGGAGCAGTGGCCTACAAACCCCCTCATTTGCAATAGGAACATGTAGGCATGTGTGAATAACAGTTACCATCTTAAATAAAGATTTCCAGATCAGATTTAGGATAAATAGATCCTGCTAGTTCTCCTTGGCCATTCAGCAGTAATTAATGGTGAGAACCAAGGTGTAAGTAGGAGGAAGCTGATTTGCAAAGCCACCTGAGGACCCCTGGCAGGCACAGGGATGAGAAGGGGGAGGTGCAGGCGCGCACAGTCGAGCAGTGACCCCAGAACGTACAGAAAATTGACTGATATTGCATGACAAAGCATAAGCTGTTTGTGTCATCAAATTCATATTATGTGCCTGGGATAAGGCAGCAAACACCTGTATTTTAACAGGAATATTTGTTTAAACAGAAGGCAGAAGACAGAGCTATAAAGGGAGAGATGAAGTGACATGAGGAGAGTCAGCTTCATTGTATAGGAATGCTGACAGAGGCAGTCTGCCTCTGTTTTAGTCCCTAGAGAAAGTGCATGTGGACGCACTTGATCCAATTTTCAGCTATAAATCAGTATCAATCAATCCACTGTAGTCAATCCATTTGTCATTTTCACTTGCTTTTGGTTGTTACCAGGGAAATTGGCTCAGTTTTCTTCTGAAAGTTCTTTGCATGAACCTTCCTTCCTATAAAAGTGTGAGTGCTGGAGAGAGACAGAGTAACTGGGCATGAAATACAAGCAGAGAAAGAGAAAGAAAAACTAAGGAGAAAAAAAAAAAAAAGAAGAAGAAAATAAATAAACCAGAGAAGATTTTATAAGGCAAAGCCAAATGAAGAGGTGTTTCCCAGAATCTTCTGGCCTTGTTATGATTACAGACAAAACAAAGAAATCTGTAGATCCTTTTGGCTTGATATGCAGAGACAAATCCCATCCACTCCCAAGCAGCTGTTGTAACGATGTCCAGAGTTTACTGGGGGATGGCAGCCGGGGATAAAGAGAATGTTAACCGGCAAGGAAAGATGAAATAGAAAAGAGAGAAAGAAGGGAAATGGAACCTAAATGCCATTAACTGAGAAGGGAAAATGGCAACCAAAAATAAAAAAGAGGAGAGAATACAGTTTTCATAGCCAACTCAGTAACATCACCTTTCTCAAACACACACATAAATGTTCCTGTAGTCTTACGTACAGCCTCTGTGTGTGCACTCATACAAACTTTTCTACCTGGCTCTCTGATTGTGCTCTAGGACAAGAAAAGACAGGAAAACTATGGTTAAATAGCTGTTTTCCAGTGATTTCCCGACATTTCCTTGTTAGATTTTATGCCAACTATTCTGACTAGATCAAAGAATGGGATATCTAGTATTTGTAGAAGAGGACATTGCACTTGAAATCTGGAGAAGCAAATGCTTGAGAGTATGTGGGAGAAAAGGAGAGGCAAAAGAGAAAGAAAACAGTAAGTGTGATGTCAAAAGCAGGTGGAAAGAGGACCTGTACTCCTTTTTTAGAGGAAGTCGATCATGCACAGGATTGACCAGTGAGTTTCAGCTACTTTTCTATGCAATATTCTGAAGAAAGCAAACAATGTCTTAATCTTCAACAGAATTCCCCTGAAAGGGCAGAGTTGTTGCACGGCAATACCGAAAAGAAAGTATCACCTTGTGTTGTTACTGGCTGACTCTCTTCCAGGGTAGGGTAGATCTGTGTAAGCAAACCAAGTCATAAGAAAATATTTGTATTCCACGTGACCGACCTCTTCTGTGCTATGAAGCCACGTTAGAATCACTGGATATCTGTGGCTTCTGGCACAACGGGTCACTGGTGTCAGAAGAAGCCATTGATATTGAAAGAAGAAGCAACAATATTGTCACTTGCTGGAGGAAGGATTGAGAAAACAACTGAAAAAGCAAGAGAGGAAGACTCGGAATAGAAAAAAATACATAGAGCACCATCACATTATTTCTGTCACATCCTGCCTTTCTCCTGCAGTTTTATATATTAATGCTTCCTTAGGTTGGGATTTTTAATCTGTTCCGCTCCATTGCACAGTTATATCCACCCTGAACTCTTGAGAGTATCTCTGGTTCCCTTAATGTCTAGCGTAATTCTCCATTTCCTTGAGACATGGCCAAACTTCTCTAGTCCGTAGGAAAGGATCATTTCATCAAGTGATTTATATTTTCCCACCCTGACTCTGTAGCCAGTTATAGCAGACCTCTTTGGCCAAGATCTCTCATTTTTAGTTTGAAGGTGCTGATGTTAATGCAAAGACACTTTTATATTTTTATTTTACAGCTAATAGCGAAGTCATTATTAGTACCTTTTAGGTGAAAGTCTGAGGACCTCTCTTCTCCACTCTGAGGCTCAGGTGCTAGTGATGTGACCTTGTGTATATTATTTAACCTCTCTGGATTCTAAGCTGGATTTTTACATTGCCAGGGTAACTCAGAAGGGATTCCAGTGAAATCTGTGGAATTCCGACAGCAAGAAAGAAATATGAATGGGAGGGACTTGCTCCCCTGTACTTCATTTTTCATGCCTAAAGTAGGAGTCATCATTGTTTTCTTACATGTTTAATTTGTTTACAAAACATTGAAATGCTCCTGTGAAAAGTACTGTACTCCTACAGATTACTATGTAGCTTACTGTTTGTGGAAAGCCATTTCCCTGACCCTTACAGTTTCCTAATAATAATGTCCTGGCAAGCCAGTGTCCTGATACCATCTTCCTGCCGGTGCCTGCGAGTTTCCCTAAGGAAAATGCTCAGACAGAGGGCAGAACGACAGCAATGCACGCAATATGTTGAATGAACTTTTCAGTACTTTATGATTGTATATTGCTGCGTCGTATCAGATCCATGCTGGGTCAGACCAGATTCATTTTCTATCATGCCCCCTTGTCCACTAGTAGCCAATCTTCAACCCTTACGACGAAATGAAAAATGAATAACATTGCCTTGCATTTATTAACTGGAGCATGACATGATGGAGTGAAAATACTTTCATGAGTCCATGAAAGTAGAGAATTAAGTGCTTTAGGTGGTAGGACTTTGAAAACAAGAGCAAAAGTGGTGGTTTCTTTGCTTAATCCTAAGCAATTTTTTTAGGGGAAAAGATTTCCTTCATTTCATCAGACTGGTGCAGAGACAGTCCCGTATACAGGACTGGAAGGTGGGGTTAGATTTGATTAGTTGAGGGAGAAAGGTTAATCTAAATTTTTGGTGATAATGTGGAAACAAACTGGTCTGGTGAACATAGTCAACCATAAAGATGATGAAAACTGGCACTTCAACTTCTGTTTTCTTTTCTGGAAGATTAGACAATTTTTTCAATTAAACCAAAATAAAGAAGAAAAAAAAGGGAGGGAGATGGGGGGCTGGAAAAAAACCTGGAAGATTTTATTTAATTTATTTTATCTCAAATGAAGCCACTGAAAGACTCTTGAGCTCTGAAATCACAAACTGAACGCTTGGGAACTGGGATGGAGGGTTTTTTTGGTTTGTGGTTGTTGGTTTTTTTTTCCTAAAGATGCCTAAATTATATCCAAGGAAAGCCAAGATACATTTTGAAAAAAATGTGAACAGCAGCCTTTCAAATTTATTCAGACTAATGAGCTAGTCGAAATTTTGAGAATACTAATTCACAGAAGCCGGTTCTGTGGTGGGAGAAACACAACAAGGTTGTCACAGCCTGTGAACAAAGTGAATTGGTTATATGACTGACAGTAAAGATTTCTTTTAACATCAGTAAAAGGAGGCTGAAGTGACAGGTAAGAGGACAGATGCAGAATTCTGCAGCGCTCTGAGAGTTTGTGTACTATCACTAAGGGACAAGTTGACTTGATACCAACTTAATAGGCTCAGCAGGGGCTAACGGCAGAGGGATGGAGACTGTAAATGGGTGTAATGGGGCATCTATACTGTATCAGCATAAGCATGAAAACTATCTAGCTGGCTTTGGCTGATGAAATTAATCACATCACCTTTAAAGTCAAGCTTGTCTTTTAATCTAGGACCTGCTCAGTATACAGTATTTCACAGGAAACATGCACATAATTTTAGTCACTTTTACTCGTCTCAGAAATGAATTTAGCATCATCACAAGGCAGCTTAAATTCAGCATCATCTCTGAGGGGAAATGAAATACTGGAGCAAAACTATAAATGGGAATCTTAAAACCAAAGGGGTTTAAGCAGACACACAGCATTTAACGTGCTGTATAATCGACTAGAAAGGATGCTTGCATAAGAAAATGTGAAGCTTCCACCCTTTTCTTGTGCATGGCAGGTCCAGTCCACTGAGCTTCTAAGACTGTGTCGGCTACTGCATTCAGCATCAGATGAATTAAGACGGGAGATGTCTTGCCATCAGAAATAATTTTACAGTGGGAAGAAATCCTGCTGTGCTGAAAGTTGACCTCTTGGACAAACACGCTGTAATAAAAAGTGCTATTTGCTATGAGCACATTGGGAGTTTTAAATCATCAAACTAAAGTACCCCAGGCTCTGACAGTAAAATTTTCATTCAAAGAAGGGCTCAGCTTCACAACACAATAAATTATATATGACTAGGACATATAAAACATTTAAAGATATACAGAAATTCACTGTATTTGTGTTCAGTAGACGAGTTCAGCTCTTGAAGTACTTTTTTATGTCAATCTTGCCTATTCAGATGAAGGCGGGGGGAGTCTTTTTCTCAAAACAAGTAGAAGCAAAACAAACTGGCCATTTTCCACCAAGTGTCTGAATTTAATTGCTATATATGGGTTTACTGTATATGGTGTGCAACTGCATGTGGGGACTGTGGATGGTATGCACTTATATGAGATTTCATTGCCCATTGTAATAAAAAATGAAGGATGCCCAGAAATCTTTAGGAAAATCGCGTAATAAAAAAAATAATCACAGTGGTGCACAGGGTTTGGGGTATTACTGGGTGGGATATGCAGTAGGAAATGATTCCCCAGTAGCTGTCACATGAACCCAGTGACCTCCTAGTGAGGCTGATTTTAGGCGTAACTGCCAAGAGGAGAAAACCCCTGGACTCACTAAACATTCACACAACCACTGTCCTCACAACAGACTTAAAAAAAAGCATACCTGATGCTGCTTCCACCACACATGAGAAAAAAAAAAAATCAGATTATCGGGTGCAGCAGCTTTGGGGAAAATTTTCCTCTCACCCCCCTGATAACAGCAGGTACCAGACACCCTGTCATGCTAGCATGGACAGAAATAATTGCTGCTGAGAAACCTTGAATTTCCAGGCAAATTAGGAGAAAAAGGTGAGGAAATAAGAAGATTCAAGGATAGGTCAGATGTAAAGTAAATATAGGAGAGGAAAAACCGTTTGTTTGGGGCTACTTCTCGACACACTGGCAAAACTTTCCTGGAGAAAAATCAACAAGATTTGGACAATAGACTCTTTTAGAGCATAGATGAGCTCATGACTTGATTATAAATCAAGGGCGAGGTCCCTCTCCACTGCAAGTTCATGCATGGCATGTCTACATAAGGAAAGGCAGAGGAAACTTCTAGCCATCTCATCTCACGTGAGCCAGAGGCAGCCAGGACTGTACTGTGCTTTTCTATGCAGGACACAGTTGCTATTGAGTTCCCAGCTGGAAATGTACCCAAATAAAAATGTTAAAATTCTCTCTGGTCCTCCCTGCTGGAACAGGGGAATAGAGTAAAATGGCTTTTACCCTGTAGATGTAGGGTTAATGTTCAGGATCCAAATTGTTAGTAACATATGGGATATACATAGAAAGTAACAAAAAATAAGGTAAAAAGCCAGGAAATACATTCAGAGCTTAAAGGTCTTTCACAGCATGCGGTGACTTTTCCCCTGTGATTGTACCATGCCCCATACAATCGTATCCAGCTTTAGATCATATAGAAACCAGTCTAATAGACACTAACACATAATCATTGTCTAGCCTTCCTAAGCCCATCAACTACCTCCCAGGATTAATTTACATTAGCCTGAAATGTAATTTATAGCTAGAATTTTAAAAGGGGCCAGTGGAGTGTACGGGTGATTCTGCACCAGTCGCGTAACTACAGCAGAAACACTCTTGTATCAGTGCGCTGGTCTATTTTTCCACACAGACAAACCCTCAGGTGCTCACAAACCACTTTCAGCTCCCTTAGGCCCTTTTAAAGATTTTGGTTTATGTTTAATCCATTGTATGTTTTATAATTACATTCAGTATATTATCTGTTAAGTGCCATTAATATACAGCCAGTTCTCCACTGCTGGTCTTGTCGGTTTTGGGATATAGGCTCAGGGAATTTACATCAATAGACCTCCAATACTCTACATGGAGAAGATCTGCTACCATTTCCCAGAGGAACACTGATTTTTAGGGAGAAAGAAAAAGGGAAATGCCTAGCTGCCCCCATGCAGCCAAACTTGCCCTTGGCTGCTTCTTTTCTTCACAATCTCTCTTTCTTATATGTGTGGGACAATGGTCACCTCACTTTTCTTTAGAGGATGGGGAGCTTAAATCAAAACAGACAAACTATATCCAACAGCTTTGGAAATAGCACCCATTTTTTTTATGAGCAAGAAGTTTAACTGCAGTGTCTAAGTATGCAGACAGATTCATTCATGTGTGTATAACCTCTTGCCAAACCAGCATTCCAGGGCAGGTATTCAGTTAATCACAGTTTGCACAGGGACTTCAGCCAAACCCTCAGGTAGCTTTGTTATGTTTTAGTCTTTTATTTGCTATAATTCAGTATCCTCCACCTGTGGTCTCCGGAACCTACCATAATCAAACTGGGAGGCATGATAAGCAAACCAGCTATTTACTCTCTACTTTTTTTTTTTTCTTTTACTTTTTTTTTAAGTTTCATTCTCCCACAGGAAATTTAATATTGTGCCCAATCTATAGAACATCACAAATGGAGGGGAAGATATAGAAACTGCCAAGAGACAGAGTTCAAAAAAATCAATCTTTATGTTGTCATAAATGTTTTTTTTTTTTCCTACTTACTG
>VXBO01005454.1:676750-750890 GCA_013400135.1 Rhinoptilus africanus | reverse complement strand
GGAGAAGATGTTATCGGTAGGGATTTCTGCACCTGAAATACCTACATTAGAATAAGCTGTAAAAAAATGTTAATGGTTGGCAGTATTTCAGTTAAGACTTCAAACTGCTTTCTGGACAACACAAATAAAAGTATATTCTGAAGGCAGAGCAGGGGATGGACATGACACAAGGATCTTTTCTGATCATGTACCTCATACAATAAATTGTAAGGATGCAAAATTCATTAAAGTTTTAGGAAAGAAATAAAGTACTAGATCACTCGAAAGATCACTTCACACACACAAACATACTCACACACAGAGAGACAAAGAGAAGAAATAAGCCTGAAATCCACTCCAGTCACATTAAACCCAGATGTTTGGACTCCGTGCAAGTGGAGTGTGGAGCAGCTGCAGAGGGGAAATCCAACCTGAACCTGCAGCCAAGCGGGATGTGGGGCCTTCGTGTAGCTCTGGTACAAGTCCTTCAGAATGGAGGGGCAGAGATAGGATCCTCCAACTGGGATCTGTCCTCCTCTCCTCCGTCGGTGCTGGACCCTCTCACTGTAACACAGCTGCCACACGGGTTTCAATGCATCTCATTTAGGATACGTTATTCTACTTTCACCAAAATTCATTTCCCACATACACATTCAGTGTCTAACTTCGTAAAAAAGACCGAAAAGTTGTTCCATAATAATTTGTCAGAAAGCAGATTGTTTATAAAATGTAACGAAGTATTTATCCAGTTTTTGTTTTGCATCTGAATTCTGAAGCAACATTAAAAACAGGCCTTGCATCTCTTTTGAAAGGTTCATCGGCTCTTGTATAACACATTCTAGACTGACAGAAAAGGATAAGGATATTTGTATACATAGATATAGGTGATATTGATATACAGCTGTAGACCGACACACATATTGCATTGTTTACATAATTTATTTCTCAGCTGAATCTCTTAAGGATCCTGATACAATGCAATAACTCCCTTATTCAGAATTCTGCACACAATTTCCAACAAGTACTTAAACATGCTTTCATTTTATTCCTAGAAATCTTAAAAGCATTTAGAAAGCTGTTACTCTCTCTTAGAAGAAGAGCCCACAATATGAATATGAATACTGGATTAACTATTAACGCTAATGTAATGTGTTAATAATACAGCAGGTTCACACTGCTGGTTGCTTTTAATAACATAGCAATACATTGAAATTCATGCTACCTGGCAGAAATTGTGTCCATAGTCTCATATAATCATATTTAGAAGCTGCTTTCAGACTGCATTGACTCAATTCAAATTTTAGAAAAAAATAATAATATAATGCTTTATACTTACATTGTATCTTACATCTGAGGATCTTAAAGTACTTTAATTTCACATAGTATTAACATAATACAATAGTCTTTTCATATTCTCTTTTATTCGTATTTGACTTCTTCCTTGCCTTTTGTCTTCTCTCTCTCTTATCTGTTGCCTATATACAATTATTCCTGCTTCTTTTATCTATACCTGTATAGATTAATTCCTTTTGATATGTCCATACTGCATGCACTTGTGTATCTAGAATGAGTTCCTGCCTTCAGATTCATATCAACCAAAGAAAAACAAATTCTAGAATTAAAAGAAAAACACACAAAACCCAGCAACACTGTTCTATATCTTAAATGTGCTGCTTTGTAGTTTAAAACATCAAATCTCATTACAGAACAATGGCTGAGATTGTTGGCAATTATGGCTTAGAAGAAAGATTTTAACTTCCCTGACACAGAGAGCGCTCTCATGGTTTTTTCATGGCCCAAGCTGCAGTTTTTTGAAGAGCCAAAGGGTTGGGAAGTTCTGGGAGCTGATTAGAGAACAGAACCGACACTGACCCCAGCCCCATTCCTCCACTGAGCAGGGTCTGATCACTCAGGATGCTGCCAGCTGCAGCTGGGGATTTAACCTACAGAGACCCCTCCATGTCAGCAGGGACCTGCCTGAGGTCAGAGGAGTTAGACCTAACACTGAGGGCACACCTGAATGGCCTGGAAGCCAAATGAAGCTCAAAAGGCAAGTTGGCCATCTTCAGTGCAGATGTCCTAGGCAATTTGGCTAGAAAATTAACTGTTCTTCTCAGTTAGTTATTTTATGGGAATTCCTTTGTTTATTTCGTAGGAATCTGAATAACGAGCTTGTGGATCAGGTGAGTGTCTGGCTAATTTAATATATTTGTATACCGGAGTTAATTAAAAAAGAAAAACTCTTTAAGAAATACTTAGCAGTTACAAAAAAAAACATCTCCTCAAAATAAAAATTTCATTCTGTCTTTAATACTCAGAGTTGGGACTAATTTCTACTTTTACTCCAAAACCTGGTTTTTAGAGTAAGATTATGTTGTAATAGTCTTGTTAGCTAAATACATTGCAGAACGCTTTTAAAAAAATATATTAATTCTTGGCCAAATAGAACTCTTGTGGAACTAGCTTCTGCAGTCTGATCAAGAATCATCTATTGGCAGATTCCTATTGTCTCTACTCAATACCTTTGTATGTCTTTTTATCTTTTTCTTATAAGAAATAATAACTAACAAATAATAGCTAGTAATAAAAACATTTTTTTCTCTCTTGGGTGGTAGGGAGTGTCAAACACTATGTTATAAAGCAGCCATGGGTGTTGTGTTAATTCCTATGTCGCACATAGCTCAATTAAAAACCAGAAATAAACAGTAAAAACAAAGAACTCTCAGAGCCTAGAAAGTAACCATGGAATATGATGTCATTGAGAAGCAGTTGCAAGAAGAACCTCAGAGTTCATCAGAGTTTATTAGAACCTCTTTTTGAATGTTAAGGGAGGGCAGATAGCAAGGAGACTTCAGATCAGAATGTGTATATTTAAACAAAGTATTAGGTTTTGTTGTGGAGTAGATCCAAAACCAAAAGAGGCCTATTTTTCTCATCCTGGTTTTCATATTGAAAAAATGTTCCAAGAACAACTATTCTCATGAGGTTTTGGCCCAAGATGGCAGGAATCTTAGGAAAAAAACCAGATGATCTCACAAGACCTCCGACATCCAAAGCACAAAAAAAATCTCACAAGTCAGTTTGTGCCACATGTCATTACTTAGGGCCAAAAATCCATTGAGAACAATCTACAGAAATGTTGGGCTATTGAACCAAAAATAAAAATTCCAGAGCTCTCTTAGTCTCAAGCTTAAAGTCTAAACCCAAATCTGACCACAAGATGGGTATGGTCTCCTCAGAGTAACTTTCACATCTGTTGTCAATGACCAACTCTCACATCTATCATCAATGATATAATGGCTGAAAAATAAGCATTCAAAGAAAGAATATGGCAAAAGAAGCATCTCATTACAAAGCAACTAGTGTATTTTCATATCCCAGTAGCTTTCATCATCAAATTACAAATGATGACACAAAGTACCTAGATCTTTATTGCAACGAGGTCTCTGGGGAAGGAAGAGGGCAGAAGAAGACTGATGTAGAGATAATAGTGTTGGGGAGCTGATTTTGAACAGTAACTTTGGCCAGCTCAGAATACTGCTATCTTCCGTTTTGTGGTCAGCAAAGGCCGAAAGAGTTAACAGATTAAAACCAAATTAATTTACGCACACAAAATATCATGCACAGTTACATATGGATTCAGTTTGAACCATGTGAATATTTACATTTCTATACTCATAAGTAAGGTACTTGACATGTAGTTGACATTAAATACAACCACACTTAGGTGGGTCTGAAAATTACAAAATGCTATAAAAGGCTTTCGGCACCATGTTCTCTGGACCAGAACTTCAATAGGTATAAAATGGCATAGATCCATTTATTTCAGTATCTATTTTATATCAGCTTTGAGCCTGGCCTCATATATTTATTGTACACAATCATATTCTCTGATTATCTAAAAATAACACCTTATGATTGAAAGATGCTGTCAGTATTGGAACAGGATTTTCTGTAACACTTTGAAATTTTACTAAAAGTGACAAAATAGAACATGGAATACTTTTTGCCAGATTTTTAACTTATGAGTAGAGAGAGGATCTTCGAAGAAAATAGTATATCAAGCTCACAAGTGCAAGACAGATATTTATGATGTGATTCGCTTCAGCCTTGTAGAATGAAAGTGGGAGTAATAAAATGTGTGCAGAGGAGTGTGCAAACTGTTGCATCCTCTGAATTCATTGAAGATGACGTGAAAAAGTTGTTTGGATGCTTTATTATGTGTGGATAACCTATAAAAAATGCTAGCCTGGAAGTAAAAGCGGCCAGAGATAAAGATGAGCATGATGGGGTTGACACTGCAATTAAACTTGAAAACCTCTTTTTATGTTACACATTAAAAATCATGTTCGAACCAATAAACAGAATGAATAAACATAGTATCATTGTGTGTGTATTATGCATCTATAAAAGTAGAACACAAGAGTCAACTGTAGTATTTCAGTGGTGTTTAGTTATTATAAGAGACATGACTATATTGCAGGAAAGCTTTGGGATAAGATAACCTTTAGGTTAACACATGCCCTTAAATAAGTCAGTGGAGTCTCTAATGTTCTCAATTCACCCTTATTAGGAGCATTTCATTCTCTTAAATATATTACAAAAGAAAAAGAGATTAGGATGAAGAAAGGTCAATAAAGAACAAATAGACCTCTGCAGTAACTGAAGGAAAAACTCATTTGAGCTCCTGGGTACCACTGTGGTTCAACCCTGTGTTGTCTGGTCCCCTTTTTCTCCTGTGGTGTGTGCAGAGCTCATTTGCTGTCTCCCAGGAGGTGCTTGGTCCATGCATCTTCCCCGCACCACCCAGGGCATCGGCACTGTTTCCCCAGAAGCTGCCAAAAGGGCAGTCTGAAAAGGACCTGAGCTGAGACCCTTCTATGGCTGAATTAAAGAGGGACATAGGACAAAGGGTCCCAACAGGACACAGACCAAATTAGGTGCTAAGTTATACCCCTTTGAACTACTTCAGGTGGCATGAAGCCAGCATGTGAGATACCCAGCTGGCAAAGCCCATGGTTTAGCAGATTAATCCATACAACGGATACGAGACTTACTTGCATCTTCCTTACCTGAAATAAGAGATGCCTCTGCCTCTAACTCTGACTATAATTACAACTGCTTCTTGCTACAGTGGCATAAAAATATAAAGGCTGATTCTTTTATATGCTGCAGGACAGTTTTTCAGCCAGGATAAATTGGGACACTAGAAGGGATAATTTGGATTTATTCTAACCACAAATGTCTTGGGCTAGTGCTTGAGCAGCACTTTCATTCTCCCTCTGCCCCTCATGGCTGCTCTGAGGTGCCAAACACGAGGAGGTTCAGAAGGGAGGCAGAATGTGGTATATAATCAGGTACGATGGCTCTGTATCATCATGGCCTTTTTGACCCACCAGAGTGAAAAAGAAATGTGCGCAGCCTTGGATAGGTGGGGGATACATTAAACTGGGGTACCAGAAAGGCTATGTAAATGAGGCTATTTGCACATACAGTTAATGGATTCATGCAATCAATTTTTACACCTACTACACCTAATACTGTCAGACACCTAATACTGTCAGAAAACAGTTTCTCCCTGGTGAAAAATATTAGTAAACTGACTTTTTTCATTGTTTACAGTTTTCCTTTGAAATTCTTCCATCAGTATCAAACTTACCTTTAGTCTTCTAGCAGAAATGGGAAATTTTAAACAAAAAGCAATCTTAAAACAAACAAACAAACAAAAAAGAATTTACCATTCAATGGAAAAGCCATTATCTGAGAGAAAAAAAATACTGCTTTAGAATCTCATGACTGGTTGCAGTCTTCAGCCATTATATGACTATAATTAATAATGCTTTTTTTATTAGTAGTCCTGGTTGTTTTAAACAAGCAAATACCTCATAAAATAATATTATAGAACAATATTTCATTAAATGAAATACACTAAAATCTTCTCAAAGGACACCCTATAATGGGGAAATATGAGAGAAAAGGAACACTGGTAAAGCTCACACTGAATTTTAAAGCCCATTTGACTGTCGCGTGACATATAAGCACATTGTGTTGCATGCAGCATTTTTACCACACACAATGGTTTAAAAATATTGTGTTTTAGCTTTTTTCTTCCACTAAAAATTTCATACAATGTAATGCACGTTAATTGAAGCGGATGTGAGTGAAATGCAACCCTTGGATTTTATTATGTGACTTTAATTCAAGAAAAGGAGGAGGGAGGAGGGGGAAAAAGACGGCTCAACAAATTGTCGTGGATTTATTTTCTTCATTTATATTAGGTTACCCAGAATGAAAAGCTGCCCAATGGATGTTAGATATAATAGCTAGAGAGTTTAATATGATTTCTGCTGCAAGAAAAACTGGACCAGATAAAAAAATCCATATCTTAATGATAGGTAAATAATCCTTTAGTATCTCAGATGTACATGCTACAGGCAGGAACTCTCTATTCATGAAAACTCTTTTATTCTTGTATGCCATTACTGCAGAGATATTGCTATATTGGTAGATATATTCCTACACTGATAAATAGACTGCATAAACAATATGCCCCCCCATAAGCAAGATAATGCTAGTACATTCTAGCAATAATAGCTCCCCTGCAGGAGGCTAGATTTTTCCCTTTTTCTAAATGCTAACAAGAACTGCTCTAAGGTTATCCACGTAATGAAAAACAGGGGTAAAATAAGTGTGGTGTATAGAAGTCTCTTTCCTTCGCCTCTTCCATCTCAGGTGATAATGTCACAGATTTCTTTATCCCCATGTATTCTGGTGGCATGTGTGTGTGCATGTGTCCATGTGCATGTGTATAAGACATTTTCTTATTTAATAAATAAATGCGTGCAGTTCTCCAATGTCAATAAAGTTTTAGCTGCCTGTGAGATCCCTGCATATATTGGATAGCTACTTCATTTCAAAGACTGATGAAGTCCATAATCCAGGGGAATGTAGCACAAGTCCCTGCATGATGTACTGTAGGGTAAGCTGCTAAGAATCACTTGCAGCTCTGCATGAAGCCACATAGTTCTCTTTGATAAGTTGCCCGACCTGAGAAAGCTGAAAATATGTCCATTATTGTGAAGACTGTTGAAAAAATACTGGATTATTAGTCTGGATACTGACAAGATCTTGCAGACTGATTTAGTTAACACACATTGGTGATCACGTTTTTAAAAAGGAAGAGTCTCTTATTAAATGACTCAGGTTTTTGGATGGTAGATTTTTAGCATCAGAATTTACATCTGTTTTGAGAATAGTTGTCTGATTTCTGAAGGACCTCCACACAGACACACCATAGTGGCGGAACAGGTATACTGTATCGACAGCTGCTTTCTCTGTTTATGTACACCCAAGCTGTGACCCACACCAAGCTAGCCCTGGCCTCGAGATACTCCCACTCTTTGTGTGAGCTGATGAAGGGACAGTAAAAACTGTTGCCACTATATTACTTGACCTTTCTTTTTTCTGGAGGGGAAGGGGCAGAAAAGCTTGATCCCATTTGCAACTCTCATATCAACTTACATGTCTGTATGGGGAATGACTTTGAAGGCCACTGTGACATAATGTATTTGGACCATGTACTTGGCTTTGCATATCCTTTTTGTTGACTGAAAGAGGTGGTTCTTGCTGTAATAAGCAGCCCAAGTGCATGCTGTCTACAGCTCTCAGCTGTCCTTGTGGTAAACAATATCAATATCCAGTCTCTCTTTGTGTTCGCACCATGCAGATGGCTGTGAAGTCTGAATTTTACCGTGGGCTTTGAGGCGTGTTCAATACACAGTGCAGCCATACCGAATCACACCCTGAGACCAAATTTCACCGTGTGGGAAAGTTATTTTTTTCCTGCTGTGAAGGATCCTACACATTTTGTCAAGAATCAAGTGGAAAGAGGAAGAGGAAAGAGGAAGAGCTGGGGCAGAAAACAGCCACTGATCTGGGTATTGCTTTGGAAATGCTTAAATGCTTTGCTTTAGGAGAGCCCACATTGCTATCCATCTGCCTCTCCTCTCTCAGAAACCACAGTAACAACCATAACAATGCATTAGCTTAGAGGTTTTAAAGGAAATGAATCGTGTTTTCGTTAAGCATGCTCCATTCTCTGCTTATAAAGGAACAGAGGTTGAGAGGAAGAAAGTAGGCAAATGAGTCTTTTCAAGTATCATCATTCACAACACAATGTAACTTCATTTTTATAATGCCTATCGCATAAAGGCTATCCCAAAAGGCTTTACTGTGTTAAATAACTTATTTACAGAGAAAAAAAAAATATTAATAACAGGATGGAGAGGAAATTGAGAAAGTCAAAAGACAAAGCTTTTTCATTTTTTATTTTTTGCTTACACATGGAAAAAGAAGGAGAGTCAGATAGGCAGAGAAATGGGGGAGTCTGTTCCAGATGGCTGCAGGTAGGAGATGGTTCTTTCCCCCAGCAATGGGAAATGCACCAGTATCAGATAGCACTACCTGAAAAGAGACCTAGATGAAGACGAAAGGACAAGTGGAAAAACAGGGACAGGAATCCATTCAGACCTGATTAAATTCTACCCAGTGGAAACAAATTTTAACCTCCAGGGTTAGAAACTGGAGCATTTGTAATGCAAAACTTGCTTTTACATAAACTTCCAATAAGCTTTCATGAGGTATCCAAAACTCAGGCTGAATTTGCTATAAAATGTGACCAGATTCATAAAATTTTTCATTGAGACAATCTAAGTTCCCTTCTGTGCATCTCATTATCCTGGAAAACAAGTTACAGCAGGTCCGATATTCCTACTTGAATGGTTTTCCACCGCTAAAACTTCAGAGGCACAATTGCTCTGTTCTCCTATTCATCAGGTTTTGACAACATTTCCCCTTTTGTAACATTATCATTATATAGAAAAAAGATATTCTACTTCACAAAGGACTTTAAGAACCCAAAATTTAGTTCTGACTTTGAGTAAAAATTAAATTGATTTCAAATTCTCCATGAAGTGAAATAATTAAAAAGCAACAATTTCAGAGCATTTAAAATATTGGGTTTCCTTAATATTGATTTTTACTATCAGAATTAAAAAGAAAAAAGAAGAAGTGAAAAATCCAATGTTTCATTCCAAAAATGTAAAAAAGGGATATTTTGACATCATGAGAACAGTTTTCTGGGTTTTTTCCCCTAAATGAAATTATAGCAAAAACTGTTCAGTTTTGCATAGATTTTTATTTTTGACAGAATCTTTGATTCCATTGAACTTTCTAGTAGTGCTATTGAACTTTCTTCAGCCTGCTATGAGCAAATGGTGTATTTCCAAATATTCGTAAAACAAAACAACAGAAAAACAGATCTGGCTGTTACTGCTGCTTCTTCCTGTGATTTTCCTCTCCTTACTTGTCGTCAGCAGCAGCTGTGAGATGCCCCATGATGTAGGGCTATGTGCAGGACACCCTTGGATCTGCTGGCCGCTGCTCAGCCCAGGGGGTTGTTTGCACATGCAGCGCTGGAGTGTTGATGGGAAAGCTGAGGGAGGTGTAGTTCACGGAAGATGAACCAGATGTGGGATTTTCGGAGGTGAGATGAGCATTCCTCTTCTGCTATTATTAACAATCCTCAGGATGAACTTCTCCCTCTGGGATGTAAGTGGGAATTTGTTTCAGAGGGGAAGGAGGAAGAGAAACATGAGGTAGGATATGGCTCAATGCTTCGAATGAGGATTGGGCATCTTCTGCATCTGTTGGCTTCCTTGTCTGCGTAGTGCCTGTCCGATGGCCCGCAGGAGTTACTGGTTGCCTTAGGCATTGGGGCTCAAAGATTTGCTTCCATCTAGTGAGAAATGCCATTAGCAGGAAAACTGTGAAGTCCCATGGCTCCTTAGAGGAAAAACAGCTCCCCCAAAGCTGGGGTCGCTGTCCTCAGCATCAGTTAGAGCAGCTGCTCTTGGCCGGCTCCTCCATTTGGTCATTTTTCTCCTCTTTCTCAAGCTTCCCTTTCACCGAGAACCTTCCACATCATAAGGATCAGGTTTGTGTTTTTCAGGTCTTTAACGGCAACATATGGGTTTTAGTATATATAAAACACTGAAAACTGGAAGAGGAGAATAAGGAAGTGTGAGGTGGTGATGACAGCAACAAGGACGTGTTTGTTAAGAGGCACAGAATGCAAAAGGGTTAGGAGTTTTCTTGAAATCCTTGCTAGGTTATATCATTACTATACATTCTGGAAGGAAATATCACTTAGGAGTCACGATTTGTAATCAGAAAATTGCATTTAATGAGATTTTCCTTTGCAGTATATAAATAATACTATGCCATCCCATTTTACAGGAAATGAAACCGTGCAAAACTTTCTCTAGGCAACACAACTGCCAGTGCAGTTCAGAGTAGCACCTAAAAATTATTTCTCTGTGCACCAGCAAAGAAAAAATAAAATTTGATGTTACCCTCATATCATGAAAATTATATTCTAGACTCATGATGAATAAAATACAAGAATAAAGCTACACATTGCTGGGCACCTAGCATTTCAAGTGACAGAAATCGCGCAAGGAAAATAGATCCCAGCAGATCTCCACAACTTTCAAGCCCTGAGTAGCCTTAGAAACATTAGATTCTGGTACTAATGACTTTCTAACTGAGTTGGCCTCAAAGCTATAAGGAAAACTAGACCTTCTACACTGGTTCCATGTACTATCTCTTCAATGCATCATTATTGAAAAGAGAAGTTATATGAACTGAATTCTAGTCACCCAATGCCTGTGGCATGCACCGCTATAGAATCTCAATTGCAAGCGAGTGTATTCTTGGAATTCGGAAAAAGATGATTCATCAGAACTAATAAAAGCAGAGAAAGAATTGTTTAATTTAGGTCATTAGGTTACCCTTAATATATTACAATACGCAAAAGAACTCGACACCCTCGCATTTCTGTGAATTGCTGTGTGTTCTATGTATTCCTGATACATTCTTGTTAGCATTTGAACACTCTTGGGCTCTTGTACCTGCTGCCCTCAATTACTTCAACAAGGAATAGCTCTTTCTTGGCTCTGTTACTGCTGCTACCTGCTGGGAAGGAGGGAAAAAATGTCACTGTACAGGTAAATGGGAGCCCTGAGATGTTTTCACTTACTGAAGACTGGAAAACATCAGAAATCTCTGCTTCTTGAAAGCACTAGAGAACATCGTTGTTGAAATTGTATCAGATTTTGAGACATTCAAATTCCACCCCCCAAAAGCTTACTAGTTTCAAAACATAGTTGGCTGGTGCAACGACCACATGGCTGGAGTCAATAATTCCTGGGTTATCCTCTTCTCTCCATGTCTATCTCGCTGGCTGGTCTTGGACAAATCTTTCCATCACATCTGGGAAAGCTTCTGTCCCAGTTTCCTCACCTGTAAAACAGGCTAGACCGATAAACACTTATCCAAGGCAGCTCACTGTGATTCTCTGGCTCATGCTTGTAATGTTCTGTGAATGTCAAAATTTCTTACATTATAATGTCATAACTTTACGTAGAGTTCAGAAACTTTATATATGGATCCTAGGGCAGGTGTCAGTCTGGGAAATGGAAGAACTGGAGGAAAAATTGGAGCAAGCAGGAAAGGATGCCTGAATGGGAAAAAGGAAATTATTTGTGGAGGAGACAGCACCACTGGGACTTTCTGCTGACAGCAATCTTACCCAAAATAACCTTCTGTGCTGCCATTCCAGCCAGAAACGGGTCACAACTTCGTGTAAACACTCACAGAATCAAGGCTTAAAGAAAACAGGAAATAACACACAATTTTGGGAGGAAAGATTCTAGCTGTTGGGATCACTTTCACTTCATGGTGGTGAGGGCACAGTGGAGTCTGGGAGAACCATAAGGTCCTGTGTAGGAGTCCTCAAAGGAAAAATTCCCTTTATAGTCTGTTTCATTTGAGTCATTTCTTCTTTTGAATCATGAGGTAGATTACACTTGCCTTTGGTGAAATCCCCTCAACACTTCCTCTGGATTGTTTTATTGAGCACACTGGAGTAGACAAAATCCTAAGATGCTCAAATATATTCTCTCTTGAGGAGTTAGACACCCATTTCTTCTCGAACTGAAAAGATGCTGCCAGACTGTGGCCGTCCACTCTGAGTAAGGTGTAATTTTCCACAAGCCTCTCCCACCCTGGAGATGCCTCTGTAATGCCTGAAGTAAAGCTTGCTGCCTGACCTACCGGTGAGGGGACATACTGCAGAAAATGAAGCTGGGAAGGCAGAGAGACTGAGAATAATCACAGGTTTTTTATCTGTTGTTTTCAGTATGACTTTAGTGAACCAACACCAGCAGCCACGTCTCTCATTGTTGCTTCTAGTGGTGCTCTAACGTCTGCTGGCTTATTTGTAGAACAACCCCCCATTTTTTACCTGGGTTCAGGAGGAAAAGAAGGGAGGAAATTTGTAAAGCTGAAGTGTTGCTATAGATTTGTTACGGGAGAATTGTTCTTTCTTCTTGGTCAAAATAAAGGTCCATTTGGAAAAGAGTCTCTTTAACAGTGAGGTGTGCATAGTAGGTGGAAATTTTTGATGGTTTCAGTGGGAATTAAGCACCTCTTAAAATTGTATTCATAAAACTGTAATCAGCTAAAAATGCATAGGATGTACACTTAACCTTGGAAATTTCCCTTTATATATCACGAGGAAGGGATTAATCTTAAATTTGAGACATGTGCGTCTCTCATCTGTAACCAGGAGGATAATGTTTAATATCCAAGGAGGAACTGAATATGTTACCATTTTAAATAAAGAATTAGAAAATGTTCTAACAAATATCTTCTACTTCACTAAAAGAAAATGTGGTTCTTACAGAACAGAAGAGAAGTAAAACCAGATCAAGAATAAGGATTTCAGATATGGCAGAGAGCAGAACATGCAAATGCTCTGGGATGTGACAAGAAAGCTGCATGATCTTATAGCAGTAGATTCATGATGTTGACAGCTCTAATTCAGGCTGTAGAACAATTTCCAGTGGAAATCTGGTTTCATTTTCTCACAGCTTTTTGAATCTCCTTTCAGGTAAATTTTTTGAAGGCTTGATTTGAAATCTTAAGTTCAAACAGAAGTATGTGTAAAAAATAAATGGTGAAAAATAGACATGCGTCCATTGTTCTGCAACATTGGCATCTGTGCGCTTCTCATAGGTGGAAGGGTTTTGAAATGTCCGATGCTTCTAGCCTAGCAGACTGCCTAGGTCCTCTGACATTTTAGGCTGTGGTTCAGATCAGGCTCCAAGTCTTAAAGAGGAGGTTTTAAGCCATGGAGCCAGGTATTCTCCTGTACAATTGCATTATTCTCTGCACCTCAGTGTGGTCCTCCACAAATTCTCAAATGTAGAAGGTCCTACATAAGTCCTGGACGGTTCAGAAGTCCAGAGGGTCCCAGCAAAGCTTCTCTACTTTTCTGAGACGGATTTCCTAAACTCCCTTTTCAGTGTGCACAGTTCTTACCTACTAGTGGGAGCTCCTAACTAGACCAAAATGAACTTTCTTCTTCTTAATAGTTTTAGATGGCATCAGCTAACTTCATTTTTATATAGAAGAATATTACCAAATACTGAAAAATGTTCATGCACATGACCTGGAAGAGAATGCTTCTCAAGAGGTGGTCTTACTAGACCTTCTAATTTGGTAGGTTTTTGTATAATTTGACAGAGAAGGAAAAAAAAATTATTCTGTTTTCGAGCTTTTCTGTTCTGCATGACTTTTATAATTTGACAGTCTCTGTCACTTATTCTACATTGACTTTAATTCTCAGGTTTATTAGATTTATGATATTTGTTTCCATGTGTAATTTTAAGAACAACTCTTAATGTTTTTCTTTTAGCGAAGTTAGCTTTTAATTCTTCCTTTTCTTGATCATTTTGAGACAGAAGCAGCCTGATATCTTACTTTATTCCCTCTCATTTAATTTGTGACTTTGTTTTGTGGCTTGGGTACAATAATGAGACACACAAACATGCATATGCACTTGACATCAGATGCTAACCCCACTTAGGTGTTCCTCATGGATAGATGAATATCATCTGTATTTGTTTGAAGTGTGTTTTGCACGAACATCACCGCAAGATTGATATATTCAAAATACAGCAGATGTTAGTGGAATAAGGAGGTAAAATAGCTAATGGATGTAACTTACTCAGTGAGCTGTGTTTTACTCCTTTTCTTTCACAGGAGTTTAAGCCAGTCACTAAACTTCTGTGTGAACATTTCAATGCTTTCTATGTAACATATGAATAAAATTAATTATCTGCTCACAGAGGCAGGTATAAAGTTCATTAGGATTTTCAAATATCTTTGAGACCCTTAAAGCTACAGAATCTTTATGGATAGGTAGATCTATAATATTAGCAGATCCTTCTGGCTGGAACAAATAAACATCACTTACCCAGCAAAACAAGGTCCTAATCCTCTTTAGAGCTCAAGATGACCATAAAATAAAAAAGAAAATTAAAATAAGAAAAAATTAAGCACATGGAAAAACTGGAATTGAGTGCCTTGTCAACAGTTTAAAAATTCAGTTAAATATCTATTTGAGGTTTGGTGTTTGTGTTTTGTTTTTTCAGGATTTTTTTTTTGGGGGGGGGGAGGGGTGTTGGTTGTTTTTTGAAGTTTATATAGAGTGGAAAACAATTTGAAAGTATGACAGTCTCATGAACCCTTGTCCTTCCATTGCAATAGTATAACCACCCTCTGGCAACCACAGCATCTCACACCTGTAAAAATAACATGAGGAAAATATTTAATGTATTTTTAGCCACCTTTTAATGCTACTCCATAATTAAAGTAATTTGTAGCATGTATTAAATATTATTACATTGGTTTTGTGTTCTGATTTTTAATGACTTTTGAAAAGAACCACTAATAACAGGAAAACAACACTGTGTTAATTAACAGCATCAATTCAGAGTGAAGTTAATGGCATTGTTTGCATTACTAATGCAAGCAGGATTTGGCCCTTAGGAAGTCATTTCATATGGCAGTTACATGTTTGTCTCCAAAGTACCAACACCAGCTGTTAGGTGGGCAGCTGATGGTGAAAAAATGTAGAATTAAATTGCAATGCCAATGAAACTTAAAGACCTGATAGTGTAGGATATTTCTTGTGGATGACTGGAAGATTCAAGTACAGCTGGAGAATGTTCTAGCCCTCTTGACACCGTGGGGAGAGGAGCTGCACCAAATGACCTCAAGAGCGTAAAACCAAGGCAAAAAAGAAAGACCAGGAAAGGGAGATAAACCCTCAGATGGTAATCAAGCAAATGAGTGAGACCTGAGGGATAAGGCAAAGTCAAGCTCTAGATAAAGGCTAAGGCTGAAGGTTATAGTTAAGGCCAAAACCCAGGTTAAGCCACCATTCCTCACATACCAGCTCTCTTCCTAATAGCAATTTGAAACTGTAATGAAGTTAATTTTCCTAAGTGATGCTTTATCTTCAGACAGAAAGCTCTGTGGCTTCTGTTTCAGTATGTTCCCCAGTTTTTACCTGTATTCTCAATTCAGTCTGACTCATTCAGGCCATGATCCTGCATGAGGGCTGCTTCAAAACAGAGCTTTAAAAACAAGGGCAATTATCACCTACGTCCTTTTGTTATTGGAAACATCAGCTCCATTCATTCATTATTTAGCTCAACTGTAATTTGTAACAGGTGATAAAGGGAGAGAAGGAAAAGAATTTATGTTATGAAGATATTTTAGAGCACTGTTTCTAAAGCATAGGAGAAATGAATGTTATTTTCAACATTCATATTTAAGAGTCTGAATGCTGAGCTTGCCCCTTCCTTTAAAACACTACAATCATTGCAATGATTCCTCAGTGGTGTAGTAGATCTAAACAGTCACAAATTAAAAAACAACTATGTTCTTTAAAAAGGTTTTTCTCCTTTACCTTTTTATATACCTTCTACATTGTGCAACACTGGAAGTACTGCATCCCTAACAGGTACTCCCAGCTGGCAAACAATCTTTATTGAAGGAAATGTGATACTTTTAGAATATTATCTAGCTAAGGATTTTGAAGTATTTTGGTAACTCTAATTAAATAACTCTCTCAACACCTTGCTTGAGGTACTATTAATCCCACCTTTTAGATGAGTAAACTGGATCTGCCTTGTCCAACTTCAGATATCAAGCCAGCGAATGCAGTGAAAAAAAAATGCCAGACAGACTTCTTCATGCCTTTCAACACTTCAACTTACCTACATTCAACCATTTTTTTGTCACTGTGACACACAACATTCCTTAGGCCAAGGGGCCCTGAGGGGAACTTTGTCTGAAATATATTCAAAATTAAAAAAAACCACAACACTGCAGTTTGGACATAAATACTTTGAGGACAATATATGAGAATTTTCAACAAAATTGCTATTCCATAAAAAAATGTCCAACAAGTTCTACTTCAGAAAGGTACGAAAGAGTTCTTGAGAAACTGCCAGGTCCTATACTTTTCCTTAATGCTTTGGACTGGAAACCATTTGGGGGCATCTCTAGAGGTGATGGACACCTTTGGGCAGTCACAAGCAGTAGCTGTCCTCACCTCTCAGATGAGTGGGTGCCTACATTCCGGAGTGCACGTGGATGTCCCAGCAAGTATTTGGCAGCTGTTGGCTTTCAGAAACTGCTGGTGACAGCTCCTTCACTTCAGCCTGTGTGAAACAACTGAAAATCAGTAAAGTAGGTGAGACAGGTCTGTGGACCCCTCAGCTGAAACAAGATGGTCTTCTAGTTAATTGCTTGAGAACTTCATTGACCAAATGGACCTGTTGGAGTGAGTCCAGAGGAGGGCCATGAAGATAATCAGAGGGCTGGAGCACCTCTGCTATGAAGACAGGCTGAGAGAGCTGAAGTTGTTCAGCCTGGAGAAGAGAAGGCTCCAGGGAGACCTTATAGCTGTACTTAAAGGGGACCTACAGGAAAGATGGGGAAGGATTCTATCATGGAGTGTAGTGACAAGATGAGGGGTAATGGTTTTAAACTGAAAAAGGGTAGAGTTAGATTAGTTATTAGGAAGAAATTCTTTATTATGAGAGCGATGAGGCACTGGAACGGGTTGCACAGAGAAGTTGTGGATGCCCCATCCCTGGAAGTGTTCAAGGCCAGTCTGGATGGGGTTTTGAGAAACTTGGTCTGGTGGGAGGTGTCCCTGACCAGGGCAGGTGGGTTGTAACTGGTTGATCTTCCAACACTCACCTCTCTATGATTCTATTAAACGTATGTAATAACTTTAGAATAAGACCATAAATTTCACAAGGAATTTATTGCTTTTCCTCTTCTCAGGACCTCAGGAGTACAGGTCTCCCCTCTGGTCTGGTATGTACACATCTAAGGGTATAATTTGTGAGTTTCTGTTGACAGTAAATACTAAATATATAAAGTTTTGATACTAAGATCCCATATGAAATTAAAAAAGAAACAGTTTTAGGGCAGTATTCATAGATCTTAGTGCAAAGTTTGACTTAATTTCTAAAGTCTATAGGACTTTTCAGGTCTTCTTCCTGCCATTAAACCATTGTATATTTTGACTACTATATAACCCTCTCATTCCACAAAAGACCCTTTTAACTTTCTAAGTCAGTCCCTATAAAATCGACTTAGTTCCTGAGCCCATTTCACTGTTCTTCCTTCCAAACAAAATTTTTGGGTAGATAAGCTTTTAAGAAGAGACAGGAAAGCAGCTCTGTAGCCTCATACTTCCACCAAGCATCTTTTCAATAGGGAATTACAGAAATTCTTTCACTGAATATCTTAACAGGTGAAGTGGTTTATATCTCCTGGTTCTTATTTGCTCTCCAAATAAGATGGAGGACACTTCCTGCTTTTTACAACTATTTGTATGCCAACAGAATGGACAGTCTTCCAAAACTGGTTCAAATTTTGCAAGAACAAGTTATACAGGACGCTGGATCCTCATCTGCATCCATTCTAACTAGACTGCTTGCACACTTCCCCATAAACCTGAATGCGAATGCTGTAGCACACTGCCTCAGCCCCCCAAATGAAAGGCTCCTCAGTAAAATGCCCATAGATCACTGCTATGGCTCCTGGCATCCTCTCAGTTTTGCTGCTTTAGACTTTACTTTTCTCTTAATGAACCACATCCCTGAATCACCATCTGGGAGTAACTACGCACTCTACCCATCTTTTCCCCTAAAGGCTGAGAATAAGGATGTGTCCACCAACTACAGTGAAGACTATACGAGATATACGAGAGTTAAAGTGATGCAGTCGAAGCCCCTCCAGTGTGCTACCAGCCTGCAAAGAAAAAAGGAGAGAGAGCGAGACTGTTAAATTTTCCCAGTAATCTGATGAGAAGAGAGAGAGACAGACAGAGAGAGTTCACTTGGCTAATTTTCTAGCCAGCAGCTACAACAGTGCTTCTATTAGGAGATATGAAAAGAGACAAAGAGATATAATAACTATAGATTGGCTTTCTTGGCCAGAAGTTCTAACTGTGCTGGGGGGATAAGGAGGTACAGAGGCATGCTCTCAAGGGATATGTTTTTGCTTTAATATCATCATTTTGGTGCATCTCTAGCTGCACATTCACTTAACACTGACTGAAAATAAAGGTTTTAACATATCACACTGCCTGCCCAGATAGCTGAAATGAAAGCTGGAAAAATGCATTGACCTTGTGTTATTCTCCTTTGCATTGACTTTGTGAGACTGAGATTCAATTTTTGTTGACCCAGTGTTTTGGGCAGAAACCTTCCTTCAACAAATACATTTTTTTCATCCTATCTTCACTCTGTTTGGTTCACATACCCCCTTATTAGAAAAGATGGTCATGTGCCATCTTGCTTCGTAGTTTGCCTGGTCCACTTTTTTTAGATTCTTCTCAAACTTCTTTGTCAAATCCCTTACCAAAACCTTTATTCTTGTGCTAATTCATTCTGAACAAGAAACTACATATCACTTGTCTTTTTCTCTTTCATTCATTCTTAAACTGAAGCAGTACTGTCTCCCAAAGCACAAGCATTTGAGTGTTGTGCATTTTCACATTTCTCATCCATGTTAAATCCAAGATCATTTTGTTCCCCCTTACCGCCTCCCTCTTCTCCTGACTGCTTGCCTGGATAAAAATAAAAATGCCTTAAGCAAATCCTTTCATAACCTTATATATTGGGATGGTTAGACCAGAGCTCCTAACATGAAAGAACACATTTCTAGGAATGGGTGTGTGCCTGAAAGCAAGAAAGTAAGCAGGACTGGGTATTCTGCAAACACTCCTGTTTTTATGAGCTAACTAACCTTAATTTAAAACACTAAATAATATGAGTTTATTTCCATGAGGATTTGACCTTTGGAGAGAGAAGCTCTTGCAAATTTATGTGACACCCAATAACCATTGTCTCAGAGACATTTCTCCTTCCTGGAGACATGCACATAGCAAAGAAGGTGAGTTAATATAAATGAAAAACAGAGAGATGCAAATAAAAGGGGATTTGTACATATACATCGTTTTCTGAAAGTTTCATGTGATTCTGTGCAAGTCAGAATTTTTCTGTGCCTCACTTTACCCAGCTATAATGTTTAAGTTACTGACACCTACAGTAACTATAACAAGAGTGAGGCTTTGTTAATTAGGTAAGTATGCTAAATTAAGTCAGTGGTCATCTTAAGATTTCATTGCTATACTGAACAGCTCAGAGAGGTTTGCTGTTACAGCCACTACAGAACTTAAATCTAGCTAGTTATAGGCTCCAAAGGTTGTGCTTTCTCAGTGTTAGATCCACACAGAGGTTTTGGGCAAATCAGTCCAATTTTTAAGCCTTGCAAAGATCGTTAACCTCCCATTCATCTTTTGCCAAATTCTGAATATTTAAATACACATATAGTGTTTAACTTCACTAGGAGCTATTGAAAACTCCATCCAAAATGCCAGAAAACGGAGTGGTTTGGGCATTGGTCTTGGATGGGAAAAAAAAAAAAGGAAAAAACAAACTTCAGTCCCTGCTGCAGATCAAAGAAGATAAAGACTTTAAAACTGCTCCCTGGCTCTCTTGAGGTTGGTCTGAACGCAAATGTTTATGTTGCTGGTGCGTTTGTTTCTGTACCCATAACTTCTCGTCAGGAGAGCCAAAGCCAGCGCTAGGTGCCCAGCTCTGCTGTGATGAGGAATCCCAAAAGCCCTCAGTCCCTGAGAGAGGAAATTAGCCTCTTCTTGTCTGGCGAGTGCTTTGGGTGATGCCTAAAGCTTCCTGGGTTTTGAGGATCCAGTCTCTAGGTTCCTTACTCTTTGCATCCCATGTGTTGCCTGCGACACTTCGCATGTGGGCTGTAAATTCCATGAAGCTGCTAGGCACCTAAAAATTACATGTTGCATGACCCAGGTCCTTTTACGGATCCAGCCCCTAGTTCACTTCATACTCCTATGTTAAGACTAAGCTCATCCTCACGTACCTGGGCTCACTGCTAACAGCCGACGACATACAGCTGAGGTCATTCTAATTCCCTCTAGTACAAGGTAGGGGATACACATGCAGGAGGTAGTTCATTATGGTATTATAATCATGCCCTGCTTATACCCCAAAGTCACTCACTTCCATTAAAGGCCAGGAGAGCGACTGTGAACTGAATCCCGAAGTGAGTAAGTAGCACTGTTTGGAGAGAAGGTCGATGAGGTCGTGGTGGTATTCATGGTGATGGGAGCCCTCATGAATTCACCTATTATTTTTTATTTCATTGTATTCCCATAAATCTTTTGGAGCTTTAAATAATTACCACCTGTGACATTATTTGTTTAGGATTTTCTTTCACTAACTAACACAGATTCCTACTCATTCTTGATTTTTCATAAATTCAAATATTTGGTATTACATACAGGCTAAGCAGCTGGGCTAAGTGAGATTAACAAACCAAGTGAGAGAATGTCACAGTTTTCACAGATCTTTTTGTACCTTCAATACAGTAATGATTGCAAGGACTGTCCAGTGTAATCATTAATATTTTTGTCTTTTGCTCAGGAAAAGATGTATATATGGGCTCTGAAGGATATCACCTGGAGGCTATGAAAGCAGAAAAGACAACCACATAAGCAAGGAAATACTAGAAGCATTTTGATAATTACCATTACCTGTTAACTGTGTGATTTGAACTTCACAAATACTGCAGATCCATTTCAATTATTTTGATACCTGCAATTGAGTATCTCCCCAAGAAAAGCCAGAAGACCAATTCCTAGATATAGAGGCCAGAAGAACATAGTACCATTGTCCTGGTTTCAGCTGGGATAGAGTTGGCTTTGTTGCTTGCAGCTGGTGTAGTGCTGTGTTTTGGATTGGGGATGAAAATGGTGTTGATAACGCATTAATGTTTTTGGTTGCTGCTAAGCAGTCAAGGCCTTTTCTGCTCCTCACACTGCCCCATCAGTGAGGAGGCTGGGGGGGCACAAGAAGTTGGAAGGGATGCAGTCGAAACAGCTGACCCCAACTGATCTAAGGGATATTCCATACCATATGATGTTATGCTCAGCATATAAAGCTGGGAGAAGAAGAAGAAAGAGCGAGATGTTCAGAGTTGCGGCATTTTGTCTTCCCAAGTAACCATTAGGTGTGATGGAGCCCTGCTTTCCTGGAGACGGCTGAACACCTGCCTGCCGATGGGAAGTGGTGAATGAATTCCTTGTTTTGCTTTGCTTGTGTGCGCAGATTTTGCTTTACTTATTAAACTGTCTTTATCTCAACCCATGAGTTTTCTCACTTTTACTGTTCTGATTCTCTCCCCCATCCCACCAGGAGTGGGTGGTGAACGAGTAGCTGCATGGTTCTAGTTGCTGCCCTGAGTTAAACCACAACTGTTTAGCCTAATTGTCAGATCTGTACATAGAAGACAACACTAGTCACTATTAAAAAAACTAGAGTGACCTGCAGGATCTCTTTAGGGACACTACAGGGCAACGTTGTTAAATGGTGTAATGTGCAAGGTGAAAAGTAACCTTATCCAGGGACACTAGAGAAGCAGACCTGGCAGACAGAGTCTCAAAAGTTGACTTGGACAATATAGATCAAATTCAGTGATCATCAGCCAGGAGAAATCTTTTTGCAGATCACAGTCAGTACTGAAGTCAGGCCTTGTGGTTAGTTTGTGGGGTTTTATTATAGGATTTTAGTTTTATGGCTGTAAGTGGTCAAGACCTCAATTTTATGTCTGGAGGAACCTGGTACAACACAATGTCCTAACACCATGCCTGGGCACTTGTTCAGTACCATCTGTGAAACAGAAGCGTTCCCTGACAGCCTGCCATTTAAGTATTGGACTAGTCCAACACTGATTAACTCATGAGTGCAGACAAGATCACAGTACAAACTGATAATTTTAATTTATTATTGTTAATATTACTATTATTACTATTACTCTATCACCCTCCATTCCTAATCAGAAATAGAGACCCATTGTGCTGGGCACTGTAGAAACATTACATAAAATAATATTCATAACTCAAGGGCATTACAAATGAAAAAAGTAGAAATTAGATAGGCATTGAAAATACTCTAATTAATGCCAACAAAAACGATGCAGTACTGTAACTGCTATCTGCATCCTTGTTTGCCACTAAAATATCAGCATTTGCCAACAATAATCTCACTGTATTATTCAACATGATCCTACACTGTTCTTACAGTATGAAATAATTAGGGTTGCTGTAATTTGGGGAAGCAGGTCCTGTTATACCAGCCAACTGTTTCTGTTCCCCACATGTAGTCCCATTCTTAGTCCAGTCAGTCCAAGCTATTTGAATTAACGGGCCAAACACAACATACAGCAAGGATGGATCTCATCGGGCAAATTCATAAGCTCCAAGGAACTCTGTAGATTTTGCCCAGCAGATCTGGACCAGCATGATCCTTCTCATTTTAAATCAAAACAAATCACAAAAAGCTCCAACCTGACTTTGTAAGAAAGTAATTCTGGATCATGCAGTGATGCATATCGGAAAGTCCAACATGCCACCAGCCTATTACAGCAAAAGCAATAAGAACAGCAAGTCATAACAGAAGGAAAAATGAAGCTCTTTTCCTGTGTATGGTTTGATTCTTTGTTTTTTGGAGAGATTTTTTTTTGGTTTTGGTTTAAATCATTGCTTTGAGACACACACACACACAAACAGTTTAGCATTCTGAAATCTGTTTCGCTGAAAATAGGGACAGGAAAAGGGAAACTTACATCTTTAATTACTATCCTATTGTTGGTAGAATTTATAAATTATGATATTGTTACCTGAGGGCTTGCTGACAGACTGCATCAGTTCTCCTCAGTCTGGCTCTAATCCCAGCTTCTATTTTTTCTTTTAAATCCTGGAATGCAAACAAAAAAAAGGGTTTCCCTTCAATAAACCAACTTGTCTGAACCCAGATTACTGTGCTGTGTCACTAAAATAAAGGATCTAGCATTAATCTTCTCAGCTTTTAAACAACAATATAAAATATCTGCAGTACTTGTTAGTCTGTTCCACAGGTAAAGGAGTTTATTTCATACATCAATACTTATAAAACCAGAGCAGAGCTCAGACTGGGATTGAAACAATTGATTTGCCTGGATGTTGTACCCACCATTGGTTAGCTCTTTACATCCTAGTCAGTAATTAGCCAAGCTTTGCCAGTCCAGCACTCAGTTAGATGGAAAATTAAAGACTGTCTGAGAAGTGCATTGTAAAACCTGCTCATCATAAGTCACTTCCTGTGCCAGCGCTTTGAGAAAAGCACAAACACCTAAACATGAATGAACAGAACCACTATCAGGAAAGAAAAATGTTTCTCAGTGGCAGGTGGAGCAGAAGTAAAAAGAAGCCATTGTTGAGGGAAACTTCTTCCAGTTTTTCATTTTCTGGCCTCCTGTGCAGCCATCCATCTGCACCTTGGGGGAATAAATTCCTCTCCATAATGCAGTTCCAGTATTACAGATAACCCACAGGAGTCACCAGCCGATGAGCTGGAGGAATGTGCAGAGCAAGCAACTGTGGCTCCACTGTCAGAGCAGCATGAGGCTTTCCTGAGGCTGGCAGGAGATGCTTCAGCTTGGGCAGTGATTGTGTCCATGTACACACTATAAATAGTACTGGGTTTGGTTAGTGCTCTGATGACAAAATAGGAGTAAACCACATGTGCTTAAAGGTGTTCACACTGTTCACTCAGCAAAGAACTCATTTCACTCCAGCTCAGTGTCGTGGTAATCCAACATGAACCACCAGTTCTGTTAGCGATGTCTTCATTCGGATGAACCAAAGCCAATGACACATAGTCATTGAAGACGACATTGCTGCAAGCCTAAAAGTGCTAATTCCTGGATTCAGGCCAAATTCCATGTTGATTAATTCCATTTCTCTTGGGTGAAATGTTTGCTTGGCTTTCCACTGGAGACCGTACCCTTCATCATGTAAGTCTTGCACTCCCATTCCAGATAATACTGCCCAAAAGCATTCAGACAACTTATTTATCAGGACAATGAACAGAATCATCAGACTGAGTTCAGCAAATAGGTAGGGCGTAAAATAGTAAGGAAAATACTCTTCCAAATATTTGCTGCAATCCTGCTATACACTTAGAATGAAAAATACTACAGCTACAAAGACCTTTTTTCACTGGAAACAGTTCTATGGCACAATAAAAAACTATGCAGTATTGCCCAAAATTTATGCTCCGATCTTTGCTTTCTTATACTCAGATTTTTAAACTGGGTGAAATCAAACTTCTTTGAAAGAAGTAAGAAACCAAATCAGTTAGACAGAAACAGAACCTGAACCTCACATTTACAGCATCATTTGGAAATCAATGCAGAGGAAATTAGCTGTATGACTTCACAATTAACAGGACCAAAGAGATAACTTCAGAAAAAGTTAGTCCCCTAGGGAAAATGGAATTTAACTGTCTCCAGCTATATAGAAGACACCAGACACAGAAGATACGAAACACTGAGGATTTTTTTTTCTTCTTTTTTTATGGTCTTTGCTGCTACAAGCAGAGAGATGGGAATTTGGAATTCCCTGGGCCCCTGTGGAACTCAAATGTATCTATATTCCTGTAATGCCGTTTCTCTGCATAAATGTACTAACCTCCCACTAAGAAAATTAGCTCTTTAATCACTTGAATCCAAATAAAGCATTGCTATATCCTAAAGGCACTGAAGTTCTGCACTTCTAAAAGAGTGTCTGAACATTTCCCAAACACACTTAGAGTGGGGAGAAGTTCTTTTATTTAATTTTCTGTAATTAAAGAACAAGTCAGGTAGAAACCAAAGCAGTATTTGTGATATTGCTTGCTAAAAGCAGAAGGCCTGCCTTCTACAACTCTTATATTAATTGTAAAATACAACCACAAAAAGCAGGAGGGAAAGAGAACAAAAGACTGAAAACTCTCCAGTGTTATTCCCCATGAAGGAAATAGTCTAGATTGAGACAGAAAAAGAGATGTCATACACTCTCCATCTGCAGTGATTTATGGGACTTCAGTTTACAAGTTTAGCTTTTCAGGTTTGCAGTGAATGTTTTGATTTTTCCCAGAAAAACCCGAATCGAATGATTCCCTCATTCATAGTCAGAATGTGCTGACCGAAGCAATAAATTAGGCATGCAAAAGTGAGCTGTAAAGGGAATAGATTTGGAAGTCCTTAAGTGACATCCTTCAACACCCTGGAAGATCAAAGCCCTGGAAGATCCTACCATCAAATCATATTCCTATCGTCTCTCTTAAAATAAGCACCCTGCTCAGAGAAGTGTATCAGAGAGAGCATCCATTGTCCTGATATACTGATATGAAATCAATACTGCAAGAACTATCTTTTTTGATGGATCCCTCATAAATTTAGTTGGTGATGGAATTCTTCAGGGTCTATCACTTTCAGCAGTTGTTTCCACCCTCAGTTTGACTTGATTCCTCTGGACTGTATGCTAAGGAACTCTTTCCTTGCTCCTAAAGTAGAAGCCTTCATCTTTTGAGCCTGCGGCATAAAAAACTTCCCCCCAAGTCAGTGGACACAAAGGATTCATGGAACTTTGCTAACATGAGGCCGGCTGGTCTCTAACGGAATCTCTTCACACACACTGCAAGGACAACCCTACAAGTCGCCTTAGTTCTGAACAGCTTGGCAAGTTTGGTATGATTACAGTTGGGATCAACATTTCAATAAGGCAAAATTAGTCTGCCAGGTGATTAATTCATTGTGCGTATCAGACTATCCAAATTATCCTCATTAAGGCTGTATTCCGATAACTTGAAGCTTAATTTTTAAGTATATGACTAGTATCCTTGAAATTTTGAGGCTCTTCATACACATAATGTTAAGAACGTGCATAAGTGTCGTAATGAATAGGAGCACTGGCTCTTTTATACTAGGTTTTTTTGACTATTTACCATCATTATTTGAAACTTATTTGCAGGCTATTTTTATGTGCTTTCTTTCTTTTTTCTCTACACTGTCATTAATGTCCTTGCTCTTCTATTTTTAGACACTTGTTTGTGCACTAGTGCAAGGACCTCTAATCAGGGATCAGGGTCTCATCCTGCGTTAGATGCTGTACAAACACAGAACAAAAAGCCTGTGCTGCAGAGAGGTGTGATCTAAATGCAACACATGGATATAGCCAGATCATGAGCACAAGGCAACAATGAGAAAATGCACAATAGCTGTCTTAAGAGCAATATCATGTTCCAGTCAGAGAAGGCAATGGTACACGACAGGGTGGTTTGTTACATTAGACTGCAAAGTTATGTTCTTCTTACCTGGTGCCTGGATTGCACTGTATTTAGAAACTTAATATATAAATATGTCAGGCAGCATATCCAGTGATAAGGACACCAGACTGGGACTAAAAAGACCTGTTCACTTCTTAGTTCAGCCATATGGATGATGTATGCCACTGTACCTTTGTGTGATGCTACAAGATGTAACAGTCTTTGACTTATTTGGGAGTGGCACATAGCAGACAAAGATTCTGAGTGAGGCTCTAACAGGTTACTGCAATATAAATATTTAGTAGGGATAATAATAACAAAGGTAGGTTGTATGTTCAAGTCTTCACACTGGAGTATATTTAATCGTTGTCTGCCCCAGTAGATGTATGCATCCTTAGCCCATGGGATTTAATCTGATTTCAGCAAGGCTTACATATCATCATGTGAAAAAGATCAAAAGGAGCTGGTTTCACTGGGTGGTGGTGAAGTAAGTGTCACAATCTATTTTCCATATTGCAGAAATACCAGCCTGCATCCTACGTACAAAAAACAGTTAATATCAAATGAAGCCACCAGAAAGATTGTCACTAGCTTCTCGGAATCTGGATGGATACCTTGAAGGGGCAGCTGGAAGTCACTGCATGTATAATTTTCAAATGTCACAGAGTCACAAACAGTTGTGTATCCAACACAAAGGAATAAAGTTGTAAATAAATATGTGTCACATTCACACACACACACACACTTGGAAGTACCTGCCACAAATGTTGATCTATCTTCTTCTTCCTTAACTTCCAAAATTGGAGACTAATTTCTTAGTCTGGGTTTAGTTAAACTTCCTCTACTGGTTCTGGCACTTGTCGTCAAAAATAAGAGAGTCGAATAGAGGGGGCGGAAATGCTAATTAGCCCCTGTCACAATTCATGCTGCTGTTGTAAGAATTCACAGTATGCAAAGCAGGTTCAAGCTACCCTAAGTGTCAGCCCCTGCTACTGCTGATAGAAATTGACAATTCTTGGGTTAAAAGGCAAGAAAAACACTCTATCTTCTCCACTTTACAGATTGTGTCTTTTTGCTTAGTCAGGCTTAAATTGTCCATTACAATAAGAAAAATAGAAAGGTGAAGGGTTATCTTAATAAGTGATGATACTAGTAAGAATAACAGCATACCTTTTGCACTATAGGAAAAATATAGTCTGCTATATTCAGATTTTAAAATAAATAAGTAGCTGAATCTAATGACACTGCAATGCAATTTACTATAAATGTCACAGAAGTAAATATAACACAGAGTTAATTCCACCATAAATGACTGAGCACTCTAAGCTTACCATCACTTAATCCAGTAGGTTGCTGCTTATATGAACCAAGAGTAATTTAGGAATCCAAACTAGAACAAAAAGCAATGGAAATTAAGATTTTTGTAGTTTATGAAAAGAGCAATCTTTATTATATTCACGTATGCATTGCTCTTAAAGTACTGAGCAGAGAGTACTGATTTCCATGAACCTTTGCTGAACCTTTACCGCTTACAATGTTCATTCAAATGGAGAGGAACAAAGGCCTGACCATTTGTCCACACCAATGCTAAGAATTTGAGGGTGAGCAGAAATACTGGCAAATAATTGCTTTCATCCAAGTTCAGGATGTTACATTTTCCTGGCCATACATAAAACTTCCTTCATTTCCAGAGTGAAAACAGCAAGTGACTAGGGAGATGATCCTTAGAAGGGACTGATGTTCACAACTTTGTCACCAACAGATGTAGTTATCCCATACAGAGTTTTCTGGAATATATGTGTTATAACTGCACCACTGAGACTGTACGCAATGACATTCTCCATTTTGAAAAATGAGCATCTGGATTGCTGAATACAGAGCAAATTGGTGGGCTGAAACATACTGCAATCTGTTACTGTTGTATTTATACAAGCATTAAAGTAAAATAATGCAACTGCTGAATATAAGCCTAATATATGGCTTCAGAAGAGGACTGACAATCTATTGAGTTTTAAAGTAGGGGCCTTTGAAATCTTGGTGTAAGCTTCAATGTTCTCAAATTCATGAACCTCTGCTGACCACCTTACAAAACTATTTCTCTTGACTGACTTCACTACAAGAGTCTTATGTTCCTTGGACAGACCTATAGGGGGAAACATGTAGCAGAAATTACAGTGACCTAAGGTGAAATTTAAGGAAAAAATTGGGACTTTAATTGAAAGAGGAGAGTGGTCGTCTTTGCATTAGATGCCCCTACAGGTGCAGGCTAGAGTAGTTACTTCCCTTGGGTTAATTAGGGAACCACAACTCCTACCATAACCTACCTGCGTTAATAGTGCTCTCTCACTCCCTCTAGTGCACTGCTATCCAAGGTAAACTGGACCACCAATGCACAAACCAAAAATGTCTCAGCAGCCATTATTGTATAAAGAGCCAAAGTGTTCATAAAAAAATCAAGATCGATGAATTTTCTTAATAAGTGTCTAAAACATTCTCAGCATTTCCGGAGCTATTTTGCTGCTCAAGAGTTTTCAGTGTGATGCTCTGATGATAGAAGAACCACTTCTATCAAATATTAAGCTACTGTAAATTTACTATAATTGAATACTTTGCCTCTTAGCTTTGGTTCACTAAAACTGTAGCAAGGTTCTCATCTCTAAGCGATCGTTCCAGTCTGTTTCAATATATGTCATGTCAGACAAGGCTCATATATAGTACCATTTGAGATTAGTAATTCCAAAGCCAAGGGACCTTGTAAAAGATTTGGATGATTGACCATAAAGTATGTAAGTATTTAGTCAAATTAAATTGCGATTAAGGTTTTGAGCTTCATATTTAAACACAAAATAGTTGGATAAATCTTTGCTACTTTAGAGAAGTACTATAGATGAATTCAAATGAATAGAGCAAATTCCACAGAGATTTTTAGCAAAAGCGATTAGGGCAATATCTGCAATTTTCTGAGGCCACTTCTATACAAGAAAAGCATCTGGATAGGTTTTTCCAACCCTGGACAAGAAAACAGTGAGTGGAGAGTAACTCTATGAGGACTCTTTCTCCATGAACCTGATCTTGGTATTGAGTATCTTTTTAGTCTAGTCCCACTCCATGAAAGTGAAGGCCTTGCACTTCCAGGAGCTGTTCGGCAAGACAGAAATGAGCCCAGGTTTTCCACAGATAACTCTCTCAGTTAAAAGGTTAGCTGTTATCACTCTCTGTGGAGTAAAGCTCTTGAGATACAAGTTCTTGAAGAACCCAAGCATTCCAAGTAATCATCTAAAGACTCTATGATTTCAGGGAGTTTTCAGGTGTGCTGTTGTTCTCCTCCATGCTCAGTTTCTTATGGATCCTCAAAGCCAGACACTAACACTATCCTTGTTTGATTTAGGACTGATTTTTTTTTTTTGACTCATTGTCTTTATTTAAAGGAAGTGACATATGATGTTTCTCTTGACTTCTGTCCTCTCTTTAGAAATTCCTTTGTCTGTAGCAAGTTATTTCTTATTTCAGAGGTAAGTGTAAGTATTGTATTGATCACACATTCTGTCTACCTTAAAGATACCAGTGGGTGGAGAAGACAAACTGTATCTATCACAGAAAATCACTCTAGTACTTGGAAATAACAAACCTGACAGAAAAATGAAGGCAATATTTGATCTATATTGGAAAAACAGTTAATTGAATGCCATTGAACAATTAAAAAGATTTGATGTGATGCTAGTTTTTTAAAACAAACACTGGTTTTTGCGATATTTTAGATCTGTCTGGAAAGAGGTGTACTAAAACTTTAGCGGAAGCTTCTTCAACCTAAATGAAACAATTGGAAATAGTCTGCTAAAGGCCATTTCTGGTTCAGTTTACAAGAGAAAAAATATTTGGTGGTTTTTAAGGCAGTACGATATGTGCTAAAGTTTGGGGTGTGATACTGAATATTTTGTTTACAGCTACACTAGTACTAACAGTGTTTGTTTTATCTAATTGCTCTTTAGAGTTTGTTGTAACAGAGACAGTAAATAAGAAAAGTATGGAAGCAACTTTTCTCCTGTCATTTTTTGTTTGTCCTTGTTAGGAGGAAAAAATAAAGGACATTAGAAAACAATAAACAGAAGCTTTTCTCAGGTCTTCATAGGAGGAGTCTTCCAGCCCTCTAATCATCTTCATTCCCCTCCTCTGAACTTGCTTGAACAGGTCCATGTCCTTCTTACGTTGGGGGTCCCAGAGCTACTGCAGGTGGGTCTCACCAGAGTGGAGTAGAGGGGCAGAATCCCCTCCCTTGACCTGCTGGCCACGCTGCTTTTGATGCAGCCCAGGATACAGTTGGCTTTCTGGGCTGTGAGTGCCCATTGTCGGCTTATGTTGAGATCTCCCTTTTCTCCCAAGCATACCGCTACAACATACAGAATTCCTGTAGCTGTCCAAATGGGATCTGTATCTTCAAAGTGAGTCATTCCTGAAGGTTACTGCAGAACAACTCCACAAATACTCACTTGGAGTTTTAAATTAGTTCATTCTGAAGGTCTGCATATGCCATATCTGAATATCCACATGCATTGGCAGGAGAATTGACCAAAACCAGCAAACTGATGCTGAATATTGGGAACATATTTGGAAAAGTCACTGCTGAATTGGTTATTAAGTGAATTAACACAAGAAAGTTGGAATGCATTTGTTTTCTAATCAGAAAAACTGACTGTGTCCAATCAAAGATCACAATTTAAATACTGAAATGCAATCCATCTGTAACCATGATCATTCTTTCCTGTGCCAGATCCATAAACTTTAAACGTTTTCATACTCTTGGGACACAAAGTAGTTTATTGCTACTCTACATCTCTTTTTATTTATCATAATCAGAATTGCTGTGTTTAACTCCTAATCCTTCCAGTGCAAGGGTTAAGTGAAGCTTATTCTGCTACTAACGTGTCAGATTGGACAGAGTACAGTTGAGTAGTGGAGAAAGTTCATTTATCAATGATGCCAACTGCCTTTTTATTAGATTATAATTTTCCGACTGCTGTTCAGTGGTGTTAAGCAGTTATCAAGTTATTTGCCTTGCTTTAGAAAAAATATTTTTACATTTATCCACTAAAATTCTGCTACTCATTTACTGCCGTTTCTCCAAGCACATTCCTTGCTTTCTTTTTTTAATTATTTTTTTTAGTGTAGGATGCTGTTTCTAAAGGAGGTTGTGGAGAGCACCAGCGCTGTTTCCACCAGAATCTTTCAGATCCCACAGCTGCATTAAGTCAATGAAGCAGTCAGTCTTGTCTTAAGCAATTTTGATGTAATCGAGAACTGTGCTCTAACACCCTTGGCTGCACTTGTGCTTCTATCATGGCAATAGTAGAACTCTTTTTCTTTTGAAATAGCACACATGCTACTATGCACTAAGAAAAGTCTCAAAAAAGCAGCCAAAGGCCGAAATCTGCTGCCAGTGATGCCGCTGTAAATCTGGAATCACATCCATTGACTTCAATAAAATATCTCCAGATTTGTGCTAAGGTACCTGAGTGCAGCATTGTGATAGGACACAAGGTCTTGCTGACAGGGCCTTTTCTCAGGATTTTTATTATGGTAAAATGGGAATATAGCCTCACATTATCAAAAAGGGGTAAACCCAGCACATTACTCTTAGAACACCAAGTTCTCCTCCTGTGCCTGTTAGGAAAGATCTGAAGCAATTGAAGTTGGATTTTTTTGCTCCATAATTGGTGGTCTGAAAGGCTGGAGAATCCATGCCAAATTTATCATTCCTATCTTAGTAAGGGTTGAAAAAGAATCAAAGCTTTTGGATCCTGGCTTTTGGGTCTGTCCCTGCACTTCCTTCCTTTTGGAATAAAGTAGGACAGACACGGACAGTGTCAGTGTCTAACAGTGCAGAGCCCGCTCTGCAGAGCTCCCATGATGTCTGTATCTGTGTGTAGACCTCAAAACTCCTGATTCAGATCTTCATCACTATCTTGAACTATCTTGTGTTCAGACACAAAAAGGAACATGCCACAGGGCTCAGATGGCATTGAACAACAGGAATTGCGGTCTGGAAACTTCTTGCTGGGCTAGTACAGAAGTGCCTCAACTTTAGAGACCTTGAAGCTTTCTGAAGCATCTTCCATATAAATATATATATATGTACACATCTCCCTCCAGATACTATCTAGGGAAGATCACAGTTACCCAGGGACCCATCTTTTACAGGTCTGGGCTCCTTCCCATCAGTCAAATGCCAACAAGTTAAGTATCTCATTGTGTAACTTTAAAATATTTAAACTCTTTGGCTTAGCTTTAAAATTTTTAAGTCTTGGACTTGGAATTTATTAATGCATATGTTAGAATGTTTGCTGAATAAGTGTAAACATAAGTATACATCTAAAACTTTTCATAAGCTGCAACCTAAACAAATGAGCATTTCTAACAGAATAAAATGGTGTGGCTTTCATGCAAAATATTCTGCCTTCACTCTCCCTGTGAAACTCCTTTTATTCTCTGTGGGAATAATTAGACTTCCAAAATTCCTGCTACGGGTCTTAGAAGAGTTTGTACTATGATTTTGTTTGCTAGGCTTCTGTGTTGAATTTCCACCAAGAAACTTACAACAGGAGCCCCCATATTGGATGGAGTATTGTTGTATTCTGACCTGAGAATTTTCTTAAATATAATTTGTGAGTCAAATGGCTTCCATTAGTTGTGGGTGAGTGGAGGGTGATAAGCAAAATCATACTTCAGGCCACCAGTTATCACCGCAGTGTGTTGAAAGCCACCTTCTGTTTTCAGTCACACCAGAGCCAACCCAATGCAATTCCATTTGAAGCTGTGGAGAAAGTCCAGATTTCAACTTGGTGTAACAGAAATTAGAGTTTTACTCTCTCCTTTTGTCCTATAACAAATATATGCATCTTTTACATGGTCATTACTTTGGCTACTTATNGGCAATCCTATGATTCTGTGATTCTAATATTTGTGTGTCTCCTCATAATCCATGCATCTAACAAAAAAGTTCACTAGACACAAAGGTATTTTTAAAGAGACTGATGGCCTTACTCATGGAACACAGTACTGAGAGTTAAGATCTTTATACCTGAGCTGGTTACACCTTTACTCTCACATAAGGAAGCAAGAAGAGGGAATATGTCACAGGAGAAGCATTCAAGTGTAAAAATAATAGAGAACTGCCATTAAACAGCCCAGAAGGGCTCCATACTCTCTTTGCTCCTACCTGCAGGCAGTCTGTCCAATGCAAGAGAGGGAAACAGAAAGGAAGATTCAGAGTGGTGTTGAAAAACACAGTGCTGCAGTTGTTGTAGGAGTTTTGCTATAACTTACCTAAGAAAATAATGCTGTTTTCCAAAAAGTCCAGAACTGTGATAATCAAGGAGGCAGAGAGATATCGTATCAAACTTTTCCACCTTTTGCTACGCTCAGGCTGCAAGCCCTATGTGATACCAATTAGAAGCACAACAGTAATTACTCATTATTTTTGTTGCAAAATCTTCAGAAAATTGCTTGATTCCTTTGTGCCTCTTTTTATACCGATGCATGTGAGACAATGTAATATTTCCCCATTCTGAAAGAGCTTTACACAGTTTAATTTGTGACTGCACTTCATGTACTTTGAGATCTTCAGAGAAAGATTGTTAAAGTATTATGTATCTGTGTTATCAGATAACAAAATCTGACAGGAACCACGCAAGGAAATTTCCAATATGTCTACAAGGAAATGTCTTGTATGTCATTAACATTTTTGTGAAGACTCTCAGATCATGCCTAGGATTAGCCCCTCAAACACAGGGTGAAATAATGTCATACTGAAGACTTTTGTTTTACCTCCCGCTATTGCAAAACTGATTACGTTTAAAACTGTTTTAAAGAAAAGATCTCCTCTCTGCACATTGAGTATCTGCTCCTATTAGAATCATAAAATAGAATCATAGAAAATTTTGGTCAGAAGCAACCTTCAGAGTTCACCTGACCCATGCTCAAAACAAGGCTAACTGATGAGCTTTGAGGACAACTTGGTATAAGGTAAAAAATATAGGTTTAATTGTGTATATTTGGGGTCCACTTTTTTAGATTTTTGAAAACTGATATTTTCATTACCAGACCAAAATCCAGACAAAAAAATGCCATTTGAATTATTTTGTATGATCACCTGAGCATTATGAGAAAGCAGGCAGGCAAGAAGGAAGGCAGGAATGGAGGAAGGAAGGACTTCAGGTGCATATTATAAGATTTTAAAAGCTCGGCGTTTTTGCATTTTCTCAAATTTGTTTTTTCTCAAATTTACATTTTTTCAAGTGACCATTATGTTTAGGCAGAGGTCAGTATAAAAATCAAGTATAACAATATTTAAATAATCCTCATAAAGGATTGCAGATTATAATTTGATTCTCCCACAAAGTGAAGTTATAATATTCAATTCCATTTCGATGTGGTGCAAAAGCGCAATTGACAAAGGGTACTACTCAGCAGTCTTTAGTACTTAAATTCTTGCACTGAAAAGGGTTAATTGCCTATTATATAAAGTTTTTGAGAGAATGCCATTCTTCTGTGTCAATTCCTATTTTCATTGCACTCAACCTTATTTTAATGACATAGAACTGGACAAATGGGGAAAAACACCCATGGCACAATTTCTGCCAATTAATATTTCAGCAGGTGCCTCTTGGCTAAAAGTCTAGATAAAAGCCTTGCTTCAGGCAAATTAAGAGTGGAAGAAAAGACTTCTAAGTACTGAGAGCTTATGAGAAAAGAATGAGCATAGAACCCTAGACATGATCCTTTCAATCAAAAATCTAGAGATCACAGCAAAAGGCAATTACAGTGGCTCCTCCCTTGTGTTGTATTCTGTGTTTTGCTGCTGTGTACAGCAAAAGTTTCCAGCTAGGAGAGGTGCTTAGCCTCCTCTTTCATTTTAGTTGTTTAGTTGTAGCTGTTAACAACATCATTTCCTTTTTTTTTTTTCAGAGCACAAGCAAGTCTCTTATAGGACTCCCTATAAACATAAGCTGTAGGCTTGTACTTTTACACTACTCTGAGTCGGTTTATTCAGGAGACTACAGAAAGGATTGGGTTGTTGCAACACATTGACAAGATAAAATAAATCCTGATCGGAATTAAAAAGTGGACTCTGACTTTGAGGAGTTTCTGAGCAATGCAGAAAAGCACACAGGTGGGATCAGAGCTGGGGTAGCAAAGGAGAGCTGGCACAGAGAAAAGCGAGCTGAAAGGGGCATGAGTTATATATGAGATAGCAGTGGGGTTCTCAGGGAAAACAAAACAGAAAAGCATAGATGAGTGGCACCACCGTAAAAACTGTGGGGCAAAGCACGGTGAAGTTGGGGAACTTTGGGCATGCAGTTACAACTTTTGAGTAAAACAAAAAATTCCTCAGCTTCAGGAATTCCTGTAGGCTTGCAACTGCTCTGTAACTCTCTTCCCGAGCCTTGTCTCGCAATACTGACTAAAACTTTGAAGGCCATGATAAAACCCACGTCCCTGATGAGGGTGGACATACACTGCAACCCAACAGTGCATAAACTCCACCGACAGAACAACACCTGCTTTCTTCTTGCCATTTTATATGCAGCCATTAACTCTTACTTATTTCAAAGATGGATCCATTAAGAAAAGCATAAATTCAAGCAAAACCATGAGCAGGATGAGCTGAAACTCTATGAGTTTCTTGGAAGAGTTCAAATGTTGAAACCAAAACTTCTACTATCTTTACTAGGAGACACAAGAAATATGACTTTTTGCACATGTGTTTTTGCACCATCTTTTCTTCATTCATTTTCTCTTCTTGCTTCTTATTTTTTTTTCACAATATATCTGCCTTTAGGCTTTCTCTTTTCATTGATCACCTTCCTGTCCATGAAAATTCTCCCAGACAAATTCCAACTCACTTCTCTTTCTCATATTTTCCTCTCCATCTCTGTCTGTTTTTTTCAACTTTTTAGCAACCTTCCCATTTCAGTATTTATCGTAATACTAAAGAAATTATTTTGGAGAGAATAATCTTTTATTCACATAAAAAGAGCCTTCTAAGAATTACATTATTCCCTTAAAACTGTCATGCAGGAAAAAAATATTTGCTGGCGTTTTCAGCTACCAAATTCTCTGTAGTTTGTTTTGTTGAAATATGTCAGCACTCTAAAATGCTCCCCCAAATGACAAATCTTCTCACGAGAATTGTTGCTCTGTCAAAAATACAATTGTCTCAGGAAAACAATATTTGAGCGTGACATCTTTGACCAGCCCCACAAAATACTCTTTCCTCACCTCCCTACCTCAGGGTTCTTTATCCGGCTTTAAACTTCTGCAATACTCTTGGTATTCTCTGCATTTTGTCACATTCTTCTGCAACCCTGCCATCCCTTTACCCACTACTTTCTTTTCTGTGCTGTCCTTTCTGCATTGATCTGCCAATCTGCTGTCTGAAAAAGAGAATGGTCATGCGTTCTTGTTTGATGTCAGGGGGTATATGGCTGTTTTTATCTAGACTATATTAACTATGTGTTATCAAAGTCAAAAGCTGCACGCAAACAATGTCCACTGAAACCTGAGGGCAGTGTTTCAATTCCTAAAGAATAAAGATGGATGACAGAAGTTGTGTTATGATAGGTAGAGTCAACTTTGGAGGAAATTTAATTTTTATGGGAGTTAATGAAGTTAACTTAATTTAGATGGACATATAACACTGCATAGCTGTAAGAGCCATAACTGTCCTTAATATTTTACTTTTAACAAAAGTCAGGTTTATAATATTTTCAATGAAACATAACTAGGAGCCAACCCACTAGGAAACAGTAGCTGTTCTTAAAGTTTAATTTGCTTAAAATGGTATTGTTGCTATTGTTAATATTCCACAAAAGAATCACTGAAGCTTAAACTCATCAAACCAAGCAAGGGGGGTCTACTTTGGCTTTCTTGGCAGTGCTCTTCAATTAAGTCTTTATGAAAGTGAACCCTAAATACTCCGGCAGCACTGAAAACAACTGATGATTGTATGTTAGTGTTATCAATAGCTTCTGTAAACACTTCCACAATAAATGGCCCCCAGAAACACAGCATGAGGGAAGCATGGTAGGGAACAAAATTAACATTACTAAACTTTGACTGACTTGAAGAAAACTGAGTTTTATAGGTGTTTGGTTTTCAGAATTTCTTTTATTTTTAATAAGGCTATGAATACCTAGTAGAGGCTTGACATTCAGCACTAGAAATAGTCTTGTTAACTTGTTAGTACAGCTACTAGCACAAGAATGAAGTTAAACATTTCTGTGTTTGACAGGTATCATTTGACGTCTAGCCATTTCACTGACACTCTATAGACGGTAGTGCTATAAGGAAAACTCCGGTCACTCTTCACAACCACGCAGCCTACAGAGCCATTCTTATGCCACCGTCAACCACAGATGTCTTTCCACTGACTATTATTACTATTATGCTCAAATAGAAATACACAGATTATCACCTGAAAATCAAGCCATGTAATGTGTGAATGGCCCTTAGAGCAGTTTTGGTGCCATGGCCCCAGTCTGTCATATTCTTTGCCCCAACTGAAAATCACCACCCGCTGGCTATGAAACACTTCTCTGAAAATAACGGTCTCCACTCACAGCCCCCAAACCATAATGCTCCACTGTCTCTCATGGCTGCTGATGATACTTCCACAACTATTTCTGCCTCAGGTTTACATCATCATCATATACTTTATGGTACCATACTGAAGGAAGACAGAATGCAATGTCAAATTATCTGAGAGTAATCAGCACAGACACAACAGAGTGCAAGCTCAGGAGGGGAAATCAGTTGTTGAATGCATGGAGAAGAGCTGCAAACAGAATTCAGACCTTAGTCAGTGACTATGCAAAACAAAGGCAGCCAATGTTTTGTGATGGAATTACACGTATGACGTATGTCAAGATAGTATTATGGTTTATCAGTACTGCAACTTTAATCATGCAGGGCTTCCATTCCGGTACCAGAAAGGGAAGCAGCATAATATATAGGCAATCATTGCTTTCCACTGCTTCTCTAGTTTATAATGGCATTCTTTAAAACAGCAAATAACAAGTGATAATTCTTGGGACAGAAAAAAGCCCCCAGATTTGCTATTTTTCTGAGTACAATAAAAACTTATGATGTTAACTGAAATACCTTATATGTAATAAAGAAAAACATCTAGTTTTTTAAAAAATAGATGCAACTGGTCTTCCTGGTCCAGCAACTGCACATAGATGATGAGTGTTTGATTTAACAGAAAGAATTCCAAGCTAAATTTTTCACTTTTGTAGGTACCTAAATTTGTAGTTAGATGCCTAAGCTGTTTAGGTATTTACCATCCACAGAATACCATGAAATTTATAGACTAAAGTTTGAACATGCAATTTTGTGACTCCTACAAGGTACTTAGCTGGATCTTTAAGTCCTTCTAGAAAGAAAGAGAGAAAGAAAGAAGGAAAGCAAGAAAGGAAATGTTCCTGTTTTAATTACAAATGGAGCTGATTTATTTTCCACTGTGATAAAGTGCCTTTACACTTTCAGGGATTAAAATCCCTACCTTTTGCTGCCAGGTGTCCCTGCAGATGCTGTTGGGACTAAACACAGGGAGCAGTCATGTTATCTTCTGGCTGCCTGGAATGGGGCAGGAAGCGTAATTGGAGAGCAAGCCTTCTGAAAAGAGAGTGTTAACAAGCATAATTGTCAGCACCAGCCTGATTAACTACAAGGTGAGGAGATATAAACCAGAAGCAGAGAAAGAAGCAGGAGTGGAAGGAAGTTTTAAGTAAGGCTGGTAAGATTGTTTCTCAACTTTTTTTTTTTTTTAAATTTCCTCTATCAGGGCTGCAAGTTTAGAGGAGCACTGTATTCTTGTGGAGTGAAGAGCATTAGCTGAGAAACCAAGCATTGCCTTAAGATGTTTGACAGTTTGAAGAAAACCTGATCTTTACCTTGTCAGGTAGCTGACAAGTACTTGACCTGAAACCCCATTGTCCCACCTGCATTCCTAGTGTGAGTCAGCAACAGATACTATAACTGGCAACTAATAATAATGGTATTGGAAAAACCTACTGAGAATAATTTTCATTAATGCTTTCTCATTACCTCTTCCCTTATCATTCTGATTGCACAAATCAGCTTTCACTTAGCCCTGAGACTGGTGAAATGCATGACATGACTTTTACATGTGCTGTTTGCTAAAGCTGTTAAGTGATGAAATAGTTATGACACTGTCACACTTGTTCTGTAGCTAAGCAGTATAGAAGCAGTTACAATTACGGGGATAGAGCAGGTCTTTGATGTTATATAGATGGTCCATATGAGAAAGTTCTAACTCCTCCTCCTGTGGTGAAGGAGCCCACAATGGTGCAGAGTCTGTTTTATCACTCTCTGTTCCACACTGTGAGGTAGATGAAGATGCTGAGTTCCTGATGAACCAGCGCTTCTTGTTCTGGCCTGAGTTATGCTAGTAGTAGCCAATATTAGCTATATTCAGCCATCTTAATGAGGTAGTTTCATTTATTTACCCTGAAACTCCAAGCTGATGGTTTTGCTCATCCAATTTCCTGCATAGCTCTAGTTCAAACCATATTTCTCTAGCTCTCACGGATGAGTATGCTGGATCTCAGGACTGGGGCTTCCCCATTTATACCGAGCTGATGGAATGGTGGCAGCAGCTTGGGACAATGCAGGGCCAGGTACCTTGCCTGCAGGAGGACACCTCCTTGGCTCCTTCACAGCACTGTAAAAAGCTGTAATGGCTAGGTTTAGGCCAGTTGTACGAGGAAGGAGGGAAATGGCTGTCTAGGCAGGACTTACTGCTCAAACAGCTGTTTCTTAGCTCCTCAGTGGAAAAATCAGCAGTCTGGTTTTGACCCAGAAGTTGCTAATTATACCTCTTTGGCATAGCATTTTTCCTTTTTGGTACTAATACCAGCACCATGTATTTTCAGACAATAATTCTTTTTTGGTCCTTCCTTGACTATGCTAAACAGCTTTTATTTCCCCCCCTCCCAAAATTCTGTCATGTTTTTAGCTCTCGAATAGCCCTCTTCCACATCTGTTCCAACCAAAATTGAAGAAGGATGTTCCATCCTTCTTGGAAAAGGATCATCAGAATTCAACACAGTGGTCAGACCGAGGTTTCTCAAAGGCAATGAGAGTTCATGAAAAACTTAGTACTTTCTTAGCTCTATTGGTTATGCTTGTCCTGATATCATAGAATCATAGAATTGTCAGGGTTGGAAGGGACCTTAAAGATCCAACCCCCTGCCCTGGGCAGGGACACCTCCCACCAGCCCAGGCTGCTCAAAGCCCCGTCCAGCCTGGCCTTAAATACTTCCAGGAATGGGGTTTCCGCCACCTCTCTGGGCAAACCAGAACTGTATAAATGTCCCCGTTGGAGAGATTCAAGCTTGCCTGTATCTGTCCACTCTTTTTGACTCGTTGCCAGGGAAGGCACAGCCTTTTTTGATCAACTGATCAGTGTCTGGTGTGATGAGCGAGGACTGACTGATACATGCCCAATATAAACTTATTTTGAATTAGAGCAGTTGGAGAAGAAGAAAGCAAGCAAAACTGTTCAAAAATGCCAGTTATTAGGGCTGGAAAAATTTCTGCTATTAGATAATGTAATTATTCCCCAAACTATACTTAATTATCAGGTACACAGATAAATCGACATTTTTATTCCTTTTTTAAATATTGAAAATTAATTGAAAAAAAGCTTTTTAAGAAAGATAATTAAACAAATATGCTATGAAACAAGGCCATGTGCAATTTCATTTTATGTGTAAATTACATGTAGGCCCAAAGGGGATGCAGTCTTATTATACAGTTTATTCCTCTATTAGCATTTCAATAGAAAGACTTTTCCTCCTGGTTCAGAGGAAAACAAGGAAAGCAAAAGATGTATGCTGCAGCTACATACAGATAGGGGGCCTGGAAAAGCTCCGTTATTCCTCCTCTCACCCCCAAAAAGGAATGAAAGAGGATAGGGTTGTGATCTCTACAGATGAGAGGATATTGCAGAAGTGTGAAGTGCAGCTGATTTCATTCTGTAGTAGACTGGACTGTAACTTGAATCAGGTCCTAAGTCCTGATACTGTAATGTTAGTTCCCTGCTGGAATCTGTTCATGGCAGGACCTCAGTACAGAGTACAAAAAACCAGCAGAAACAGTTATATTCAACCTCTCTACTTTCCCAGCACCTGCCTTCTTCAGACAAATAGATGCAGAAGCCAGAGAACTGCGGCAACTAATCTGAAGTGTTTAAACACAGTACAGAGCATTTGTATTTATAGAAAACCTGAGAAAATCAGCTTCTGAGGTTTTCAGCTTCAGCTCTTCCCCTTTCACTAGGAAGTTCCTGACATCTCCCCCAGCCAACTGTGGTGTGTTTAGCCACATAATCATTATCTCTTTGGTTTTTTGTGCATTTGAGCTTCAAGTACATAAAGACTGTTATCTACAGAAACAAGCTATGTTGTGTTCATTTTAAGTTCACACTGTCAAAGGGAAATACCGTGTGTGTATCATCATGGAGATCATATTTAGATCCTTGTTGTTTGTATGCTTTCTTAATATTGGAATAAGTAAACCCAAGGGAAATTGTCTACAACTCTTGCCAATGTGACTTGGATATCCTCTTTGTGAAATTAAAGATTGACAAAGGTAATAATGTGATTGCCACAGCATATTTAGACACCCAGTATACACCATAGTACCAGAAGACACTCTTTAAAACTTAGCACAATACCGTGCAAATTGATTGTATATTGAACATACTGAGAACAGCACATTGACAGGTCTGACAGGGTAGGTATTAACGTGAAACATCAGATGATTTCTAATATGAATTCAAGGAGATGTCTATAGGCCTAAAGCTATTCATATTTTTTATCAATGACCTGGAAATAAAGAAAAACAATTTCTGCTGAGAAAAGTGGCAGCGTTTGCCATAATGATCAGGAGAGGACAAAGCAAAGTGGGTTCATTCGAGTAACGTGTATTTTAACATAGCAAAGTGTGTTGCAATCTAGAACAAGGAATATATCACATAGAGAAATGGACAGTGTATCCTGTGCCTAGTTTCTCAGGAAGAGATTTAAGAGTCCAAGTGGGGAGGCAATTAAATTGCATATATGATGTCATGGCAAAAAGGACTAGGGAGCTCCTTTGTGTATAAGCCAACAATCTAGGGACAGAGCATGGTGTGGGAAGGTGGTTACGTGTCTCTGTAACACGCTGGTGGAAAGGATGCTGGAGTATTGCTTGATGTTCTCATGTTGCTGTCAGGGCAAAAAGATTTCCAATAGCTGAGAAGATACAAAAAAGACAAAACATTTATTCTGAAGATAAGAAAAGTGTTTTGAACCGAGAAACTTTATTTATCCAAAAGCTGGTTGAGAGACGCCCTGAATTACCTTCTTGGACGATGATTCCAGCTGCCAACAAACATTTTAATCTAGCAGAGTAGGTCATAACAGCAAGAAATGGCTGGCAAGTGAGACCAGGTAAACTTCAACTAGGAACATGGCAAAATATTTAGCAGTCAGGCTAGTTAGTGAGAACAACAAAACAGCAACAAAAAATGAAGGATGATGCATCAGCTTTTCTGGATCAGGGCAAGATGACTCTCTGCATTAATTAAAATAGGTTATTTGGATTAATACAAAGACAATTAAAAGAAAATAAATTGCCTCAGATGTATGGGAGGTCAGGCTAGATGATCTATGGGGCCTTTTCAGGACCTATTATGTTGGAAATGTGTGAATTACTTTTATATTTTTTCATACAGACAAAATGTGAATTTTTCTATATTTCTCCATTGGGGAAAAACATTTTCCAAGTAACTGTAAAGGACAATGCTAGTTTACAGAAACTAAAGACAGATCTAAAGATAACGATTACCAGCCTTCTAGATGTACTGTATTTTACAAAGAAGGCTAAACAATGACTAGGTAATTGGTGACTGCTGTTTACTGCAATAATCATCACTGTCACCTTCCCTCTCCTCCTCTCACATTGTATCTACCTGTTGTCTTTCACTTTATTTTTGGATTAAGTGAGACAGGAATCTTTTTTTTTCACTCAAATGCAGGCTTGATCTCTGCCTGGAACCTCTTGCTATTACTAAGGTATAAATAAACAATAATAAATAAGTACGTAATAATAGAGGAGAAAATTAGGTGTGAGTTCTCTTTTATACATTGCCTTAATTGTTACTTCCTTTACAATGCTCGATGCTGCAGACAACGAGTGAATGATCTAAAAGTACCATTATATATTTGAACCACACAAAGCTATTCAACCCACAATTCTTTTCAAGTCCCCAGATTATCTTAGTATGATTTACAGTTTGCTTGGCACTTTCTAGGAATACCTGGGCTCTCCAAACTTTGTCATTTGTAGCATTTATGTAATAACATAAACTGCGATAAAGTGAGGTAATGTATCATAATGTCCTGTCAAAAGGGGAAAGTGGCAGTAATGATGCTTATAATAACAACAATGATGCCAAAAGTTTCCCCCTTGCCAAAGCATATAACAAAGAGCTGTACGAGAAAGCAGAACTTCTGTGGTATCTTCCAGCTTTACAAGCCACGGCAATTCAATGATCTTTTTAATATAAAAATGCAGCATAGTTTTCCATTGTTGAAGCAGACTTTCCCCCAGTTCTCTGCAGCTAATTTGTGTGTATAAAGATGGTTTAACTGGGTGTGCATCAGCTTGCATATGTTTCCCTAGCTCACTTTCCAATCTCCAGGGACTGAATTTAACCCTTTATTTCAAAGGCTGTGTGATTTCAAAATTATGGAATAAAGTCACAGTAGTTTTATCCATGAACAGACAGTTTGTATGAACATTCCTTCTCACCAACTCGTATAATATAAAGATCTAATTTTTTTGCATCTAATGAATGACTACATGAAGTCATACGCCTTCTTCTGCCGAATGGTCAAGCAGCCTGCAATTCCACTTACTTTGTGGGTGTTTTTTCATGAAGAATTTCATTGATCCAGACTCCCTCTTTTGTCACCTCTTTAGAGAAGGGTCAGCTGTTAAAGATCTCTGTTCTCTTGTTCTCCCACAGATGTCTTTCTGTGGGCTTCCAAAAGAGGACAATGACAGAAGACATGCTCCTTTGTCTGTATCATTGAAAGGTCCAAAGTTATTTCCTCCGGTCTCACTTTTAAAGGAGTCTCGGAGATGCTTAGAGTTTTAGTCAGAAGTTATAGGTATGATTTCTGAGTATTTCTGTTAGACCTCAGAATCTGTTCTGTAGATTCCCTGTCTCTTGCATGCTCCAAAGACATTTTCTCCAACTACTTCTAACAATACCTTTTTCAGTTCTTTAAATACTCACTGTGTATTGAAAACAGTCAGGAATTTATATTAAAAATATCATTCTGAATACACAATCAATTAATTTATTAATGAAAGACAAAGACAGCACTTGCACAAAAAGGCATGGTGGGTTTTTTTATTTTTTTGAAGAGTGGAGCTATATGGCTATCTCTCAAATGAGATCTTTTCTGAAATGTGTGCTCAAAGATTTATATCCCAATTGGTTAAAAGAAAAGGTCTAGTGGAGTCTCAACACCTTTTCTATTCAGCTTTTAACTAATCCTCTTACTTTTGCTTTGAGTGGGTTCCCAACAGCTTGCTCTAGTAACTCCTGCCTCATACAGTGGATCTAGTATTTGTACTTTCTTAAAATCACGTTAAAGGCTGTGGTAGGTGGAAAATAGACAATCTAGTTTAACGTAGATTGAATGCATTTACAGATATCAAATACCTGTAAACCTTCATATTTAAACTTGTATGCAACATGGACTAATATTTACGGTATACCATATCTCCACTTTTTTCTTTATATATACTAGACCATGACCCTCATGATTTTTTCCATTTTTTTCCATTGTTCATAATCACTCAAGGTAGATATGAACACCCTGCCAACCTTATTAGCCAGACTGTGACACTCCGGGTATTCTAGGTTGTGTCTCAGCAGACCATGAGATGTAAGATACAGTGCAGTCTAGCGCTCCCCACCATCTAGACTAGCCCCTCTGCAGACAGCGTTGTGGTTCCCATGCAGGGTACACCCATGTGTTTCCTTTGCAGGGAGGATGAGGAAGGAGGTTGGTCCTTCTGACTGTTTCCCAGTTATGGAGCCCCGAGGCACTCCCCAGCAGAGGGAACAGGGCAGCACGCCCAGACACAGTAATATTGACTCTCATGGCATATAGTTGTGTATCAACGGACAACAGTATAGTGGATCATTGACCACAGCATTTTCTCTCAGGCCTGGAGCTTAGCTCTTCCCAATTGCTCTCACTTAAGTTTAATGCCCAGTATATATAAAGCACTGTAGTGCAACAATTTTATAGTCTTCCAAAAAAATTAATCCTTTTTTGAGTTGTCAATAGATTCTTTAATTTCAGTGATTTTCAACATTTTGGGTAACATGCAACAAAAACAGAGACAGAGTAGGGAAAGCTACAGAGCTGTCTTCATGACCAGGCTGTTAAAGAGTGAGGGTGTGACTTTGAGGCCAGTTCTTGTCAACATGCAAAATTCATCTTTTTATTATAAAATAAAAATTCAGAGCAAAGCATCATTTAAAAACAAATATGATAAATGATGGTATTAAATCTGAAAAGAGGAATAGAGCACAGCTCCAGATATATATGTATACATATATACACAGAGAGAGTTTATGTCTATGGCATTTTCAGTGAAGAATCTGCCAGTGCCTGCCATGTTATTAATTATAAATAGATCTTAACCAAAGGATGTATGTTGTGTCTAGTTTTAAAAGCATATGAGGTTCAGATATTTATGGGCAGAAGTTTCCACACTCTGCATGAGCAAGAGAAAGCACTTTCAAACTGGTACTTGACACTTGCGATATGCACGTATGTCTCAGTTACACGGTAGTCAGAGGGGGTAGGCATGCAGAGAGAGAATATTTTATAAGTCAGTATCAGTAAACTTCAAAAGCAGGGCCAATGATGGAAGGGAAAGCCGCTCATAAGGTACAGTGAGCAAGAGCACACCTTTAAAAGCTTGGCAAGCAAAAGCCAGAATGTGATAGATGCTGTAATTCAGAACCAGAGGCCAATGCAGCAGAGATACAGCCGGAGTGATGTACTGCCTGTTTGTGCTGCCAAGGTCTCTGTGAGTAAGATGGAGTTTGAAGAGCACGTTTCTAGGAGATAGTTCAGCAATCAGTTCTGGTTTCTAGGCCAGATTAAAGTGCCAAATAAGTAAGTGATCTCTAGGACTATTTTAATTTGAGTTTGTTCTGTGTGGGACTTTAATGCAATTCGATTTATATTTATATTTTATGTTTTTACAGGACACACAAGCCCTTTTGCCCCTTGAAACACTTATTGTGAAAGATTGTTTTTCTGAATGTCCCTCAGGGCAAGTTACAGGTTGATTTAAAGGTACATGATTAAGAAGAACACAATCCAGAAGAAAGGCTAGTTACATGCAGCATAGGGTGTGAATCAGGTAAACATCCCATCAGGTGACATTACCAGTAGCAGAAAGTCACCCAAGAGAAAGGTTTCCTAAACTTTATAAATTAAATGAGCATGATCCAGCTGGAAATGTACCACACAGATGTTAGGGGAAAAGACAAAATATGTCAGATATTTTCAGAGGTGTAATCACTGCAGTCCAATAGGAATCTTGGTATCAGTCATGGCCAAGACAATGGATTCAAATCATGCTCGTGCAAGATTTCAGTTGTTTGCCTGCTAAAAGTTTCTTAGTGCAGTAGCTGTGGTTTTGCTTGAAGTCTGGGGCACTCTGTATACCACAGAATATAAGCAGAGGGTCATTGTCTGTAAGGACAATATCCTTGTTGTGTGAAGAAAGCCAGACGGATGAATAACATTACACTAGTTTTCATAAAAGCACATCATATGGCATTACTAGAAAGATTTTGTTCATTCATTTGGTGGTTTGTTTTGGGTTGGTTTTTTTTTTTTTTTTGCTTCATCCAGCTTCTCATTTGTACACAATGCAGAAGTCATTTCATTTAACTGTGTTTGATGACATCACGATACAAGTGGAACAAATCAACAAGAGGTTCATCCCCTTCTAAGGCGGGTGGGATGAATCATGCTCTGGAGGTGTCTGTCTCTCTTCACTGAATACAGAGGCAGCCGAGATAATTGGCTTAGACTAGATGCCTAATTTTTAAATGATTAATGTTAGATGAGGTGAATCTTACCTTAAGAGGGTGTTTTTAAGGGCAGTCAGTGTGTATACAAATGTAATTAGTAATGCCATTATGAAAGTCCTCCATTTAATCAGAGAGATTCAAATGTGATGCTTTTCAATGATAATCAGTATTCAAAATCAAATACCTTTTTAGTATGCCAAATACTCATTGCAGGAAAGTATGGACTGGGATCCAGTGGCTTTTCTTTCAACATCTTATTTACAGATGAGAAGATTCTTGTATTCCGCTGTTCCACTTAATCCTGTAGTGCCTTAACTGTAGCCATCGGTCGTTCTCCCATGCTGCAGTGTGATATCCAGGACTGTTTTACAGTTCCAAAAACGCAACTTTGAGGAAAGTAAATTGCTATATTCTGCAGCTGTGTTAGAAAAGGTATTATGAGTGAAATGGCTCATTCATCCTCTGTTCAAGTTAATGCACTGAAGTGGTTGCTGTAAGAAAGGTATAGTTCGAGGGCATTTTGAGGAAAATAGATTACTGAGGAACTTTCACTGAAAAAAACCCTAAAATTCGTAAGAGTGCCAAATACTTCCAAGCATTAGGCTAGGACCCAAGAGGATTCCAGTTTGCCCATATTCCGGGATGTAAACTGGATATCAACTGATCAGAATACCTCTATTAAGGCTTTCCATCCATTTATTTTACTGAGGGCAAATCAAGTACACACATACTTAAGAACTAAGAAGGCATTCATTTTTCTTTTGATTCAATTTATTCAATTTATTCTATTACTGAATAGTGCCAAAGGTAATTTTGAAGCGATCAGGTTAAAATTTATGTGAGCTAAAACAAAGAGGTGGCTTAATTGAATAAGCACACTTAACTCATTAACCCTGTGCCACTGGGACTAATCAGTATGAACCCAGGGCTGCTAATAATCACAAAGGTAGCAAAGTTCTACTTCTTGCTCTTGCACAGGAAAGAAGAAGGGTAGAAACAGGCAAAGGGAAAACAGAGGTGGTCTATAGATATTCCTGGAGTAAGAGGGGAGGCAAGGGCACAACATGAAGTTATTAGTGCTTGGGTTTCCAACAGAAAATCCAGCATTATTACAAAGCTGGTTTTCCCTCCCACTCTGAACAGAAGTTATTAGTTAGGAAGTGGAGCAGACAGCTGCTGCTTTCATTGTCATGAGTTATGGGAATGTGAGAAAGGTTGGGTAGTTTCAAACAAGAATGAAGAAATACAGTAGATCAAAGACCAGTGACCCCATCTGACCTGGCTTAATATAAAAAGGCACTGGAAAAGGCTGGTGTGACAGGAGTCTCAGTTTCCACCATTGCTCAGGATGGAGGGAGGTGGAGGCTGAGGGGAGTGGTGGGTCATCTGTAAAAATTTGGAATTCTCAAGGGGGTGTTTAGTGAGCTGTGAGTAGGTCATATCTGCTCCTTTAGGCACCAGTGGGGCCAGATCAGTTCTTAATCCTTTCAAGACAGAGAAGGCCTTACGAAGACCATCCCCTCTGTTAAAGATGGAGATTTAATGAAACATTTCATAAACTCTGCAAAGCTGAAAAAGGAGCTTCATCTCAGTGCTATGATATCCATAGTTTACAAAATAGTTTGGGAGCACTAAGAGGAAGGGTGTTATTTAAAGGATACATTTGATTATCTACGAAAGTCAGAGGACTATTTGATCTATGTAAGGATGCCTAATGCTTACGATAACATCATTATCTCCTCACCATTCCAGGGTCTGAATCAGACCAGTGCTCACATGAACAGTCCCTGGCTCAAGCCAAATCTAGGCAAGATGTTAGCAATGTTACTGGAAAAAAGAGATACTTGCCAAAACCATATCATTCTAGTCAGGTTAAAGGTTCTACTTCAAATTCTTCACTTATAATTTAGAGACCTCAGTAACCCATAAGCTCAGGACCTCCACATGTGTGCTGTACATAGGAGAAGGTCATATCGTAGGTGAAAAAAACCTACTGCCTAGTCACTGAATTCGTTGAAATTCTATATTCTGGGATGATTAGTACCAATTGTTAATTTACTAATTACACACTTTAGCCCGTGACATTTGATTGAATCAAATGCTGTTCCTGGGAAAGAAGCTGTTTTGATAAACATTTTGACTTGAAAATATTTTGGGATGAAGTTTTGAAGTTGTCCAAAATCCATATTTTCTAAGTCATATATTGTAGGTTCTCAGAATGTGCCCTTAGAAAAATAATAAGAATTACAGAATAATTTTACATCAAGATTAATTGAGCATTTTAGATTTTGAAAACGAAGCACTTTGTCTGAACCGATTCATTTTTCCAGATTTTTTTTTTTTTAACAAAAATCAGCATGATTTTCAGCTTTCATCTGCAGTCAGGACGGCAAAATCACCACTGAAATCCAGAATTGCAGCACTAGTGAGTCACAAGAGATTGCCCTGTCCAAGATCATAGCTGACGCACAGCCAGCTATATTTATACCATCCCTAACAGATACCGCGATTTAGTCTGAAAGACTCCTGGTAAGGAAGTTTGCAAACCAGGAGTATGTGATGGCATAGCATCAGACTGAAGTTTGTTGGGATTTGGAATTTTCTCCTAATGTTCAAGCCTCCTCTCCACTGTTGCAGAAGGAGCTGCTTGCTTCTTTCTCACCTCTAGTTCTGGAGCTACAGCTCCAGACGTGGGTTGAGAGAGGGCAAAATTAGCAGCAAGGATGCTGCCAGCATTGCTGTTGCTGGAGCCCAGGAAAGGACAGTCTGGCAGCTGGTGTTTCTAGATGCTGGGGGGGTGGCGGGTTGCCTTAGGTGGGACATTCCCTATAAATCACAATGCCTTGTGATTGCTTTAAACTAGGAACTAAACATAAACTGAATCAAGGAATAGAATAAATGTTCCCCCTCTGCCCTCTTTTACCTAAACTTTTTTTCTTCAAACCTTCTTCACGGGGAAAAATCTCTTCAGTCTGCGTGCTGCTGAAGCCCACATACTTCTGTGCACTCTCAAAGCTTGAGAAGCCCCACCAAACCTATGTATAATCAAAGAATTACTTTCTGTGTCTTACTCAGTGTAGACACCAGAAAACGGTCTCTTCTCAATGGCATCACATTATTATGGATTTTTTCTTTAGATAACAATTCTTAATGCCATAATATTCAGGAATGAAAAAAAAATTCCCTACCCAACTTCAGTCTGATTATGCAAAGCTTTCAGCTGGCAGAAGACAAGCTTGATTAAATACAGCTTTTCCTGCATTGAGCATGACCTTCCATGACAGAATTGCACCTTTGGCATAATGGACGAGAACATCAAGGGTAAGACTGATGAGTTCAGGAAATGGAGATCATTTGATGAGTGGCCTATGAGTTCCCATCCTCTTTCCTAAGACTGGTCACAAATCGCATCGTCTTCAAAATGGAAGTCTGTTCTGTTCCCAGTGACTTACTAATAAGGACAGTTAAATTATATTTTTAGGTAATACTTGAGATAACCCAGCACTAAGAGAGGGACATAGATTACACCAGGGAACCATGATCATTTCCAAAGGTCCTTAGGAAGCTGCATTCCTAAAAGTGGTTAAGTTTATATATGTTTAATCTGATTAGAAGCAGAACAATATGTCTTGGACACTGCCGTACTCCTGTTCTGGAGAATGACTGGCAAGGTAGAAATAAGCCCACATTTAGGGGAAAAAAACCCACCTGATTTTAAATTTTATATGCAATATGTATGTATAGTGCCTTTAATGGTCGTTAGCAACTGAAAATATGGAATGTGATAATTCCCTATTCATTAGGAGATGCACATTACTGACAAGTTGAGAGCCAGATTTTCAGATGCTGTATCTAAATGAATTAATACATGTCTGCAAAGTGAGTCCAGATAGATACAGTTGCACTTTAAAATTTTAAAGGAAAACATACCATTATTTATTTAGTATTTTAATATTGAAAAATGCCAAGTACATCCTTCAATAAAACTATTTTTTACTTTAAGACTGGCATGTTTAAAGAGACTCAGCTGTGGCCAGTGTCAGTAAGTGTGCTAATAGGATGGTTGACAGCTCCTGTGGAACATTTTCAGGGCAGCTGCATTGTTGGTTCATGAAGCATTCCCTCAAATATTATGAGTGACAACAAACCTGGAAATGGTGCAAGAAAGGTGCTTCCAATCTATGAAGACAGCTCACGTTTGAATTCTCAAAAACCAGACTATTATGCAATCAACCAGCACTCCATCTGTACTGTAACCGCATGTCACAGAACTGCATTGTCTTCCTGGGAAGCGAGATACATCGCTTCTTAGGACCAAAATAAACTGCCTTGAAACTGTAGGGTGTTTGTTCTGTAGCTGGCATATGTTATGCCAGCAGCTTTTGGGTTAATAATTTTCCTTAGTTTATGTGCCTTTGGGCTAAACTGGACTTACTGAGTAGCATACCCAGAGGTCAAATCTCAGTTAGTTGCTCAATTTTCTTCAATTAATTCTAATATTAAAGCGGTAACAGACTGTACTGAGCTTTCAAGGGAACTGCAGGCTTACTGCTGCGTAGTTGTTCTTAGTGTTGGCTGAATCTCTGGCATTTAATCTTCGCTAAGGAAACCCAGGTGGGTGCTTTATGCCTCTCCAGTACTTATTTTGCATCTCCCACCCTTCTGCTTTCCTTTCAGAAAAACTTTTACATGCTATATAACCCACCTGGTTTGTGAGTCTGTAATGGGAATACTGTTTTCCTCAAATGGGATGCCAGAATTACAGCATTAAAGCAGTCAGTGTCATGTAGTGGTTTGGGGGGATTTGTGCCACCGATCAGTCCATATTACACAAGTGCCTTTTGGCACTTCAGTAAGGCAACTATCTTAGGGATTGAATCCATTTATCTTAGATGGCCCTTGAAGCTGGTGAGAGAGCAAGGCACCTTAGGAGGTGGTCAGGCCTTGGGATGTAATTACCCTGCTCAAGGCACTGCAGTGCCTCAGCGCTTCAGCTGAGCCCCAAAGAGGGAGAATCACAGCTTACTTCCAGGGCATGCCACAGTGTAGATCTGAAAACTGGACAGGAGCTGGTCAGTCTCTGGAAGCAGTGGTACTCTTGCAGCTCTGCAGATCATGCAATCATTTAGGTTTTCCTGCCTCCGTAAACCTCCATCTGCCTTTTCAGCATTCAGTGTCAAGGGTCTTTATAGAAATAGCTCTGCTGTTTTTGTCTTATGCTAGCCGCTTTTGACCACCACAGTAACAGTGGGAGAGATGGAGACTATGCAAAGTGCCATGGAATGTCACAATGGCAGATAGATTTGCTCCGGAGAAAGTACTAAAGCACAAAGGTCACTCACAGAATTAAAAATAAAGAAGTTGTTCAGGTTGACAAGGACCTCAAGAGACCAGCTAGTCCAAAGCCCATGCTCAGAGCAGGGTCAACTAGAACAGGGTGCCTAGGACCATATCCAGTCGGGGTTTGAATATCTCCAAGGATGGAGACTACACCACCTTTCTGGGTAACTTATTCCAGCGTTTAACCACCCTCATAGTAGGAAAGCTGCTTCTTATGTTTAAACGTGATTTCCTGTACTGTAATTTGTGTCAAGGATAGTTTTCTTTCTTCCGTAAAGAGGCAAAGGTTAAGATCCTCAGTTCTTCCTATTCTATGTGCTTCTGATTTTTCAATGACAACAACAAACAGGATCGTTATAGGCTGATAGTGTATGAATTCTTCTAAATTCAGTGGGAGCTGTCTCATAAAAGAAAAAAAAAATAATTGGAGTCCAAGAGTTGCTTATTTGTATTAGAGGACAGCATGCCCGTGTGCTTTTGTGTTGGAGGCTGAGAAGGTGGTTACTGTGCAGAACCAGAGCCAAGGGTGTGGTGCTGAGCCCTGGCAAGGTTAAATAAGGAGAGAAATGGTTCTCAGCCTAGAGGATAGGTGTGTGCCGAAAGTTTCTGAGAAGCTGTTTGGCATAACTCGGAGGGAGATTTTGAACCATTTCAGGTTGGCAGAGTTTTAATTCAGGGAAGGAATGGAGACAACTGGTAAATGAGTTTGTGGGCGAATAGATGATATACTGGTGGTAAAAGGGCAAGGGTAGACAGATTGGAAGAAGATTGATTGACTAAGGCTTCTTAGAAAAAATGGTAAGAGCCATGGCAGATTAATTACTGTTTTCTCACACTCTTTTTCATACTCAAGCAACCATTTGTTCCCCTGCCATTTTCATATCCACTTCCTACCTTTTTTTCAGAAAAGAAAAGAAAGAAAAAAAAGGGTAAAGGCAGGAACTTATAAGGTCTGTTTGAAAAATAAGCATGTGTGTGATTTAATAATCTACTTTAATGTCATATATGTTCCATAGACAGGGAGGAACAGCACAACCCATGGAATCAAGCATGATTTACAGCCAACTTAGGGTCACGTCTCCTGAGGGTTCTATTACACTCAGAGAACAATTAAGATGCTTTAAAGATTGCCTGGCTCTTTATTCTTCCAGTAAATTGCTGAAAGGTTCATATAACGCTGAAGGTGGTTGAATAGGCATTTTCAGCTTTCTAAGTTTTTGTTGGTTTTTTTTTTATTTCCTCTTAGTGGAGGACTGAAGACTGGAAAAAAGCCATGGGCCCAAAATCAAATGACAGAAGAAAAGGGAAGAAAGGGTTTATAAATACCATTGGGGTGGTGGATAACATCATTGTATTTTAAATAGATAATGTGTGGTTTGAGAGATGACCTTTACAATTTCAAGGCAAGTTAGATCCCTGAACTTGGTTTCTTACATATATTCCTTTGGATTATTTGTATTGAAAGAAATGTGGTTAATGCTTTACAGCAAATATCCAGCTTTTCCTTCACTTTTTTCTCTTTTTTGTTCCCAGAAACTCATGTACTATGTTATTCCAAAAGAACTTTAACTTATTGTTTCCCTTTAAAAGCCTTATTCAAGACAGCTTAAACCACGTAGGCAACTCGACATGTGTATTCTGTTATTTACTGTATTTTTTTTTACCATTTGGCAGTTTGCATTCTTGCCCCTTAATTCATATCCATGGTTTGAGTTTCAGGAGTAGAAGAACAAGATGAAAGAACAATATGAAATTGTTATAAAACAATTTGACATTGACTTTACATATGAACTGAACCTTGGGTGAGTTTTCTGTCGTGATTTTTCTACTTGAGAAATGTTCAGGTTTTTAATGTCAGAGGTTGTGTATGTCTTCTCTTTTATGATAACACTTCCAAAAATTTAAAATATCACTGTAAAAATACAGTACCTATATGTTTACATATTTTCCTTATTAAAAGCAGAGGTGCTTTTTAGATAATTCATCTTGTGATTGTAAAGGACCTGGAACTTGATTTTGTTTAGTCCTTTTTCTCTGTAGTCTACTGTCCAAAGTCTGATCCAAACAAATTGTTAGATATTCACGTTAATTTTATATGCAGCACACTGCTGTAATAGATCAAAAGATGCTAGTGGAGGACTGTCCTTCCTCAAATAATCTAGAATCCACAGAGTCTCTTTACAGTGGCCTTCTATATTATCTCATATAGACATAGGAATGGAGAGTCTGAAGCCAAGAAGGATGAGTAATAATTTTCCTAACATATGAAAATTTTTGAGATCAAAACAAAATTAAAGAAGGAATAAGAAAAGAAATATAAAAAGTGTTCCCAAATAATTACAATTTAAAAAGTGGATGTGTCAATCAAAACTTGTCCTTTCACAATTCCAGAATAATTTTGTTTTGATTTTATCTTTTAAAATCTTCATTCTTCTAATATTAAAATGATTTCTATTCCAAACCAGAAAATTATCACTAAATAGACCACTTAATTTTTCATTTAGGAAATATAGAAGTGGAACATTTTGGCAATGTTTGTATTTTTTTTCCTAACCTTGAGGTTGGAATAATTCAAGAATAATTTCTCACAAATCCCTTCATTTTCCACAAGTTTTCTACAGAAATGACATAGATGGTTTCTCTGAGATACTCAGGCCAGCATGCAGGTAAAAATTATCATGCCAAAAAGTTGACAATGAGCTTTTCAGGATCCTCTTCTAAAAACCTGGATCATAATCTTCAAGGTTTCACCATTTTACCACTGTGCTATGTAACTCCAAAGAAGTTCTTATGTTGTCCACATCATTGTAGTATCTGAAAATCCCAGAGCCTTGCATTAAGCAACATGACTGACATTGTCACATGTGGTTTGTTCTCCCATTTTCTTCCCTTGGGGAGAAACAGGGTGTGCTGGTTTGTTTTGATGTGTCATTTTCACATATCTCTCATCGTGTAATACTCCTTCTATTAGCTAACGCAGCAGTAGCTTTTGTCCTGGCAGAAACAAACTTCCCATGAAACTGCTACAGCTCCTGAAACGATCCCTTAAAACAGGTCACCTTCATTATCCCTCATTTCCCAGCCAGGTTTGTCTCAGCAGCATCCCTCTATCAGCAGGCATTAGTCCTGAAGTCATGCCAGAAGCTGGCCGTTCAGGTGGCATGGCATTGCAGTGCTGAAAGCCACCAGGCTGATCTGCTACATGTTGATGAGAATTAGCAATGGAGGTGACCATACAAGATGTTCACTAGTGGCTCTGATCCTTGATTGCTAATGAATTGGCTAAATCATGAAAAGAACAACCCTTCTGTCCTGACGGCTACAGTGGTGGCATCAGCATGATGGCTTCTGCCTCCCATCAAATGCTTTCAATGCTGCATCTCATTTGGGGTTAAAGTAATACCATCATTATTCATCTAGATTACAGGTACACGCACTTTTTCCAACACAAACAGACCCTGAAATGGAGTGTGAAGTAATTATTGACCCTTGGGGAAGAAAAGAGAGGAAGAGGCCTTGCTGCGTTGTTTGTGTTTCTTCATGACGTGTATATTCCCAGTGACTTCCTTTCTCTGGAAAAGAAACTAATGAAATTCCTGGCTGAGTTTTCCCCGCTGCAATAAAAGTATGTCTAGGGTTTTTTTTTTTTTTTCTTTTCTTTAAATTTCAGGCATGCAACCTAGATGAGAGAGATGAAAATGGTTCCTCCTTATTCAGGCATTGACACAAATAGAACATCGCCTTACTCAATATTCCCCTTAACATTAACGGCACTGCTCATGACTTAGGGGTATTATAATAATTTATTGTGATAATAACAGCAATTGTTTTGCTTTCTCTACCCAGCTCCCATTCAGATGGATCAGGAAAACACAGAGCAAAGGATACAGCCTTCTCTGTTTTGCAAGTAAGGAGAGACACTGGAAGCGGAGAGACACTGGAAGCAAAGAGACGAAGTTATTTCCTAAGAACACTCAGAAGGTCAATGGAAAGGTGGGATTAGAATCCAGGTCTTCTCTTGGCCAGGTTACTGTCCTGCGTAATAAAATCATAGAATCATAGAATTATATAATGGTCTGGGTTAGAAGGGACCTTAATCTGGTTCCAACCCCCCTGCCCTGGGCAGGGACACCTCCCACTAGACCAGGCTGCTCCAAGCCCCGTCCAGCCTGGCCTTGAACACTTCCAGGGATGGGGCAGCCACAGCTTCTCTGGGCAACTTGGGCCAGGGGCTCACCACCCTCACAGGAAAGAATTTCTTCCTAATATTTAGTCTAAATTTCCTCTTTGTCAGTTCAAAACCATTCCACCTTGTTCTATGGCTCCACTCCCTGACCAAGAGTCCCTCCCCAGCTTTCTTGTAGGCTCCCTTCGGGTATTCGAAGAGGCTCTAAGGTCTCTCTGAAGCAAAACAACGGGATCAGACCTGGACCTCGGAGAGATGCAGGAAATGAGAATGCAAGGATGAGAAACAAAACACGGTGCATGGTATTTTTAAATTCAAATGAGAGTCTATAACTGTGCGTTTGGTTTCTTGAGAAGCTGACGCAGGTAAATAGGACAGTTTTGATTTAGGCAAAATGCCCACGCTGAAACTCTCCAACTGCACAAACCTGGTCTCGCCTCAGGTTTTGCTATCTTCTCAGGGTCAGCTAGGATCATTGGAGGGTTCTTAAAGTCTCTTGCCTTAGATGCAGCCAGGGCACAATTTCTAAGAAAACTGCACTCAACACGCTTAATTATAGCAGACAAGTCATGTTAACTTTGTTCTGAGAAAGTGACCATAAATGACAAATTTTCTGTATTTAGAGATGACAAAGTTGAGTAGAAATTAAGAAAAAAGAGAGATTATTAGTACAGTAAATGTCTAGAGGCTATTCAGGACAAATGGATGAGGCAGTAAAAAGTAGATCAAGCCTTTCCCTACAAAAACAGGCTACCTTGATACAGAAAGGACTACAGCATTGTTGGAGATGTTTTGACCAAGTATCTGATCTGTCATGTGAGGAGTGAAGAATGCTGGAGTCAGGCTGGGCAGATTATGTATCAGCCTTCCTCTGCTTGTTGCTGCTTGCACCTGGGACTTTGCCAGGGAAGGAAGGAATGAAAACATCTTCCCTTGTTACGGGCATTTCATAAACGAGGGAACTTTTCTCTGGGTGTGGTTGGGAGAAGGCTTGCAGTTGCCCTTTGTGAAAGAGTTTTTGGAGGAGGAAAGGTTCCTATTGGTTTCAGCATGCTGTGGTTCATGGCTGAAGGGAAATCTCAGGAAGTGTAGCTGGCAGAATTAGTACCTCCGGGATGGAAGTGGGATGGGATGTTATTTCTGCTTGTTGGTGGAAAACAGGCTAAATTTGATATGCATAGTTGTTACCATGATTAGTTTGCACGTTTCTGCCCCTGTGTTTTGGCAGTGAATGATATCCTTCAGTTGGTGGTGTCTGTACAGTAGCACCGATGTGTGGTTCAGCACTTACATTTACAGGGTATCTGGGACTGGCATCTGAGGTATCTGTAAGAAACTGTTTTAGTGGAGAAAAGGCTGATGCAGGCTGAACTAAGCTTGTCCTGCCAGACTTCCTTTGAAGTCTCCTAGATTTCATCCACAGCTGTATTTGTGGTAAAGGGCAGAGCTCTCATCTCTGAACCCCCAATCCTGTCCTTGGTGACTGACTCCTCTCTTACAGTCTTCTAAACTCAGGTTAAAAGGGCACGAAACAGGGCAAGAGGAGAAGGGGAAGAAACCTACGTAAAAGTTCCCAGTGCAATGTTGTGGCCAAAAGGTCTAAGGTGATGCTGTGATCTATAAACGAGAGACTACTGAGAGAGAAATCTTGGCCTCTCTGAAGTCAGATACAACATTCCCAATGACTGCAACAGAACGTGGGATTTTTCCCTCTCAGCCTCCAGTGAACCGATACGATTTTCAGGATAGAATAGAGGGTAAGTCTAAAATCAGATATTCCTAGTTATACTCAAATAAAGGCCCGCTAAATATATCCTTTGCACTACTCTGACTGGAAAAAAAAAACGCCACACAGACTGTTTTTTTCAAAATGATACGACAGCAGGGAAGTCCCTTAACTTTTTTTTTTCTCATTTTTAGTAAGTTAGGGATGAGAGGCTTGTTGGGGAAGGATGAGGCAGGGGGTTGTTCGGGTGCACCAAGAAGCAAGATTCTTGTCCATTACATTTGTTTAGGAACTTACTGCTGCAAGTCCAGTCCTACAAGCCTGAAGTGAGTGGATTTTTATTATTGTGACTTCTGTGGGAGTATGTTTAGCTTTTGACTTGCTTAAAGCTGGTTTGAGGAAAAGTAGTCTTCCTATCCCTGGGCTACCACATGCCCATAGCATGTAATGCATGAAATGGTGTGTTTGGAACCTTTACTGGAGAAATAGTAGCAGTGTATATTGGAACATTTTACAGCTGCTAACATAATCACTTTATTTATAACTGTAGTAAATTTGCTTGCTAAAATGGGGTTGTTTAGAACTATTTTGCTGACAAAAATGAGGACAATATGAATATACGTTAGCAATGAAAAGGCATGATTTTTTTAAATAACAAACCAGAAAAAAAGTTAATATTTAAATTATTTTATTTTGACAAGCAAGTGCATAGGATTTTTTTTTTTGTCTGTAAGAAACAAGGCATCTGCAAAGTCTGACAGTAAAACAGATATCATTTCTCATATATTTTAATTGGATTCAGTGCTGTTGATTTAAAGTAGTGTATCTTTGTGTCTCATTAAAAGATGAAAGAGACTATGAAAGCTGCCTCTTCACTTTAAAATAAATACTTCCTGGACATGCCTTTTTAGGTGGAGCAGCACAGGGAAAAAAACATGATTGAACTGAGTTTTTCAAAAAGTCTTTCCTGCAATTTAGAATTGCATTGCAATGGGTAAGCCCAACCCAGAAAAGCTTGGGGACAGGTATGAGTTACACTGGCGACTGCACACTTTGTCAGATCGCAAATCCAAACTCTCCAGTGCAACTGGACCGAGCAGTGCCTGGTAATGGTCTCTCAGGCAGGGTCTCTCTGCTGTGCTCCCTGCCAAGTACTGCCATCATAAGGTCTGGCATAACCGCTGCCTTCTCGGCTGGGGTGTAAGGAAGGTGGACTGGAATAAGGGGAGGATGTGCCAGGCCTGCCTGTCCTTCAGCCGGCTTTGTATGTGAAGAAGCCCAAGAAGGACTGATTGGTGGCTGAGTCAAAGCAGAGCATCTCTAAATCAGATTTACGGTGGCACAAAGGCACAACCTCCTTTTTGCTTTGTTTTCTCCCACCTTTCATTTTCAGTGGCAGAAAGGAGGAGCACTGAAACTGGGTTGTGCTTGGGCACTGGAAGGTCGCGTTTCACTTAGAGTCTGCTGACAGTGTTTTGCAGCCAGACATGCACTTACTGAACCCATTTTCCAAGTCTCATATGTACAACCAACTCTGAACCAAATGTCATGGCCTTGGAGTTTTACATGTCACGATCAGGCAAATGATCTCTGTGGGGAAAGGTGTTAAGAGGCACCACTATGCTACACTACCCAGTTTCAGTTTTGAGATACAGCTTGTGCCTTGCCAGTTCAAAACATAAGCAGAGTTACCTCTCTTCTTCCCTACAAAAGAACAGCCAAAGTCCAGGCCTACATAGTCTTACTTCACTCTATGGGTATGTAAGAGCAGGAGGTCGGTGGTGGGGACAAACACAAGCCCTCATTCTTGGTTCTCTTGCCCTTAGAGCTGACCCAAGGCTCCTTGGAGTTGATGGAAATATTCGCACCAACATGCGTGAACGCTGGTTTAGGTCTTTCTATATCCACAGAGGCATGAGTCATCCTGGAAAGGTCAAAATCACACCCATCTACCCCATCTTTCTTAACAGCTTGCTGCATGGCTCTGATGCATCAAAGGCTGTACACAGAAACCTCTTTTAGCACCGATGACAGCAAAGTCTGTAAATTTAGTAAAGTTTCCAGCAGTAACATGGAGATGGAGTAGATGATCTAAGCAGGATTTTCCATCCTTGATTTCCACTTGTCCATTTTTTTCTGCTGAAACCTGTGAACCAAACTGTTAATAGCCAGAGGCCTGGCAACTTGGCAGGTCTGAAAGAAGCTGGTGTGGGTAAGCCTGCATGGGCAGACCGCAGATTTGACATCCGGGTTTTGATCAGATCTGAACAAGCATTTTAATGAATCAGCACAGGTATTTGCCACCGTTGGACAGTTATACTAAACACGCTTGGGGCTGGTTAGGATCAAGATAGGTACCTTCCAGAGGAAAATAAGGAAGAAAGAGAGCAAGAGAGAGGGAACAAAAGAGGAACCACTCCTTCTTTTGAATCTCTGATAAATTAAAGCCTAGACTTCATTAAAGAATACATCTCTGCTAAAATATCTTCTTCCAGATAAGATACATGCAACTGAGGTACAAGATCACTTGTATTAATTACGCTGAAACTTGCACACCTAATCTCAGTACAACTCATACAGAAGATATTAACAATATGGTTTTACCATCAAAGAAAACTATGTTTTATACCATAGCTAACAATGACAAACAGTGTTATTAGTACTATTATTAGCAGATGTTATTTCTGTGTCTGTACCTGTGAAATGTTCATTCTTGAGCTTCTGGCATGTGGGTAGTTCGGTGAAAAACTGGGGTTAATGTGCAGGGCAGGTTCTTTAGTCATCTTTTTGTAAAATCTTTTTTACTTTTTTTTTTTTTTTCACTTCAACACAAATGTTTCTTGTAGAATCTGCCCCTAAGAAGGGTGCCTATTACTAACAACAGCAACACTGATTAGAGGATCAATTATTTTTTTGTTATCTTTATTCATATATTTTTTATTTTACTTTATTCACTTGTCTGCTGGCAGCCCAAAGCAGGACAGCAGCCTTACTTTGCTAAACATTTCACAAACATTACAAAAATCCCACACAGAATGATTTCACAGCCTTGCTTATGTCTTACTTAACAACCTTCTGACCTTATGTGAAGGTCTGTAGTGGCCCAGTCCACCTCCAACTAAATTTGTCAATGGATGCCTCTTAGCAGCCGAGGCTCTGAATTTCTGGCAAGATGTTGGGATGCTTCCTTTCCCTTTATCTGCCCTGTGGAGCATCAAAGCATTTTGCAAGAATATTCTGGTGGACATAAGGAGGAGAAAAGAAGAGGCAAGGCCAAGAAAGGTCAAAGATGAATATTTCCCCTGTATTCTGGGAGGGGAACTACCTCAAGTAGACTTGGTTCTGCCTAGCCCAAGGGACAACCTACTCCTTAGACCCTGCTCCTGTTTACGTTTGTAAGAGGTATTGCCTATACATTCAGCTCAGAGCAGAGTCCATATAGGAGGAGATATAAAGCTCCTGGGACATGACAGTTCAAAGCAGTTTTGCTGGTCATGGATCTTGTGTGTTGAAATGTGTGTGGTGGACCTGACAAGCATACAAAAGGATTGGGTCACTCCGTGCTTCTCGGTTTGTGGCGAAGCACAGAGGAGAAAATCAGGAGAAGTAAGATATGGCCAAGTTTAACTTACATAGAAGAAAACAGGGAGGATGACACGAACAATTTTCCGAATATCCAGAATGGAGAGGCTGTGGTTTGCACTTTCAGAGTTAACTGGCAGTGTGTGGATAACACAGTTTGGAATAAATGGGCAATGTAAAATATACATGATCTGTTGGTTTCTCTGCACAGCAATTTCTTTGATGTTTGCTGTAGTGTCTATTTATAAAATTTGTGCTTGCAGGCAGGACAACATGTGATTCCTTTCCCCCCCTACAGCATTTCAAGGATTTTGTTTCCTTATTAGAGCTCCTTTAAAATTAGGAGAAATACAAGAAGAAAACCCTAGCCCTTCGGGGCCAGTTGCAAAGATCCTTTGTGCATGTTTTCATGCTGCAGGTTGATGATACAGCTACAGTTTCTATTCTGAATAAAATGTAAAGACTTTATACCAAATGAGACAAGAGACAATACTTTGAGTGTCACTGTCCCTGATCAGAAGAGATCTTTTAACCCTATGCATTGACCTGTCCTATATGATGACGTCAATTGCCAATGTAAAAATGTATTTGATGTATGTCTTAATTGCTACAGAGCTCAACAGTGTTGGATGAAAAAAAAAAGTGTGATGAGTGGCAGAGGAGTTGTTCTGTGCAATAGTTAATAAAAAAAAAGAATTAAATTAAACAACCAACCAAGCCTCATCATTATTTCGAAGGAGGGAGCAGAACAGGAAAGTCAGGATGAAAGAAAGGTTAAGAAGAACTGAACTGGGAAAATGTCTTTGCAGAAATTAATAAAAAATAAATAAAAGGGTTTTGAATATATCAAGGTGTGCTTAGAAAATAGTAACAACAGCACAAGGGGGAAAAAGCAAATAGTTTTAACAACAACATCATAGCAAGATACACACTTAAGAATACCTAGAGCTTGAACATATAGCTCTTCTGGGAAATTACACACTGGAGTTACTGCCAATAATGCCCTCTTCTGGCGATGCTATTGCAACTAAGTCGGCGTGTCAGTCATCTCAGGACCCTGCATTTTCAATGTGCAGGGTGAACTTAACTGTAGTCAGGGAGAGACTTTTATCTGAGTTAAATGTCACAATCCCCCTTTTTTTTTTTTTCCCCTCTCATTTCCAAAGACTAGCTGTAGGTAAATTATTTTAATAAGGTAAGAGATACCACAGTACAGTTTTCTTTTCTTTCTTTTTTTTTTTTCCCTTACCCCAAATAATGCTCTCTATGTCATCTGTATATTTATGATAGCTCAAAGACATGGGTGTGTGGATCTAATTAAAAATGTGAAAGGGTTTAGCAGCCTGCTGCTTCCCTGTGAGTCTCTTGTTGCCAACTCTTGGCAGCTCTGCTGTCACTGAGCCAAATGTTTAGTCTTCAGCTGAACTACTGCCAGTGAGCTGCGCTGCATTGTGGGACCCGAGAGCCTCGAGGTACTGTGTTAAACTATCTCACATAAGGATGTGCAGTGAGCTGGACTTCAGCTTCAATCACCCAAAAGGAAAGTGAAGGAGAAAGCCCACTTCTGCCTGGTGAGCCTCAACGTCGTGTAAAACACAATGACCAATTCCTTTAGGACTTGGCATCAGGGAAAACAAACAGTTTCTTGAGGTGGATCAACCCATGCATTTGTTTCATGTGCCTGTGCAGCATCAGCAGCAGTTATATTTAGCAAATTTAGTTTAAATCAGTCTGCTCTGCATACAGAATTATAAAAATAAATAACAAAAACCTGGCTTTCTGCAATGGGAGCCTGGCCCCCAAGAAAATGCCTCGTGATAAATAAATATATTCCGATTCAGCTTCAGGTATCCTTAGCAATTATAGGGCAGTTTGGTCCAAAGTAAAAAAAAAAAAAAAAAGTTTGGCATATGTTCTTTCCAGTGAGCAGCAGGAAAGCTATGTTGATAGAAATGTGCTTAGCAGAGTTGCATTGCTTAATAAATTCAGGTATAATGTGGAGATAGATAGGGTTATAGGCTAAGCTGGCCTGTAGGCTTTGATCAGCGCTCCAACTCACTTAGGGCTTAGAGTGGACTGGAAGAATTGCCAGGTCTCATGAGTCAATGATGGATTTCCAGCAGATCAGAATTAAATTCTCCTTTTAGCTGTTCTCCCTACACTCTTTTCTGCAAGGGAAATTCTGCTAACAGCAAAGCAGTATGTGTCTTCCTGATATTTTCTTTCTCTTTTCTATTCCTCCACTGTCCCATTTCTATCTTTTGTTTTCACGTCTGCTCACCTTCACACTATTTTATTTCTCTCCCTTCCCATCTTTCATTTTTGCTCCCTGCCTAAGATTCTTTTGCCTCATCTGCCTGGATTTCACATCAACTCTTTTTCCTCAACTTTTACTATCCTTCTCTACTGCTCCCCTTCGCTGTCGTAACGTTCTGCCTGGGAGAATGAATGAGCCACCTCTAATGTTAGTCCAGGGACCTAGCAGACCAATTCTGTTGCACTTTATTTCTGGAAATATTTTCTTTGTATGTTTCTGAAACTAGGACAGTGGCAAAATAATAACTAGGTGCTTCTGATTGCACCATTGCTCCAACTCTTAATGCTGGGTATTTAAGAATAAAAGTGCAGTAAAAAAAATGTTGGCTTCATATCAAATACTTGTCTGCATTCATTCATAATGCTAACTATAGACGCTCAGCACTAAAGGGGCAGAGAGAGAGAAAAAGAATAAACATTTACACTAATGATCACGCATCGTTTCTAAAAAGGCATTTAAAGAAAGAGAAGCAGGCGCAAGTGTGCAACACACCTGAACTCCACCTCTTTGATCTTTCCTCTGGGGTCCTTTTTGTTGCAGTGGGCCAGCTCTGGGAAGGAGGCAGGACTCAGAAGCCGCTTGGCATCCAGCCCAGGCTTTGTGGGCCACTGGAGAGATGGATAGCTAGGTGCAGAAGTGCCCTGAGGCAGGTGTTAAAATGTTGTTCCTAGTTCCTTGGTGGTAATCATTGCAAAACAATCCTGTCTGCTCTATTCGTATCAACAAGCTGCTTTCCCTGGCTTGTTGCTAAGAGACAGGACTGTTGCTTACAAGTTGCTTGGTGCCTTAGACTTTCATAATTTATAATTTATTATCTTAGCATAAAAATTTGTGTTGTTTTTTTTATTTTATTTTATTTTATTTTTCCACCAACCCAATAATTGTCACATAAAACAAAGGTCATGTATCTACGAGAGTAGCAGTTGCTCTTATAATATACTTTGCCTTTGTACGGTTTTGGTTCTGTGAAAAGAAAATGCTATTATAAACTGAAGATGAATATCATTTTTGTCCATTAACTTCTTGCATTATATGACTGGTTAGGTCAATGGATTCCCTCAAGATTTCTTCACTATTGAAAACATGTTTCTGTCCAACCAAGAAGGAAATGAATTGAAATGATTTCAATTATCACACGAAAGACTTCGGCTCTTCTTGCTCTACACTTCAGCACCTAATAGTTCAACTCATCAATCCTACTTTTACGAAGTTCAGTGCTAGAGATGTTTAACCAATGCCAGAAATTACTCTTGTGCATTAGTCTAGCTTTGTGAATATACAAACCTTACCTTGCTAAAGTGTTTTGTACTTAACACTAGTTAAATCAGCTCAGTGAGGAGTAATGCCAAAGTGGAAATGAGAATAATTTGCAGACTTGATAAGTTGCAAAATAACTCTGTCACAGTTCACCACTCTAAGGAAAAAAAAGGGGGGGGGGCGGGAATTTAACTTATTATTATACTGTCTAAGGGAAATTAAGGATACTTACCTGGGATTATGATTTACTAGCTGGTGCTGTGGTATTACACTAACTCATATTTAATATATATATATACACTAATATAGCATCAACTGCATTGCTACTGTAAATATTTTAAAAAAATGAAGGCAAAGTTACTTTTTTCCTGTTGTTTCAGTGAGCTGTTTAGGCCAGTTATAACCAAGAACTGCATCATACAGAGCTGTATGGTTATGGAAATGGCCTGCTGCGAAGAGTGTTCCCTTTGCAAAGCTTATGAGGGAGTGTCTACCCAGCAAAATCAAGGCATGTTTTCCAGCATACCTGACCTTTTTCTGTCCAGCAACATGAGTGAAATTATGCCGGCAAGCACAGGACAACAAAGACAGGGTTAAGGCAGGTACCACCACCCTTTGTTGTCCTAGCTAGCTAACTTAAGAAAATTGTGTGATCATGTCCTATGGTGACGCCAATATTTTGTGTTGGAGGTGTATTCTTGAACACTTCAGCAGCTTAATTATTTATTCGGTACTAAGCATGCCAGCCAAGTGTATATTACTTAGTCTAAATACATTCAGGAGTTGGTTCTTTCCAGTTAAGGTTACTCATAAGGTAGCCTTGCTGATCAATGCCTCAGATCACTCTCAAAAGCCCATCTAACCTATAGTCAGAAATTTTCCATGACTTCCAGCAGTCCATGTGAAATATAGTTCTTCTCAAGAGTGTGATGAAAGATATTACCTTCAATTTGGAAAGACAATACAGATACAACTTAAATAAATGGGATACCAAGTAGTTCCTGTATGTTCTTGAAACCCTCTGAAACCATGCTCACTAATTCTGTTGCAAATATCTCCCCCCCATATAGTTACTTGAGCAAAATGGGATCCAAAACAACAACAAAAAAAAGCCTTAGTGAGATGCTATTCTGTTATTTGTGGAATTTGAGTGACAAGGAGTTTATTTGAGGAATCCGAGTGCAGAGGACATCTTCCTCTTATTTTCCTTGTTTATGAATACCTTTGGCAATAGTACCTCATTTCCAATAAAACTGGGGCATTTTATACATGTGTAGGTGTAATGCCATGATACATGCCTCCTTTATATAAGTTCATGTTAAGTAATTATTACTGCTGAAACCATTCACTCAAACATCAGAAGAGATGAATAGGGAGGAGGAATAGCATTTATTCATTAACCTTCCAAGCAGGGCACTCCCGTTGATTCTGTACATGTGTCACAACACTCTGCAGAACCAGCTGGAAGATATTTAGTCCAAGGAAAGGGTGGACTCACATCACTACCGCTTAAGGAACTGATCTGTTACAGAAAATTCTGACCAAAAATCTCCCTCAAAACCATTATCTCTTTAACCTGGTTTATTTGGCAAGGAGTGGGGAGGATAATTAGGTGGCAAGAACCACTCACAATTCCTTAGGTAACATGAATTGGAAAATTCATCAACAATAATAAGTCTACAGACTGTGATTCTACCTTCTGAAAGAGTAATTAAAAAAATTAAAGTAAGATTTCCTGTTTTAAAACTCTTGTGGCTATTGGGAAAAACAAAAACAGATTTATGATTGGCTGCTGCTGTTTAGGTTCTTGGGTGAGCAACAAGCACCAAAGTCTTGGGAATAATTGTAAAAGCACAGAAGTAAGAAGCTGCAAAAAGCGTAGTTAAGTGGCAAATCTACCATTTAGTCCTCAGGTTAAGTGTGGTGGGAGAAAGAATCAGAGATAAATTCTTATGACTAATTTCGCTGAAACCCACATGTGAAAACATCCAAACATTCTCGAGGGATTGTCATCAGTTGTTCACTCAGGTATGTCAAGTCCATAGAGCTTCATCTCTGGGACTCTGCCAGAAATCTGATAAATTATTCTATCATACAAAATCAATGTGTATTCAACAGGCCAGATCTTGGGGTTCAAAAAGGAAGGGCTCATAGATCATTATCTAGGTACAGTCCATGCATTAATAGGTTCATTTGTATTTTATCAGGACAGTAAAAAATGATTAAACAAGTCGTGTGAACTTCTTAGATTAAATAACCAGCAGAAAGTGAAAATACTCTGAGCTTTCAACAGGTCAGCTTGAATATCCCTCAGCTACTGATGCTTTTTAAAGGCTTTGATTTTTTTTCATTATTTTTTCACCATCTAAGCTATCTCTTGCCTTGTTTGAATTAAAATCTCATCATAAGCTGGGGAGGGGAAATTGGTCCGAAGGACAGTAGCTCAAACATGATGCTGAGTCAAGAAAGCCCTCCTGGCAGCTTACAACTTTTGGGTGAACAAAGGAAATGTTTCTGTTGTTTGTAGATGCTCTGCTTTCACAAGCAACTAGTATTATTTACCTAAAGTAAATAAAAACCTTGTGGAAAATCAAAACAGTTTATAAATGGAAGCATTTGGTTGAAGCTCTGCTTTAAGGGATTAACAAAACAGAACAGAAAATACAAAGCTAGTCAGAAACCACAGTTTCTTAATCACCTGATTAATTTTCCCAAGGGGTTACAGGAGCTCTCCTGAGAAGATACATGGTCCTGTGCTGCCCAGCAGGAACTCAGCATCTTGAATACTCAGGCCCCTCTTCAGGGAAATGCCTGAAGAATAAGAGGGAGGGCTCTTCACTGCTCCCCTCTCAGGCAAAATGCCCATTGAATTCAATAGGAGTTTTTCATGAGTAAGTCAAGCAGGATTTGGCTCTGGAAGGACATAACAAGATTGAGCAGACTTGGTTCCCAGTAATGGCGTCCCATTGTGCTGTGGTATGGTAGAACATGCAGTGCTGGAGTGCATTCTGTCAGTGCCTCCGACTTCCAGAGGATATTGTAATATCTCATTATTGTAAACTAGAAGAAAGGGATCTGTTAGAATTAGGACTGGAGATTATTGTAGGGTTTTTCAGTAGTACAAAAAAAGCAAAGAAATGTAGCCATTATGAATACAGGATATTAATAGCTTACATTTGCTCTATGAACTGTCTTTAATTTCAACCAAGTTGAGGCAGATGACATGTTTCTCAGTGGTGCCTAGTGGCTCCGTTCTAATTTATGGATACATTACCAAAAGTGTGACTAAAAAGGCCCAGCTTGCAAGTTGTTGATTGTCTCCTGTGAGGATCTAAGTGATTTACCTCTCCCTGATTTCACTGACTCTACAAAGCCTGCATGTTGTTTTGGATTTGGGAAGTGAGGCATCTGAAACAGGCCTTACAAAGCACCTTGAGGACTTAGCATGGGCGACAGAGTAAAGCCTGGTATATCCCCTGCCTCAGCTCTGCGCATTCCCATCAGTGGATGTTGGACACTTCCATCACACCATGGTGCAGCCATTCTGTCACAGGCTGATCCAAGCTCAGGTGACCCATAAATCCTACGTGCCTTGCAGCCTGCAACCTCCAAACAGTTTCTGGAAGGGCACCAGAGCTGACATAGCTGATGTGAACCACAGGTTGTGTATATGATGGGAGTGAGCTCTGCCCTTTCACGGAGCAAGCTGTGGTGTGCCTTGGGCCCATGCCAGGAAGGAGCTCAGGCCACGCTTTCTTCTGGGTTTGACTCAAACTTTATGCCTCGTCAAAGACTTTTGTCTAGAACTAGAAGGCAAATATGCAAATAGGCTGGAAATTGGGTGAAAAATGTTTGCTCAGAATATGGTTTAGACATGCTCAGTTTGTACCTACAAACACACAAGTCTTTCTTGCTCATACAAGTTCTAGAGCAAATATTTCACAAATCCTGGGTATTATGGTGCCGCCAATTTTCTCTAGACTTCTAAGAGACACTTGCTGAAGAACAAGTGTATCTGGCTTTGCTAGGTCACCCTGGTACAAATGGGAACAGCTGCCAGATTAAGGGGTATCTCTGGAAAATTTTAGGTGTGCCCATGACCCCATGTCAACTGTGGCCATCTTCATCTGGGGGTCTGATTATTTGAAGAAGGTCCCAGCAGACACAGGAGTTGCACCAGCCCTCAGAAAGCTGGAACTGGTCTGAGAGAAATATCTCTGAATGCTGTAGTGAGAGGACTGGGGGATTCTATGGGATTTTTGTGTCACCCTGATACAAACAAAAATCAACGCTTTTTCTGTTTGGGGTATTTGTCAATTGATACAGCTTTTGCTATTCTTTGCTCCAAAATAATTGAATTTGTAAGTTTTTTAACCCATACACAGAATACTTCTGAAAAACACTCTGAAAGGTCTGTATGCTGTATATGGAACGTGTGCACATGTGTGTACACACACACAAGAAAAATATTGGTAACCTGAAAAGTGGAAAGTACCAAGTATGCAGTGAAAACCACGAGGGACAATATGACACCGTGATATTTAAAAAAAAAATAATATCTCTGCATTTACAGAGTCTCTGAGACTGTCTGCGGTACCTGGAAGGCATTATGTGAACTTTCATTTAACACAGACCTATCTCTGATATGCATTGTTAATTGATATTTATAGAGAAGTACATTAAGACTTATCTGAGTATGGACACTACTATAAAGCCATAAATATATTTAGCTACTTTTTATAGTCCTTTAAGATTAATCACCAGAGAGAGAGAATAATATATTTGATAAGAATAACATCTGTATTTGTGTCTAAATAGAGGAGGAAATGCATCTGCCTTCAGTAGTTCTCTCTTTTTAACGTTTCAGCCTGCAAGAAATGCACATTAATAGCAGCTTCTTCCCCGAGGAAGGTTTTGAACTGGAGTACTTGAGAAGAAAGTTACAACAGAGCAGCCTAAAGTGCCACCCAGTCCCTTTTAATTAGCACATATAAGTCCCCCTACATCCAAGATATGATTGAGAATTTCTGCCATTTCATTTTAATATCAGTGTTATATGCTAACGTTTGTCAGACTAAGCTAAAAAGCCACTTCTTTTTATGTTGTTTCCCACATGCAGAGCAGACCTCTTACATTTTTGTTGGCTGCTAACGTACTAAGCGTTTTTTGGCAGCGTGCGGTTCTGGATTGAAGCCATGCATGCAAGTCTTCCACAGTAAGTATGGCCCAAAGGATTAGAGATCAATGGATTTAGTTATCTGGTGAAGTTCCCCTGCCTCTCTGGTGCTATTAAAAGGTTTTGCTATTGTAACGAGCACCAGAACTTTTCATTTTAAACTTGCCCAACTGAGGCTTCCACTTAGACTGCAGAGTGTAAGAAAGTTACTGGGCTTCTGCAGACAGCTTTACTGTCATGCCACCGAAATGCAAGTCCAAGAAAAACAGAAATGAATATTTCATACATATGAAGACAAAAATTGTGCATAAAATGGGGGGGAGGGGGGGCACGAGGGGAGGATGGGACAGTCCCCATCATTGTAGCGTATTTTCTCAGTGTAATCAAAGGACGCTGTCTTAGAGAATATTGCCTTCTAATTAGTTCATAATCAAATCCTGAGAAATGGGGTAGAGCTTGCATGTAAAAGTCTGTTATCTGAAGCCTGAGGGAAAGGAATCCTGGGTCCCAAGAGCTCGGGAGCCTCCAAACCACAGGCCTGGCCGGCGGTGGGGCTGCCGCCGGCTGTTGGCTGAGGCCCAGTGGAACTAGTGGACGCTGCCCATTGCTCCCTGCTCTGCCACTGGCTCCCCGGCTTTTGTGTGCTGTTCAAAGCTACTGGTTCAGGCCCCAAAATACCCACTTCCCCCTCCCTTTCCTCCGCAAGGCAACGCGAACAGCTGCCGCGGAGATTTTCTCTGCAGTGCATGTGTGGAGATCCCTCCTGTGTTTGGCGTCCCCATACAGCAGAAACGTATCATAAAGCCCTTCAGGATTTGGCCCACGCTGTGTGTGAATATCTTGGCTTTCAGGTTTGAGGGACTAAGCAGTTTTTTATTTTCTTTTTTTAACCATGGAACTTCCTGGAGAGAGAAAAGCCTGAACCCAGCTGATTTAGCATTGTCTTTTTTAAGGTGAAGAGAATAAGCCATTCCAGGCATTTTCCTCCATAGCGGACTTTATGGTGTAGGTGAAAGTAGCACTCAAGTTTGCATCCACCCTATATATACAGGGAGTGGGAATGCAAAAGGAAACTCTTCTACCTTTCCCACTATCCTTACCCAGGCTTTGGTGCAGCTTCAGGCGCTATTCCTGGCTAATCTCTCCAAGAAGGGAAATTGGAAGAAAATTATGGGAGACTAAATCCAACTTTCCCACCTTTGTATTAGGAAGCTGCAAATAATGACACATATTGCACTGTCAGATGACTGGATGATAAAAGCTGATAAAACATCATTCAGCGCACAGGACAGATTGCAGTTTGAGCCCTAAATTGACACAGTATTAATTCTGTCCAGAAACATTTTACTGTTCAGAGATACAGTTCACATTGCACTGAATATTTAGGAAACTCTTCGCTGCTGAAGTGACCAACACACATCAAAACAACCCCAAATTGTACCAAGATGACCCTCTCTCCCCACAGTTAAAGCAAGTACCACCAGCCGCAAACCATTCACAACTGTTAACTCAAAGTCTTACCAGAGTGCCAGCCTGCTTAGCTCAAGCACTAGCACCAAAAAAAAACCTGGCAAAGGAAGGACAACATACAGTGGAAGGGGACACCAGTCCTGAAGTGGTGATCTGGTTTTGATAGAAAGCTCACTTCTGATTTCAGGATTTTGTTCTCCATGAAAAATGCCCTCAATTGCCAGCTGTCCTGAAAAGCTCTTCAAACATAGTGAGTGTGCCCAGAGATAGACTATCAGGCTACCAGGATCCCTGGGGAAGCCACATAGTCCTGTGTTGCAGAGAACAAATTGTAAACGTATTTTTCATAAGGGCAGCCAGATAAAATAAGAACTAATCCAAATACCAAACTAAGTCCAAAACCTTCGTGAGAGCTCTGATAAATACCCCCTAACTTACCCATGCAAGTAGTGTTTGGCCATAAAAAAGCCTCTCTAATTTTGCTGCTGTCCTGGACTCCTAAAAAATCCTGTCCTGCAAGCATCTGCCATTCCAGGATGATAGAGGTAGTTTGGAGCTGCCACTCACACAAGCTGAACTTTTGGAGACCTATACAAACTGCATGTCTGAAACCTCTGCAATTTTTGAGGTTCACCCTTCAATGGTTTTTAGGTGCTTCTAGATCTGCTTATTATCAATAAAAAACACGCCAAGGAGTCTTCATATTCATTTCTGTTTTCAGATATTTCTGAGGCTCTGAAAATTGTTGCATACACATAAGATGCTGAAATAACTACCTTTCCTGTAGCTAGAGTGCACTAAAACAGTTTTGCTCACAACAGTCTCTGCTACTGCAGATGGTTTGGAGCCAGGGGGGCAAATGGGGATCTGAACTTTGTCAAAATTGGAGCTGGTCTGTGTCTGAGGTTTACCTCAGCACAGTATAGATGCAGGAGCCAGCCAAATACCTCAGAGCTGAATGTTGTCTGCTTGGGGAAGCAAGTGTGCCCTGAAGTCTCTGTTCCTGGCCGTGACCCTTTCCCATTTGTGTTTCCATTCCCAAGGCAGCACCCAGCCCGTTACAGTGCACTCATTGTCAGCATCTGCAGGTGTCTCCAGATAGAGCTCGTCTTGATTTATTTTTTTTTCTTCTACTTCATCTCTGTTTTAAAAAACAGAAATTCCCTTTGTTTTAATAATCTTTCCACCTCCCTTTTATTAAGTGGTTGGCTTTAGCCTGCCCTAAACAAGCTTACACCTATATTT
>VXBO01005454.1:642900-676730 GCA_013400135.1 Rhinoptilus africanus | reverse complement strand
TTTTTTTTTTTTTTTTTTTTTCTGCTTGACCATTTCTTCCTGCTTTTACTGCAATGATCTGAGTGTCCTAAACCATGCGAACAGACCTGAGAGCTGTGCAGCACTGTCAAAGGCCATAGCTAGTGACAAAGAAAAGCCAGCCGAAGTCAGCCTCTCCGCCACAAGTGCTGCTAGAGGAAGAAGTGCACAATTAGGGCCGTGACGTGATGGCTAGAAGTGATGTTATTACATCTGTACAACCATAAAAGATTCCTCCCATTTCCTCATTAGGGTGGGAAAAGGAATCTCAAAAAACACCATACATAGTGTGATCTAGCAGCAGAGGATTTAATGAAAAGGGGTTGTCTGTTCCTGTACTAAATGACATCAACAACTTGCAGTTTTCTTTTGTTTCTAACTTACTAGTGGGGGAATTGTGTTTAATTTAAAATATTTCTCAACAGCTTGCAAAGAAAACAAACCTAGAAGCAAATGTCCAAACCTGTTTTCTTCTGGTATGTGACTCATACTGATATTATTCTCAGTCCGTATTTATATGTTAATGCAATCATACCTATGTCCTTCCCCTCATTTCCCAGCATGTCTTCTTTCACTACTCTTCTTGTAGCACTCCCCAAAGGTTTGCCTGTATCAGTCCACAGTGACTGATTTACACACTAGAAAGTCTCTGAAAGCATAAAGATGCATCATGCATAGCACTGCCTCAGTTTAGAGCAGGGACATGCACAAATTAATTCCCATGATATTTATGGGAACTTAAACATAGAGGGGCAGAGAATTAAAACCAGGGATGCTCCCTAGCAGGCAGGGAGACTGCTGGCTAATATACTCCCTTGGATGAAATCTCACCAGGAAAGTGTTTGGAGCCTAACCCTAGACTTCACATGCCAAGTTCTTCAGTCTGGTGCTATGCTAGATGTACCAGTCCAATCTGTGGCAGTGCGTGACTCAGCCAGACCTCACACAGCTGAACTGAGCTTGGAAGCCTCTGCCTATGAATTCCTGGTTTAGACTTCACTTTCTCTGCCTGTTTTCTATTAGCTCTGTGGGTTTTCAGGCTTTTATGGCAATCCTCTGACTGAAAATTACTGCTGCCCAAGACAGCCTGACTGCCAACAAGGTTGCAAACACAGAAGATCTTTTTCAGTAATTCTTTGGGGCATGAAAGGTTGGTTATTTTCAAACTTTTCATTAAATGTACATTTCTGAAAGCTGAAACGTTAATTTCCATACACTTCTCTCTCCCTTTTTCTCTCTCCCTCTCACTTACTTTTCTTTTTAAGCTGACATCAAGAATTCAGGCAGAGAGAGAGAGAGGGAAGGAGTGCAAATATATTTTTAATGTAACTCTACTGAAGTCAGGGAACTTACACTAAGGAAAATCTGGGGCCGCTCTGTTTATTTTCTTATTCTGGGTTTGCTTAATTTCATGCCACTTAAAATTACATTTAATTGCAGCAGTTCTCTATTTCATTTTCAGTCGCACTCCTTTCCCAGCATGTTCCCCAGGACATTGGAAGAAGAGAAGGCTGAATCAGTTTGGAAAAATGTGAATATTTCTGAATGTGTGGACACTTCTCACTTCTCAAGTGTGGGAGGAATATTTTACTGCCCACCTACCCATCACTCAAATGTCTTGATCAGGTTATTGAAATAAATTAACCTTAGGAATAATTATCTGAAAAGAAGAATTCTTTTCCTGCCTCAAAAGCACATCTACTACCATATAAACTTTTTTACCGAGGTATTATAAGCCCGGGCTGGTTTCTGAAAATAAACTGAGGAATGCCTACACACTCTGAGGCACCCACTCCTCAGGACTTGACAGACCTGAAGTTGTGTTACTGGCAAATAGAACTACTCACACAAAACTCTCACCCTACTCTAGCTGCATTTGTATCCTGAAAGCCGAGGCCCCGACATGTGGCTGGGTCTACCGGGCTGGGGGGGAAACACAAATTGAGGATTTTGTTAAAAAGCCTCCTGCCCAGGTTCCTTGACACTCATCAGCACAACCTCTTGGACCAGGCTCTCTCTTACTTTCATTTGCAAATTCCGTAAACACTCACATGGCGGAGTTTAATTCTCCTGGAAGTTCATGGCAAGCAAATTTGAAAGCCACACGTAGGCATTCACATGCATGAGTAGTCACATAGGTGATTGCTCATTCACCAAGGAGGGAAACAGTGCCACGTGACTCATGGAAGCACTCGTAACTCAGTTACACATCTTGAATCCTGTATATGGAATATTTGGAGACAGCTGTTCATGATTAACCCAGAAAGGTTTTAAAATATTTACATTCTTCCTTGTGGCCCTGATTCAGCAAGGTACGCAGGCATATGTGTAACTAAGCAAATAAATAGCAGAGCATAGCAGGAAAGCACAGTGTGAGGAATAACCGAGACATTTTACTTCTCCTATTAATCCTGTCCCCTTTCAATGGATTGATAGAAAAAATCTTGGTTGTAGAAAAGGTACAGGTAAGGAGAGGACAATGGCCAGGAAGTGGAGTTGTGTGACCCTTTCATGAATCAGTGCTGGTCCTTAAAATTGTGTAAAAAGTCACAGAAGAATAGAAAGGATGTGGTATAATTTTGAAAGAAGTCTCAGTTTAATATATTTTTAATGCCAAAACCCTTTGTTGCAAGTGAGTTTTGCTCGTGGATTTTTCATGAGCAGGAAAAGAAGATACATTCATTGGGTGATTTATGCATTTCAAATTATTTGCTCAGCTCACTGCAGAATGAATTGATACACTGCAGAAATCCATATTACATCTATTTCCCCTTCCTGTAGCTTTGAGGATACATGGCAAAACAGCTTTGCTTAATGCCATATTCATGTGTCCTGTGGGAGAAAAACTACTTTTTTTGTTCTTCTGCATCTGTGTATTCATTAAACACACACACACAGAAGCACTGAAATACGAAGAGATCCCTAAAAGCAAAGCAAGCTGGGTTGGAACATATTTCTGAATTTGTTTGCAAACCTGCGACAGTGAACAAGTCTCAAAAAATGATAGTTAGGTGAGACTGCAAAGTTTTGGGGAAGTTCTTTGAACACATGTAAACATGATGTGTGTAGGCAAATGTTTAACTTGCCTTTTTTACTTCTACAAATTATATTATGAAATCAGATGTCTCTGACTTCTTAGGAATGTCAAATCAACGTATTCCTTCAAAACAGATAATTGCAGGGAACTGCTCTGCTTCTCAGCTTCTATAGTTTTGATTGTTCCACTTTCAGGCTGATAATGATCAGACGCTTCAGTTGTTTTAGCAGTTCATTTACATAATACAGGTAGTTTTGGAAACATCACCTGCAGCCCCAAATATAGTGTGTTAGACACTGCAGACTGAGCAAAAAAGAAGCAAACACATTGAGTTTATGCAACTACAGGACAGAGACAAGTTTTGTGCTTTCATTCGCTGCCCTTTGATCACAGGGACCTACATTTTAATACATCCTAGGCAGAATCATGGAAAATGTATTTGATCTGATAGCTGTATCAGCACTAGTTTAATACGCTTCTCTCTCAGATTCAGGATTGAACCATCTAGATTTAAAACGTCCTTCTGGTGCCAAAAGAGATTGAATTTGACAGATTAGGATTTATAAGTACTGCTAACACGTAGCAGAGGTCATCTGATATGGTCACTCCTATGTTGTTCCTATGAGAGAAAGCATTGTAGTGGTTTGGAAGCAGCAATATGGAAGATATAGTGTATGTCTTGTTATCACACACGTAATTAGGATCTTAATGAGAAACTTTCTATTAACATCATATTAGGGCTAGTGACCTAGAGGGATACAAAGTCAATGGACCCATTACGTTGTGTGCCATACTGTACAAAAAGTCCCACTGAGAACCACAGAATATTGAAGGGCCATCCATATGATGCCCTCAGGGTCTATTCTCCCTTCAATGCATATGTATAACTCTCATTAATGTTAATAGAAGTTACATCTGAATAGTTAGGGGAGAACAGACCCTCTGTTTAATATGAAAGTGTACTTGGAGGTGATTCCATGGGAGTTTTGGGATCCAAAACAATGTCAACGAAGTTACTGCAAATCAATGTGTAAGCACCAAGTGAAATCAATGGGACATTATGCACAGTCCACACCATGTGCCCAAATGCATTGGGCATACAATGTTCCCCCTCCAAAACTCCCTAAAAAAAAAAAAAAAGATCTATGGTATATTTTAAAATGGAGGCCACTTAAACCAAACCTGTCATATTCTTTATTCATCCCTTACTATTATGTAATAAGCTCAGGAAAATATTCTCATTTAACAGACAAGAAGCCACCTCACCTAACTTTCATAGTTTAAAGATCAGTTAAATGTACTTTTCTCGACTTTTTTTTATGATTCACTGGGACCACAAGGCACCTAAAGTGGGTAATAGATTCTGGTCGTGTTGAGACAAGATGACTCATCCTTTAGGGGTGCAAATTTCCCTCCGCTGGCTGCACAGGAGGTGTAGACTTAGCTGACTCACATCAAATGGGGTGCCTACAACCACCTCAGGGCCATACAATACTTACGCATGAGGTCTTGAACCTTGGTTTTCTTGGGCCAGCCCAACTGCTCTGGCAACCATACTGCCTTTCTTTCTTGACAATCGCTCTAAATGCCTGGAAATCTTCCTGTCTCTGAAAACATAGTGTTTGCATTAAAATTACTTCTGTGATATTCAGCGGGTTTTCTCTGGAGAGCAGCATATTCTCTGTGCAACTGCAGCATAGCTGCAGAGGCACTGCCTGGCACATATAGGATTATAATCATTCTCTGTATATATAGTACAAAGCAATGTTTTAGGTTTTTTAATTAAGGAATATAACTCTAAAACTCTAAAAGTTCTCAGCACCGGCCTAAAGGCTCCCACTGAAATCCCTGGGCAGAGCCGCTTTGACTGCCAAGGAGCAGCAAGAGCAAGCCACTCCGATAGCTGAGGGGACCCAGGAGCTGGGAGCCAGGACAGGGCAGCTGGGGACAGTAGCCTCATCCACGTCGGAGGCAGTCCCACAGCATCCAAGCAAGAAGAAAAGAGCAGCTCCAAGGAGAGTTACTGGGTTCAGCTGAAGTCCACTGACCATCCTCAAGACCATATGGGTGAGCCAGGTCCAAAGTCAAGCCAGAAAGTCAAGTTGGTGTAGCTCAGGAAGGGGCCAAAGCTGAGGGCCTGAGCTTAAAGGCAGCTCTCAAGCAAGGAGGACCAGGCCTCCACTGAGACTGCAGGACAGACATCTGCGCCGTACCTACACCGGCACTGAGTCCAGGCAGCCAAACCCCCAGGCAGGAGTGGGGAAATGCACTCAGGACGCTGACAGACGGACTTCGCAGTGGAAACGCCCAACTCTAAATTTTTAAAATGTTCATGCTGTTACGTTTGGCTTTGTACTTGCAATAGTAGTGATAAATTTTGAAAGGAGGTATGGATCATATCTCTGACTACGGTTAGAGGAGGTCCCTATGGAGGCATGGATCAAACCAAGGTACTTTTAAATCGCCATGAGTATGAGTCAACAAGTCCTGCAGCCCCCAGGCTTTATGCTACAACTCTCTTCTGCTAACACCTAGGCTGGTGATGAACCCCTGTGAATTGTGTCATTAGACCACCTTGGAGCTAGGACAGACCCAGGGATAGATTTGAATTAGTGAAGGATGACAGAATGGGAAGGTGCTTTGCTGTCACACCTTCTCCTTACCTCACCAGCTATCTGGCTGCTATCACTTCATTTAAGTATCTTCCCATCCCTCGGGCGATGACTTATCTGTGATTACTCTATGACCATTTTATCTTTTATCAGACCACTCTCTGACTCACCCTACCCTGTTCTGTGCCTGGAAGCATGTTCCCAGGAAGCGGGGACTAGTCATCAGCTTCAGCACACCTTGGTTCAAAGAAACAGTTAACACCCTTGGGTGAGATCCTCTTGGTGCTTGAGAGCAACCACCAAGTCTGCTACCCTTGTCAGGCTGAACTCCTGCATGTTAAAATAGCCACTACAATCTCTAACATGGCTGTGAGGACGTCATACATTGTTACTTCGTTGTCACACCTTTACCTTTTCTCATGCAAATACACATATTTGTGAAAATGCAGTCTACTTACCCGACAGAGAGCAATGACTGCGATGGAGGGTTAAAACTCTAGAAACAAGAATTTCCACTACAGTTAAAAAAAGTAATCGGTGGTTTGGAGTTTTTCAGTGTTTCATGTCATCACAGTCCTAGTGCTTGTACTGAAAAATATATGCAAGACTGAAATCTTTTTGAACAAAACCCAATTGAGTAGGAAAAGGAAAGGACTACGTGTGTACGTGTGTGTAGGTATCTGCATACAGTCATACCTAAATTGGGCAGTGTGTGTTTGTAGATATGTCCTTCTCTCTCTCTTTGTATGACTATACATTTAGATATATGCAGCCAGTGTGTGTATATACTACATTTAGTTAAAAAATAAAGACTCCTATTCATATCTGCCTTGAAAAATGCATGAATGTACAGACAGTTTCTTGGCCACAACTACTGCATGCTTGACAGATATGGTCACCTCATACCAGACCTCACCTAGACCTGGGGCAAAGACAAATCCAGTTTGATTGATTGGGATATTGTGTATTCATTCATTAGTCCAGGCTTTGGCAGACAAGACCTGGCAGGTATCTTCTTGTAAGCAGACGGCTTTCCTGGTGTGGTCTTGGCTTTTCTGGCAGCTTAGCTGTGAAATTTTATACACTTCTGTGGCGGGGATTAAGGCTATCAGGACTCCAAGATTTCTCATATATTAGACAGCATATGCAGACTGAACCCTCTTGCTGTATTCCCTGTCCCTAAGAAAATGAAATCTGCATTGCTGCTGTTGGGCTTTCCTATGTAGAGTGGGCCTGGGGCCCATTTGTCAAAGTTTCTTTTCATAAAGAAAACACCTGGAATTCACAGCAAGTTTCATGTAAGATTTTCTTCCAATTGATTTCAGCACAGTCCCCACAACCCAGACTGGGTTTTAATATTCTCTCTATAGAGAGAATTAAAATGAAAAAGAGAACCAAAAGAGATAACCGGAAACCGAACCAAAACTTTTAGTGGTAATGCATGGTTTATAAGTCAATTATTTGTCAAAAGCACAGGTTTCCAGGCTTAGAGAGAGCTCACCCTTAAGGTTGGTATTAAGATGTGTAAGCTGAAGCACTTTGGCTACTGAAGCAGTCAGCAGAATGAAAACACAGCTCATTTTGGCCATTTAAGTTATTTTTTCATTCATTATTTTCCCTAGATCATAAATCCATTGCTTTGTAAACTCACCAAGAAAAATGTAAACAGGATCACACTGCAGAGGACAGGATTTGTTCAAAGTGAGCAAAGTTCATCAGTTAAAAAGGGCCAATGAGGCTCAGTTAAAATAAGTGTTCTCAATTCTTATTTTCAGAAAAACCATTTCATAGTATTTAGCTGGTAATAAATACATTCACATCCACTAGAAGTTTCTTTACTTACTGACCGAGAATAAAATGCCTAAGTTAAAATCAGGCCCAGAGTTCTGAGATGGTTTTCAAACGGTATGGATTCCTGATAGATGAAGGTCAAAATAATAACAATTAAAAAAATAATTTTAAAAAAAGTTGAATAAATTTGTTCCTTCTTTTTAAAGAAACAGTTAATACAAATTATGCACTTACACTTTTAAAGTGTTCAGCTATATTAGGCTTTGAGAAGGAAAGCAAAGCATGTAAACATTGCTGATCTGCTGCTTTTTTATTATTCAGTCAACATGTAGTCTTTGTTTTTAATTAAATAAATCTGACAGTATTATAGTTTCTTCATTCCCACCCAATTAATGCCAGATCAGAACTAAGCACAGTTTTAGGCTCTGAACCTGGAAAAGCTTAGATTCAAGTTTGACTTGATGAGCATGATTTGTCTCATTACCTTCATTGTATTGTCTTTAATAATGTCTTCTCATTTTGCAAGGAGTTACCTAGGTTTGTAAGTAATTACAAACAAGCACAAAAAATGAATACATTTATTGAGGTCACTATGACATGACAGAGGAGAGAGATCAATATTCTTTTGAGAGAACTCAGAGTTATTGTATTATTATTAAATAATTAAAAAATACTAAATGATTCATGCTATGTTTTGCTTCATTCATTCAATGTTTAGGTAGGATTTTCTGTTACCTGATGAAAGACAACTACACATCCAGTGAGAGCATAGCCAAAAGTATTTTGTAGTAGTATCAAACAAAATATTTGATAAAATAGACCTTTTGCAACTACTCACTGAACATACCTAATTTCCACCAGTGGGATCTTTTCTGGGTTTGTTTCCTCTAGTAGCTTGGATGAATAATCTTCCCCTTGCACTAACAATGGCTGTTCCGTAAGGACTTATCATTTGGGTTTCGTAGCTTTTGGTGTGTGATTGGTCACGTGCTATTCTTTTTTCAGATGCCTAAATCTTTTATAGTTGAAAGATTAAACCTTCCCATTAGCTATAATTGACACTGGATCACACTTCTAGAGGAAACTTAATGGAGTATAATATAATTCATACACAAATATGTTCACTGAAAATTCTGCCAGTTGCTGAAGATATCACCCATCCCAGGCACTACATATCTTAACAAAGCTCCTAAAATAGAAGTACTGTCTCACAAATATATAATATCACCCCCTGCCTGAAATCCTACAACAAGAATCTCCAGCCTTAAAGCCACTTGGAATATTTTTTTAGTTCATGTTACTATTATTTCTATCAATATTTATTTAGATAGCCAAGAAAAACAGTGAAAATATCTACCTCAGATAGCAGCAAATGATAAAAATCAGTGTGACTCATTATTTATTATAATGATCTTAATTTAAGGGAATTCACTTACACTTTGTAGTTCTGTTGAGGTAACAGTATGTACAATTGACTACTTGCACAAAAAATATTTTCAAAAGTAGCTAGAAGAGTTGTCTATGCAAGTAATCAGATATTTGTGCATCAAAGGACAGACAAGGCCACAAATTAAATGTAGTAGTATAGATAGGAATAGAGAGAAGTATAACATGCCCGGTTTATTAAATACTTGTTTGCTGCTGCATCCTCAAGTGAGATTTATGAAAAGCCCACAGAAAAATCTTTTTACAAAACAGATAAAAGTACTCTAGTCTGCGTGTTTAATGCTTTTTTTTTTTCTTCTTTTTTAAGATGACTAGCACAAAAGCCTTGTTTTTTAGCGCTGCACCAGCGTATGTGTAGCTAGCATGGAAAATGCTATGCAAATAATGGTATAAAAAGGATGTGTTCCCACAGTAAAATTGGACTCCCTGCTATATGTTTGTATTTAACTTGGTTCATTCTGGGCATATGTTTTTAAAAAAGCAGCAGTTCCAGGGAATGGACGTTTGACAGGCAGGGCTGTTCTTAGAATTGGCTACCCCTTGGAGTACTGAAATGAGAGAGCTTTGGTTAGTGACTGTCGTTGCATTGCCAGTTCATCACCTATCATTATGTGAGTGACTTCTCTAAGCAGGGCGGCACTGTAAGACAGCCCCCATAGAGAAAAATAACATCCTGACACGAGCAGAATGGTTTATTGTGTACCCAATCTAAATAAACCAAGTTGAAGAGAAATCAGAGATCTACTCTCCTTCATCTTACCAACCACAAAATATATAAAGGCAGTGGTGACGACCTTTCCCTCTTCATTGCTTTTCTAAAGAGCAGAGGCTTGTCTGCAAGACAGCAAGGCAAGGGGACAATGCAGGTCTTTTTCACCTTGAGAACACAGATGAGGACCAGGCAGACCAGTTAGATGGGACACAAAAAACTGCTGGATTTGCCTGGCTGACAATGCTAGCCCATTCTGGAAGTAGGAATGGGTCCTAATCGGCAGAGCTGGCAGAAGTGCAACCCTGCGTGCACTGGTGGCGTGGCAGCTGCGGTGGCAGGAGGGCTTGCTACTCTGCCTCTCCTCCTCCTTCCTCTCATCTCTGCCCCATTCCCACTTATGTTGACTACGAGTTAATGCCATAATTGACCCTAGCCAATTAATCCTCTAAACACCTCTTCTTAAGTGCGTTAGTCCTATTTTGTGGATGGTGAAAATGAAATAATGGGATTCGCCCATAGCCACTGAAGAAATCTCTACTGGTTGGGATCACTCCCAATCAGACTCTCAGGAATGGCTCCAAACATGCAGGATACTGTTCACTCAAACAGTTCTGTATGGATAACAGTTTAACTTTGTTCTGGTATCCGTTTTTTGGTTTTTCCTAGCTAAAATTTCCTTTAGAATTGGTAGGGGGAGAGGGAAACTGTGAAAACTTCATGTAGGAACATAGTATTAGTGAGCCTTGTGAAAAGAGTCTCAGGGCATCACTACTTGGGAAAGATAGTAACTTCCAAGGTCAAAGGCTAATTCTGGACTGAGAACTGAGGCAAGAACAGCTTTAATGTCTTACCCTAGGGAGTCTGTGGCATTGCTGGGAACTGAACCCAGAATTTCTGAATCCCAGTCAAGTTCCATAACCACAAGACAACTCCAGGACTAGCTGTAACCTACAACTGCCCCTGCCCAAGAATTCAGCCAGGCGCCTCATAATCAACAAGAAGTAGTTTATTGCTCTTGATGAAGTACAGATAAATCTCTAAATGGGTGAGTCAGTAGGAACCAAGTAGTTTTTCTCCAATGAGACATAACCTGGCATATAATGTATTACATTGCTTTCCCTTCCAAAGCAATTTGCTTCCTTTTCTGGAGGTCTGTGAGTTTTTGAAGCTCCATCCAGTCTTGAAGGCATACGGGGAAAATGGATCCCTGTTGATTCAAGGTAGAGATGAACCTTCTTTAGAGAATGACTATTTATGTTTTCTTCTGACAGACTTATTTTTCCAGGATCAAGAATACGTCAAGATATTTTTAGGAAACAGCAGCATATGCCAAATATTTGCCTGAGTGCTTTATGACCTTATGGTGAGGCCTACTTAAGGGGCAAAACATTAGTAAAGAATGGTGCAGGATTCCCTTCAAGAAGTATAAAAAAATATACATGGTTAAGTATTGTGTCACTAGAGAGCAAAACAACACATCCTTAATAAGCCTTGTATTCCTGAGGAAAAAAATACCAAAAACACACACGAAAGGAAGCTTAATAATTTTACAGCAATGGATTTTACAGGCGTGTTTGGCCCTACAGAAGATGTCTTACTCTTTAACTGTGTCTAGTACAGTGCCCGGCTTCCCTACAATAAACAAAGATGATCCAACCCCAGTGGAACCAACTACTGCAGCAAATGCCTGGCCTTGAACTCAAGAATACTCCCACAAATTAAATATCACGCTAAATTGAGACTGAGTAAAAAGCAGCAACAAAAACAGGGAAAGCAAACAAACAAACAAACAAAAGATGACACCAAAAATGCAAAGGAATGCAACAAACCCCTGATTTTAATATATAGCTTTAAGGCTGGGTAAGAATTTTCATTAAGAGTCTTTTTCCTTTCTTTCAGAAAAAAAGAATTTGCCTTTAGGCATGACAGGATTGAAACTAAATCAAATTCTTCCATGGTCAAGGTGCAATAGGAATACTCCAGGCCTTTTTCACCCTTCAGATCCATTTTCTTGGGAAATGGAATTGGAGAAATAGGAACCTTTAGTAAAAAATCATTGATAAAATCTTACAGAGTCAAATTACTTTCCCCTTCACTTTTATGTGCACTAACGCTTTTGTGCATAAAGGATAGAATTTGTATAAGGCATCTCTTTGAACACATAAGGCAAGGTCAAGCTTAACAAAAAGAGGTTGTAAGTACCAATTCTATCAGTTAAGTGGCATAGGACAGTACCAGACAAAATCTAGGCCATTGCTTAGTGCTGTAGCTGAAATCTGACTCAGACAATAGGCTCTATTTTCCATAAATTTATTTCTGTGCATAATATAGTGGAGAAGATGACATCAATAATGCCGCTTCCGATAGTCTTAAAAATTAATATGGGAAGCTTGGTGGAAAAGCTACTGGAAGGAAGGGAGGAAGAGAGGAAGGAAAGAGGGAAGGAAGAAAGAATGAAAGAAAATTACCCTGTTCCCCAGTCCAGAAGCACTGTTTCAGTGAGATACTTAAGCACTTGTATAACTTTCACTGCATATGTGTTTCTATTAAATTCAATACACTCTGCTGAATAAGACAGCTCGTTTCCACAACTGCAATTTGTGCTGCACTGTAAGAAAGAAACATTGAAATTCTGGTTTGCTTGGCACACCGGGCTGTCATTATTCTCACATTGCCAGGCCACAGTGTCTTTAATTAATAGAGTATCATATTACTAAAGTTAAGAATGAAAATTATATCTTTTTTGCTTAGCTTTCATATGACACCTGACCACTGCTACAGGGAATACTTAACTAGCAATGAGTTCACATAATAGTCACAGATTCAAGAGATAAAACAAATATTTGATCAGATGAGCATGAAATACGCTTACCAAAACATATTTTCAATATTTTTAATAACCCTCCGTTTTCATGAATAATCAATTGACATTAAAGATGACAGGATAGATTCAGTACGTACTCATTCTACAAAATAGTGTACTTGAGTGGCTAGAAGCAATTGAATTTTCACCAGTGCTTTGCATAAGAAACTGTACTGTCGTATATTCAAGGTTACTTAACGACAGTGTTCTAGTATTTCCTCTGTTTAGTGTAGGATGTATGCACACCCATATGGGGCTCATCAAAATCTACTGTGGAGTGACTGATCCACATTTTGGCTGAGTACAAGAGCAACTGAACTTCTCCTGTGATGCTGTAAAATGAAATGAGTAATGTTACAGTCAAAAGTAATTTACAGTCTGCAGATTTAAGCCTTGTTTATATACATAGTTGCTGCAGTTTAATTAAACTGGTGCCAACCTCCATTTGGACATCTTTCTGTTTTAGTTGATTTAGTTTAAGCCTATTTTAAGTGATTTACAAATAATCCAGAATATGAGTGTCCACATAGAGCCTTCCATACTATCTTAACCAAATGAATTTAAAGTCATATTTTTAATTGATACCAGTACAGCTCAACAAATGGCCAAGTCACAGATACAGAAGGGACTATATGGGTTGCTGCAGAGGATGAAGGTCCACCTGATATCTATTAGTGGTAAGTACACTGCAATAATTTAGAAGCAAGTGCTAAAAGGAGCACAGATGGAAGACATTAAGTGAAACTAACAATAATTACAAAGACTAATAATGAGAACAGAAAAACCCAAATGAGGTTGAACCAGATTCATGGCCTCATGTATGTTCTTCTGTAGGCTGGTCACTTTTAAGCCAACCCCCGAGTAACTATAGGTGGGCATGCAGGGGTGCCTCCTCTAGATTTACATCACTGCCTTCTATGCTGAGAAAGCAAAATTTGGAAGATGGAGGAGTCTGGTAGAAGCAGCAGGCACTGGGACAAGATTTCACGAGGCTCCCCACTTTGTTATCCTGCTCAGCACAGCAACAGCACCTGTTGGTAAGAGAAGACAGAGCCTTTACAGAGGAAACTTTTGGTTCTTGCCGACTCGCAGTTCCCCTGGGGCAGGGTGGAAGACAGATATTTATAGCAGGCAATAAACAGTATGCATAAAGTCTGTCTTGGGCAGGCCAAATATATTCTATTGAATCAAATTACTTTGGATTTCCCTGACAAATCTGTGACTCTGGCCTTCCTTAGTACATTGGCACAAATTCTTCACCCTGATGGCAGTGAGGTTGTTCCATGTATGGCTGCACAAGAAGCTACTGAAGGGTTCCTACAGGCTTTTACTTCTTGTGAGCTCATTCATTTCCCTCATCCCATCATTGCTAACAGTGGGACAGGATGCCAGCACATGATGTCAGAATTTTCCAGAAATATAAGGACTGGTGCACTTTCTATTCCCATCTACTTCAACAGTGGTGGTTTGCACTTGCTGCCAAGTGGCAAACTCTCTAATTTCCATTGACTTCAGGAGGAAGTTGTACAGACTCAGAATGTAGGAGAAAAGGGCTACTGAGGCATGTACTGAGATGGATTCTAGCAGGGCTTTTCAGAGGCTGATCAAATCAGGAGATGATCTTTTTGAACCATTAGGAAAGAGAATCCAACCTCCTGGACTGTCCTTATAATTTATGGTATTAAGTCTTTCCCGTGGGCATATACATTTTATTTTAAGTGGTAGCAATTAAGAAGCTGAAGAGTTGTAATATGGGTACTTAAGATCATCATTTATGCACTATAGGGTCCTCAGCACACCTTGATTCACAAAGGCTATATAAAATATGAAAGCATCATACTGTACGAGGAAAGCATATACACAAATGCTCGCATTCATCCACATTGATGTAAAAGATTAAATATCTGCATAAATTAAAACATGCACTTAAGAATGATTCTTAGATGCTTTCCTAGGAAACACCCTATAAGATGGAGCCTGAAAGAGAATATATATATGTATATCGTACATATATGTTTCTAAAGACATCAAAAACATCTCACGGTTTATCACTGAATGGTAACTGAAAATGCACACTCACTAATTAGGTTTGAAAGTTGCTGGTTAGACAAGCATTTCTGTAGTAAAGATATCTAAGGACAGTGGTTGATTAGCTTTACAAATTGAGAATCACGTTGAGATCTGTATGAAATCAGACCCTGATACTGCCTTCCTTGCCCTAACTTAATTTATGTATTTGATAGCCTGGACCGTGTACTTAAAGCATATCCTGCTGGTGTCAGAAGCAAAGGAAAAAAAATTAACCCAGGCTTTGTAAGTATTTGATTTTCTCTCCTGAGCAATACAGAAAAGAGGATCAAACCCTATCATTGTATTGACCTTAACAATAAATGTGCCAGTGTATTCACATACTGTTTCTGTGTAATGAATAACAGAGTACCCTGTTTTAAATAGATAAACAGGTAATGGTTGGGACTGTCTCCTATGGAAAGTCATATGTTACACAAACACAGTCATAAAACAATATTGCAAGCTTTATTTTAATCAAGACTAATATTAGGACATATACACTCCTTTGTCAAGACTTCTCTCTGTGTGCAGGCAATTGCATTTTTATGCTTGGAAGAAAAGGAACAAAAAGGATATTGAACTGATGAAAGTTTTTTGCTCATATTATTCTTTCACGCATATTCAGTACATACAATCCACTCTGCTGCAAAACTAACATTTGTCGTATAAGGCAGGACTGAATCAAAGCCCACTTAATAGATATCAACAAATTGAAGTCTGGAAAAGTCTTAGTTTTAGATGCTCATGCCCATTTCTACAAACTGCTTATGTAATCAAAAACAGGACACAGTTGTGAATGTCCAGACTCGAGAGAGGTCCTGTTATTGCACTGGCAGAGGAGGTGATCTATTTTGTGCTTGGCTCAAGTCTGTTGTATGTGTATCCACTTTTTCAAACTAATATGTCAGCCGTTAGGGAGCAGAAGGCAGTGGTGCACATCTTCTTGGCCATGCGGATGCCTGCTTGAATCCAAACCAGGATTTCTTAGGATTATACTATTGTTCCTCTTTGGCCACAATAGCAGTGAAACTGCCGGTTCCCTCCAAATCTGGCACCAGAGAAGTGTGAGCCCAGAGGCAATACTTCAGGAACGCAAGGTGAGATTTTTGGACCTTTTTTTTTTTTTTTTCCACAGAAATATTGAAAGGTGGGAGGAAATGATTTTAGCTCCGAGGATTTGCATTCATTGTTCTGGGCTTGTCCTGAAACAACCAGCAACATCCAGGAAAAGTAGGTGGGCACGCTGTCAGTCATGCTGACTCACCCTTGTTTTCTACACTTCCCTCTACCAGTCTGTTATACTTCATCTTATATTTGGACTTCAAGATTTAGGGGGACTAGTAAGGTTGGAGAATCTGACAGCTCTGTGTTTGCACATTGCCCAGGACAAGGGGGGTGGGGTACAGTGTTAGGCCACCTGGGGGGCTACTGCAGCATTATCTCTGTCGACACCAAGGCTGACAGTGACACTATATACCAGTGATTAAAACACAGAAAGATCCAAAACCTTGTGGAGCTGAGTCATTTTCGTTCCTCTTGATTTGAATGAGAATGCAACAACGAACCAAGGAAACTCTCAGCCTGCAGGCTTAAAATGCACGAAAGGGAAAGTTTGTTTTCACAGGGCACAATAATTAAATTGTGAAGCTCATTGTCATATCAAGTAAAGATGTCTAAAAGTAAAAAGCAGTTAAGAACAGATTAGATAAATTTATGGATGATAGAACCGCTGGTGTCTATTAAACTCAGTGGGGCAGATGCAAGCCTAGGCTCATGAAATTCCTCACATTATGGCTTCGAGAAGCTAGGCAGGAACACCTGAGGGAGGGTCCCCTTGTATAAACCCTGCTCTTATTTTCTTTCCTCTGTATCCTCTGCTCACCAATGTTGCACACAGAACAGCAGTCCTAATAGACTAGTGTTCAGACTAGAATCAATATGTGCTCTTATATTCTTCACTGCATGTACTTAAGATATAGTCAGATAGGACCAAGAAAGGGAATTGTGGTTTATTTGCCTATTTTAGTCATGATCTTGGTCTTTTTAACACCTGTGGGTATTGTACCATGAGTGTCACAGCATCACACAGAGGTTGAGGTTTGAAGAGATCTCTGGAGGTCATCTTGTCCAGCCCTCCTGCTCAAGTGGGGACACCTAGAGCAAGTTGCCCACTAACACGACTAGATGGCTTTTGAATATCTCCAAGAATGGAGACTCCACAACTTCTCTAGAAAAACCTGTGACAGTGTTTGGTCACCCTCACAGTGCAAAAGTGTTTCCTGATATTCAGGCAGAGCTTCCTCTGTTTCAGTCTGTGCCCATTACCTCTGGTCCTGTCACTGGACGTGACTGAAAAGAGCTTGGTTCCATCTTATTTACACCCTCCCTTCAGATAGTTGTACACATTGATAACACCCCACCTAAAGCTTTTCATCTCCAGGCTGAACAGTCCCACCTTTCTCAGCCTTTCCTCATAGGAGGGATGCTCCAGTCCCTTAATCATCTCAGTGGTCATTCACTGGACTCCTTTCAATAACGCCATGTCTCTCTTTCACTGGGGATGTCAGTCTCTCACTGGGGAGCCCAGAACTGGACACAGCGCTCCAGGTGTGGCCTCACCAGTGCTGAGTAAAGGAGAAGGATCACCTTCCTCAACCTGCTGGAAACACTTCATCTAATGCCGCCCAGGGAAACTTCAGCCTTCTTTGTGGCAAGGGAATATTATTGCTGGCTCGTGCGTCAAATAACGTAGATAGGATGTAGGAGAGCATGTGTTGTCTTTAACATTCTGGTGGGCTTTTTTTTCCCATGTATAGCCAACAGTGTTTTTGTAGTGATAATGTAAGCATGTGTATATAGGCTGTGCTGTGCTAAGCCCTCAGCTCAGCTGCAGGATTTGTGCAGAATGGTCAGCTGCAAAAAAGCCTACAATATTGCCCAAGGGCATCATTTTAGGGATACAGTGAGCTGCTCCATCTTTACATACATTTAATCCTTGGCCTCTATGAGGAGACTGCCAGCGAGCTGACAATTAGTGCCAATTGTGGTGGACTTTTGAAGTTGGCCAGTAATTTAATTGCTGGCTAATAGATGCAACTTGGAAGTCCTGGAACTTTGTGGTCTCATAACTCTCCCTTTCGTCCCCATTCTAGCCCTGCCATTTCACTGGGTTGTTTCATCGAGAGAAGCAATTATAAAAGCTGATAGCAGTTTTCTCTAAATTGTTGGCAGGGAGCCAGCATTATGCTACAGAGGTGCGGTGCACTGCATCAAGTGGTTGCACTGAGTGACGCTCTGTAATGATGTGATGTGGCTATGTGATTAAATACTGGCTTCCTGCCGAATCATTCTCCCTGGGAAACAATTGTCACTGCACTTAGCATCTCTCCCCATTTGAGAGCAATGTGCCCTGCTTTCACCAGAAGGGAAAGGCTTTTATTGCTAAGGGTGAAAACCTGATGTCTTTGGTGCCTTCTTCAGATAAACCCTTCCTGAGGCCAAGGACGTGAAGGTTTGGTCTCAGGAAGGTTTTGTCTTTCAGGAGGATACCATTAAAAATAAATCACAGCAGGGAAAATGCAATTTGTGCTCTTTCCTAACTAGTCCTTCCACTCATTTTCCACTCACACCCTCCATATACTTTCTACCACCCTTAGTCCAGATCCTACTCCCCACACTTTCTGAGGAAGAGAAAAGACCCTTAAGACCTGCTTCCATATTTGCTAGGACTCAAAGGAACTCTCCAAGCAGCTGCACAAAGCATAGGGCAAAGCCCACTCCTCTGAGAGGCAGTGCTCCCCTTTCCTCCTCTCCTACAGCCAGTTGCTCTCAGCCCCCTCAGACCTCTGCCAGGCTGGCTTTTGAACAAGAACATAGGAGATCCCTGTACTGGTGAGAAAGAAGATTTTTTTTTTTCTAGCAGAGTTCATAAAGGACAAACCTCCTTCTAGGAAGAGGTGAGAGAATGCCAAAATGAAAGTAGTGGTCATCTGCTTATCTTAAACTCCCTTGGAAATACTGCTGGAAGGAGAAATCTCCTTTGTGTTGGTAAAAAATCCACATACACAAGTTAAATCCAAACCTCTGGCAATTCCTTAATTAATCCCCATTGACCTATTAACATGAGGGTTATGAGGGACTAGGCAGCTACTCTGGATTCACAGAACTCAATGGAAAGACATTTCTTGTGTTGAGCCAAAGCACTCAGGGTCCTTGACAGAGCCAGCTCTCAATTGGAGATGGAAAAGGGGACACCTCCCTTATACAGCTAGCACCATCTAGTGACAGCTACTAAGGAGCCCTCCAGTAGGCTCCAACATCAGGACCTACGATATCCATAAGTGCCTATTTATGGAACTAAGAGAAATGTAAAACTTTACAGAAAATAAAAAAAAAGGATGTTTTTATCTGCCTGCGCTGTCCTACCTGTATCAAAACCAGTTCCACACCCGAAGCTGTGTGCACATCTCTGGTAGTCATGAGGTTCATACGTGATGGATAAAGCCTCTCCACAAATGCACAGCTGCCGCGTGCTTCCAATATTGGCAGGCAGGTCAAAATTGCAATGCACACTGCTCGCATATTGAGCGGTGCGATCAGTCCTGGAGGCACTGATGGATACGTGTAAATGTACAGCACAAAGAAAAGATCTGAAATGGAGCCATAAGAAAACCTTCGAGGCACAGGCACTACGCCATGCAAATCTGCTGTTTGCCCAGCTCCAGAAACGTGAACAAAGCAGTACTCCATCAGTGGGGCACAACCGTGTCCTCTTAGGATGCTGTACTCTTTGAGATTAAAAAGTAGATTTATATGAACACACATGATTTCCGATTCTCTATGAAGAGTACCTCTTTTATCAAGGGGCAATCATGAAACGCAATGGCACATAACAATCTACCAGAGTCATATTACTAACTGTTGATTTTGAAAATTATTGGTACAGTAGATACTAAGTTAACATTTTTCTTGGCAGGTTCTTTGTTTTCTCCTTGCAGTATTCTCCTGAATACTCTTTACTAAACCTGCCATGATATGAGTAACAAGGAGGTTTTTAATGCAGTGAAACAGGCAACACTTTCCTAAAACTTCCTTCATGAATAAACTGAGCTGCTTCTCTCAGTTAAACTGATACAATTCTTCTGAAATTTTGAGTCTCTTTGAAAAAATGTCCTTATGTCATCTCAGAATTCTTTCCTTTCTCTCATGCTACTTCAGGAATTAAAAGGCACAGTGTCCCTACTCATTAAGAAAGTTGGAAACATCATAGTTTCCTTCACATTTATGACTAAATTAGTTGAATATATTCTATTATTGGAAGCTTCATATTTACAATATCTTCTCTTTTGAGACTGTTGTACAGTTTTTATATGGAAAAAAATGTGATAAATATATAAAATCTGAATGGGAGGCTGCCCTAACACAGGTCAGGGCAAATATGCTCAGAACAGCCTCCGAAACTTTAAGATTAGCTTTACATCCCACAATCAGTCTGTTGGCAGATTATGCCACTGGAGGGATCTAGCCTAAATCTCCCTAGTATATCTCTTTTTTGATAGGTGTTCACTTATTTCTAATGTAAGTTTTTGTACACTTCATCTAAATTTTGCACATTTTATCTTTTCTGTTGAGGAAGATGTTCATCCAGAACAGGAACCTTGAGACAGAGACGAACCAAAATAACCATTTATGCAAAAAACCCCACATTCTGGATTGCTACATTTATTTTTTTGTCTTAAAAAGACATTTGGAGAGAGGGAGCACTTCCATTTTTTCAACTTTCTCATTGTAATTCCGAATTAGCAGTCTTGCCAAATAGAGAACTATGACTCAGCTTCTATCAGGACTTTGCAAGTACATGCAGGAACGGTTCTGAAGGCAAAAGATTCGGAGGTGAGACTCCAGCTCTAATACTCTCTCATGTTACGGTTGTTCCTTGTCATGCGTCTGCATTACTCCATGCATTGTGCACAAGCAGGACTGTTGTTCCCTTTAAGGCAGAAAAATTACACCTTGATGCCAAGCATTTGAACCAGGTGTCAAAAGAAAAAAAAAAAATATATATCCTACTTGACACTGGACCAACATAAATTCATTTGCTATTGATTTCTTTATCCAGAAGCTTGATCTTCCTTATTCATTTCTCACACATAAATGGGAACCAATATGCCTCTTCTGCATGAAAAAAAAAAAAAAAAAGAAAGAAATTATAGTATTAATCAAAATCAGATAAATGAGGCAAAAAGCTCAACCCTGCCCTTGTGCCTAAGTAATTATTTTGAACAGCTCTGGTCTGTTCACCTCTGTGCTGAGTTGGTAATGTATCCCCCTTTGGTCGATTCAAGATCTCTAGCAACACCTATGGGAGAGTCTTTAATTAATCCTCTGTTACTGTTGTAATTGCATTATCCTGAGGGAAAGCCTGACTAGCCAGGAATATTATTTTAAACGTATACTGTAAACAACATATGTCCTCAGGAGAGTTCAGTTAATACAACCATTTTGACCCTTTCACTGCTGGGTGCTTAACAGTTTATTTTCATAACCACTAGAAAGGACTTTTTCCTTTTCATGTGGGGTTATTTCGACTTCATGCTTAAAAACTATACAGTGCAATTACATATCTACCCAACAAATAAAATAATTGCTTACAGGCTGCTTAAAGTATTTCCAGCTAAATGAAGAAGGCATTGACACTTTGCTCTGTTCCAGTCTACTGTCTCATTATGAAACACAGTCCTTTGTGAAAACAGATTTCTCTAACAGTGGCATAACCTCTGCCTCTGATGTACCTTCCATATACGCTGCAAAGCAGTACAATTTAGCCCAGCAGGATCTCCTTGTTCTCCTCATTTCTCTCACACATTTGTTATAAAGGCAGGATTAGACATCCTTTGGAGCAAGAGAGTGGGAGGCTGGAGTGCCGCTCCCGGTCCACAGGTCTCCCATGAAGTTTGTCAGTCCTAAAAAAGTTAGTAAAATTTCATATGTCCAGGGCTAAATATTTTTATTTCCAAAAAATATGAAGACTTTTTTAATACTCCAAACTTTGATTAAAATTATAAGGGAATCCCTCTCCAGTGGATTTCTCCATGCTTCATTTTACAAGCTTTCTGTTGTCATAAGAGACACACAATTTCCTTTGCTTTGGTTGACCCAAGGCAGAAATGGGCAGAGTATTGCCTGTTATTTCACCAGCACTCTGTGAGGCCACGTTCAAATCTGTGAAGTGTCGGAGATTCTCCCATGGAAAGTGTTATGTAAATGCAATGTATTCTTAGCAAGGACAAATAATAAAGCAAAATAGGTCTTTGAGGTTGGTTTGGGTTTGTTTTGTTGTTTGGTTTGGTTTTTTTTTTATTAGAATGGCCTGACTATTTTTTTAAACCACCTTTTTTACTTCCCTGATCCACAGATACCAGGTATGACAGGTGCAGTGTAATGAGATCAACATAGTAGATTAACTGCACAAGATTATGGAAGGTCAGTCTCTGGCACAATTTTTAAAGCCTTCACTTATTTTAGGCACTATCCAATGATGTCTGTAAAGTACGGGTGGATTTATCTGGTTTTCTGATTTCAAGGAATGATATGACAGCCACAGCTGGTCACTGACTTGTGCACATTTCTCTTCCTAAGTATTTTTCTGTCTTGTTTGTGAGTCAACTGCCCTATAAACAACAGGTATCATGTGCAGCCATTGCACCAGCTCAGTTAATACTCTTCTTCTGCACTTTGAAATCTCAGCTCTGCCCAGGACCTGAATATATTCTTAACTTGCATATTCAAATGAATGCTCAAGCAAGCCTCTTCTCCAGCTCATTTTTTTTTCCCCTGAAGTGTTTCAATAACCTTTCCTAAAACTTCAGAATGAATATTGTTTGCAGGACAAACACAATGAAATAAATCTTCTCACTGGGGCAGTTTGTGAAATTAAACATTGATTGGATTGCACCCAGAAAAGCGTGAGCAAAACATACAGCTAGAGACAAACAAAACACAAGTGGCACAAACTCATTACCTAGAATGGGCGGATTAAAGGCTCTTAGGCTCAATAGGACTAAGCTGAGCCCTTCCTCATGGTTCTCCCCGCACAAGTATTATCTGACCAAGAGAAACAATGACAAAAAGTAAACAACTTCCACGTCTTGTATAATGCCAGAAAGACACGGTATGACAGAAAAAAGAAAAAAAAAAGTTTCTGTAGTGAAATCATGTTTTCCACAGAGTGAGAAAAAGATCATGACCACAGAGTTAAATCGTACAGGATTAGACCATAATGTATGAAAAACCTTTTTACAAACAGAAATATTTTCTCTGGATTTAGTAGAAAGTTCAACTGTAATTAATTTATAAAAGGAAAAAGCAAGCAGTACATTTCTTAAACTAACAGTCCTGAGAATATAGCATGTGTATCTCTCTTCTGGAAAATTTATTAAGCATTAGGAGGGTGGGGAGAGAGAGAGAAAGAAAGAGACCAAATTGATTCTCTCTGTTCTTGCCAGTTTTTGCTGCTGTGGTGAATTATCACAAACTTCATAAATGTAAGTAAAATGGGACCCTTGAAGTCTCAGTCACTTTATTTCAACAGAATGTAACCATATTCCAATTTGCACTTGAATTAATGGGAGACTACATAGCTTTGAAAGTCTTAAAGTGCATGTCACACCTATTATAACACATTTTATTAATCAGTGACTTACATTAAGAAAGACCATCCAGCCCAGCTCTCTGCAACTCTTTCAGGAGAATAAAAAAAAGAAGAAAAAAAAACCGAAACAAAACAAACCACCCTTATTTGTTCTTTGCATACAGTAACTCAACAATATCACAGACTGGTTCTGTTAAGCAGACACATTAGGAATGAGCTATGTTGAAGATTCAGCTTTACTTCAATCAACTTCACTAATAGTTAATGTTAGCTATTTTTTTAAGAACGCTAAATGTTAGTCTTCAGATATCAAGGGCTTCTTTTCTTCCCCTCCTTTTTTCTATACATCATCCCTCATGTCCAAGCTCCATCAGAGCAAACATCCTATCTCCCTTCGATGTTGTCAAATATTAGGATTGGCTTTTGACAATGTTGATATAGTGCTGTTAGTCAATATTCATAGGTGTGACATGAAATGTTCGAGAAGCCTCTGGTACATAATGGGAACACTAGTGATACACGGTGTGTACCAGTCAAAAAAACAGATTTTTCACATACAACTCAGAACAATTCAGGCATCATCACTGTGGGTGCCCTGATGCCGGTATATTTTCATGAAGTAGAGAAATGTAAACAGTTTCCTCCTGTTCTTTCCATCTGAATGCCTGGGAGAGAGGACCATGCAATTGCTATGCACATAATAGCAATAGTATTAATAACTTCTGTGAGAATATATTATCCATATTCATTACAACTAATACAGAATAGAAAACTATAAATAGAAATTGCTGCTTTGCTGGAGTGCAGTGGGAATATTGGATCTACATAAGGAAAAGAGCAATATAAAGGAATTTGAATTGGCAACAAGTCCAAGTCTGGGAATATTTATACACACGAGCTTTGTCTGATAATATTTATGTACATGAAGCACAGAAGCCCACAGAACTCTTCAGAAACTTTAGTGAGCCATTTGACACCACTTCCAAATGAAAAATAAATATATATGTCCTATTACCTGGGTTCTTTTTATAGGTTTCTCATTTTCTAAGACATACCAGTATCATGCTTTGCAAAATGATTCAATGATTTCTGTTTAAATCTTTGCATACAACCGACAGGTTAAATTCTAGCCTCCTGAGTACGAGTGGCACGGACTCATAGGTGATAGCCTGTAGAAATTAGAGCTGGAAAATGCTCAACAGCAAAGAATGTCCCCGTGCTACATATTTTGTCCACTTCAAGTTTAACTTGAAACAAGCAACCAGACTTCTGTCTCTTCCTTTGGGAGCATTTTCAAAAGAGTTGAACAGTTTCCTGATACTAATTCTCAACTTTCCTGTTCTCAGGTTCATCTCTTCTGTCCCCACCCCTGAGTAGTACCAATAAACAAAACAGCATACAAAGAACCTGACCTTTCAAAACTGTAATTTATAGCACTTTCCACAACACAGTGTGCCAAACAAACAGACAGATTATAAAGACAGCAATAGATGTTTTTAATTTTGTTTATTATTCATTTGTTCATTCTGTGAGGCCTCACATAATGTCTGTGGCTGACCTTGAATTAAATTACATTCTCACTCTGCTTACATTTCCCTGATACACCAAACAAACAGAAGAACAGAGAGCACGGCATTTCAGCATCTTCGTTACCTCTACACACAGCACCAACTGAACCATTTCTTCTTGCTTCTTGTGGAACATTGACAAGCTGTTGAAATCTCTTACATCAGACAAATGGACTTTATTATACAAGAGAGCGCTTCATAAGTGCAAACCTTTTGGGATGACAAAAAACCCACTGAATTCTCCACTTTCCACCAAAGCTGCCAGCAATTTCCTGGTTTTGGCAGACTTACTAACAAAATTCTGTTAGTGAAGGCAGAAACTCTAAGCCTAGGTCCAGTTGCTGCCAGTCTGCCACACACAGAAAACAGATCTCAACTTTCCACATCTGATCATTGTTTGAAGGGGCATTTAAAAGCTTACATTCAGGGGAATTTCTTTCTATAGTCAGAACATTTAATCCTACTGATATCCAACCCATTCTGAAAGAGAAATATGTTTATGGCAAAGTCACTTCAAATTAAACTGATGTGTTATTTCATTTCTTAGGTGAAAAACGAGGGCCTTATCCTAAAAGACGTCAATCATTCTCAAAACTGAGGGCTCGAAACACATTGCTGAAAATACTTAGCACCTTCCAGGTTAGAGCCCTTAACACTATTAAAAATGTTTTCACTTGCCACACATACAGGAATATGTGTGCTTTAAGCAGTCTTAGACTTTCCAGGAAAATATTCAGTATAGATTTACAGTGATTTATAAAGAAAAAAATTACCCTGTTCAACTTGAACTACAAAACTGGTGTCAGTGAGTGGGGCTGGAGATGGAGATTATGGCAAAACAGAAGACAGACAGACCTCTAAATGCTGCTTCCCACCCGGGGCCCTCACCTTTAAGATGTCAACAGTGTCTTCTGAGTGGTCAGATACTTCTTATGTGCTCAGAGATATCAGTGCATTATTTTATGAAGTCATGCATGTCAGAAGAAAAGAAGGGAATATTAATTTCCGAGAAGAAATGTAGGAAATATTTAGAGAGAAGAGTTCCTTGTTTGTTTCCTAGAAAACCNCTTCCTTTATGAAGACGTTATCTTTTGCTTTGCAAGGAAGTGACACGTGTCTCTGGGAAGGTCCTCTATATGTAGAGGTCAGGGAACATAGCTGCTAGTCTAGACCTAACCCACGGGTTAGGTAGTGCCATTTCTCTCTGAAGAAGGCTTGCTGAATTTTGTTCATTAAAAACCGTTTGTCAGTCTTTTTTGCGTCACAACACACGAGGCATGTATCTGCAGCCACACTTGATGCACTGCTATTGATTGCATGGTGTGGAGATATAAACTGCCATGTGAATCAGTTGTGCTGCTAACTAGGTTCAAAATCATTGTCATACGATAAGTTACAGATCACCTAAAAAGGGTGCTAGCTAGAGATGCAAGGGGATAGAAAGAGTTCCAGAATTAAAAATAAATCCTGAGGCTTCTCTGGCACCAGGAAACTTGAGTGGAGCAGACTAAAGAGACATACAGTGTCTGGAGGAGAATGGCCTGGAATAAAAACGCAAGATAAATATTTATAATGTCATGGAAAACCTAATGTAAGGGCTTTGAGTTAGTACCTTAACATATCTGCCAAGGTTAATTTTTCTTTCCTGAATTCAAAAATGTGTTGTTGCTTAGTTATGCAGAGGGATATGTAGCTCTCTAGGTGTGTGTAAAAGTGAAAGCAACAAACAGTAGGAGTTTGAATATAAAAGACAAGTGTATTAACTAAGCCTCCCCCAAAATGTTGTGATTTGGGTTTTTTCTAAGGATGAAAGAAAAAGCCAAGTGAAAAGGCTGAGTGAATAGGGTCCTCAAGAAGACTTGTCAACTATTTGGCTGACAGATCACAAAAGTTTAGTTCATTTGGGCTCAGGATTCAAAGAAGGATTTTTTTTTACAGACTTCCTAATACACTGGAATTTGTGATGGATCGTCTATATCCAAAACTGTCAAATAAAACCCACCTTACTTCTTTTTACCCATCTGCAGCACACACAGAGAAATGAAAATGGAAAATAAAGACCAGGATACACATAAAATCTTAGGGTTTAAACTTTGTAAAATACTTCTATCTAAATGCAGATTTCTGGAAAAAATATCCTGAAAATTTACATCCAGTATGCAAATCTGTGCTGTATAGAGAATTTCCATTCAGAGTTCTTTTAAATAGAGTGAGACTTGCATTATGTTTTGATTTGAGTGCCCAGGAGATGTAAGAAAAGTCCTGTTCTCCAGTTATCCACAGCTCAAGTTCACTGTAGCTAGTGTTAAGCTTTTCTGTAATAGCCATGACTTGTATGTTGGCTTAGATATGAATTTTTGCAAGCATGACTTAGGTTCCCAAACTCTCCTTGCCTTTTTATTCCTCACATCTCATTCGAGGTAATGTTTAGTGGTCTGGGCACCATCGTGGACCCAGGATTCTCCTGGGTTCTATTTGCTTTGATAGCTACGATTTATTTGCTGCCTTTAGTTATTTTGTAAAACAACATAAATATCTAGAAGAAGCTGTGAGTGTGTTGACATAGTGGTCCAGGCCAACGGACGGATACATTTGTTCATATAAAAAGGCAGCTCATCTACAAAGCAGGATGGCAACATCTAGTCTTGGGACCCCAGCTGGCCTCCTCAAATAGCTGCAAGAAAAAAGAGGGGCACTGAGTATGCTGAAATACTTATGGTGAAGGACTGGGAGAGAACAAATCCTAAAGGATCCATTCCCCGTGAATGGAGAGCTGGTCATGCCAGTTTTCAGTTGGGGTCTATTTGAAAGGCAGTTTAACTAAACTGACACTGAAAACAGAGTCATAAGATTTCACTGAACCATTTTTAAAACTACCTCACAATCTTCTTGAAATTTAGTGTAAAGAAAATTACAAGCAATTTTGCAAGGAGGTTTATCTCACTCTGCTAGAAAATGTCTGATGTACACAGGCCAAGCCAGAGCAACATCTAGCAGAAACACTCACTGGTGGGCTGGGGTAGCGTACACTGTCAAATTAGGAAAATCATCTCCCAGTAGTAGATAAAAGACTCTGATTTTTAATAAAGTTTGGATAATATGCTGAAAAAAATCCCTGTGAAGTTGATAAAGTTTACCTCCCTAATAGCGTCTGTCATCATTAGATCTTCCTCTGATCATGCTTTCAGCTCCTGCTGAAGTGCCCCCAAAAGCCTGAACATCTTCACAAATTATAACTGTGAGATACACTGAAGAACTGGGTTGGCCAGTGCTGACTCTGAAACACACTGAATGTTCAGACAAAAAAAGGAAGAAAAAAAAAGATACTATATCAAAGCAGCTTTATTTGAAATGGTTTGGTTTCAAGCCCAAATTCAACAAAGCACTTAAGCATGACTTCATTGGGGCATAAGCATATGCTTACATGGTTTTGTTCAGCATAGGTTTACAGTAGAGCATAATATACCTCTTCAGAGATCTCAAATAAGAACAACAATTTTATTAATTTTCCTTTTTTTTTCTCCCCTGCTTCTTTAATTAAGGGTTCTGTGACTCTGCAACCAGGACAGCTTGTGGTACTGCAGTGATATAATAAGAAATCCATGCCCAATTGGACACGATAACTTGACAATTTTGCTTTGAGTGTGAAAGTGTTCATACAGCTCTACCATCTAACACCACTGACACTCGCTTATTCCATCTCACACTGCAGCTGTTTGCATGCTGTTTCTTCCCAGCTTCACTGCTGTTCCCTGCTTCCCGACGAGCTAACTGGTGTTGGACCCAACTGCCACTCGAATCATTTTCCCTCCCCTCTGCCGGCAACAAAGACGGCACAACCTAGCGACTTGCTTCCAGTTTCAAATTTAGTATGTGAGTCTGAAAAATTCCAGTCTGACTTTACCAGTCACTAAATGAAAACAATAGCATGAGCTTCGGTCCTGGCGCCTTGTATAACTGCTTCTGAAGTTGAAGGGAACAACGTGCTGCGACTGAGGACCTCGTTTGTCCCTCACCGTTTAATAAACGTGTCTGCTCTGATACCAGCTCCAAGGGACTGGCCCTCTTTCTGGCTTTATCGATAGAGGAATATCTCAGATGGACAGAGAGACAGGGTGGCCACCCTGAAAACTGAACTGTTTCTTGTCACAGCACTATGGACATTTTTTAGGCTAAATTCATGAAAACTGCTGCATAATTATGTGGGACAGTGTGGTCATTACTTCAGTATTTCCAGTAGAGCAATAGGTTATACCTATTCTGCTTCTGAAAACTGAGGATCAGGAAAATACATTTTGTCTCCCTTTTGGATCTTCTGCAGTGTGTACAAGCAGTTATTTTTTAAATGACACTCACCAACTGTCCTGTTTTAATATTTCCACCTCCACTCCATTGCTGCACAATGCACGCACATGTACACACGTACGCACACTCTGCAGCCCTTGGAATCCGCAGTGAGATTTGATTTTACTTACAGAGGATACTCTGCCATGACTGTCACCAAAGTTATATAATTGGAAGGAAACAATAAAATGACAGATTGCTTGTTCTAAATAATTGGATAGACAGGGTAGCAAACAGTGGGTTATGAAAAATATTCCTCAAAGGATGTCAAACTTCAATAACTCACATAACAAAAAGACACTGATATCTGTCCTCCTGTCACAATGGAATATTTTTAAGATCGAGTTATAATTTTCTACATCAATTTTTTAAATCTTTTCTAAGAAAGAGGGAGAGAAAAGCACGGGGATCGTTGCAGAACTTCTATTAAAAAAAAAAAAAATGACACCAAAATGCTCAACTGTGTGTTTAGGGTAGAAAGTTTCTAACCTTTAAACAATGTGAAAATACCAAGCTCGATACTATTAATTAGTTTTCAGTCAGCAGAGCACACAGAGACCCTGACTGAAATCACAACTCTGGTGTGAGGGGTGCTATCCATACACTTTGCAAAAGATAGTCTTTTCTTACGAGAGATTTTATCTTATAGACTGTTATTGGGGTCAAAGAAAAATAAGTGTTTTATTCCACTCAAGTGTGTTAGTGGAAGAGCTTGGAATAAAACCCAGTTTTCCAGTTGCTCTATCAGCTAAACTACATTCACTAGCTGTCACTGAGTGTTTATTTTTTGTATATTCTAAAAACTAGGACTTAGGCAATAACGACTAGGATAAAAGCTAGCATAACTGAAAGAAGTAAGGTATTTCCATCACCCAGTTTTGCTGTTTACATTACAGAAAAAAGCCTCACAGGTTTACATCTTCATTGACATCCTTCCAAGGATCGCAGAAAAATCTGGAAGCAAATTTCACAATAAGAGGTTGGTCTCCACAGCTACTCGGAGCAGCGTGGCCAACTGGCCAGTCATTGGCAGCCCTTCCTGGTCTTGGAGAAATCTCTCTTTCTCAGCTGGAAGCTTTTTTCCTTTGTGATTTCTCAATCATAGATAAGCAGCTATGCCCATTTAAATATGCGTAAATGGTCACTTCACTGAAGTCCACACACAGAGTTAGAAAATGTAAAATCTGAATTAAGATTTTATCTATGATTTGTCTGTAATTCTACCTGGATCACAATCCCAGGGGAATACATGCAAAGACTTCCGCTGCCATCAGTATTCTCCAGGGCAGCTCCTACTCCAGTCTCTGTGTAGCATCAGGCTTTTCACCAATACAAATTTATTCACCAGAAAACGCAACATATTATTATAGCTCATTGATGGGTTCTAGTGCTGTTCCTCTACTATTACGCTTCAGTTTCAAAACAGTACATGCATCAGGCCTTAAGACCATGTTCCTACTCTTTACTTCTTCATTAATATTTTCTGTAACTTTACAGTCTTACGCTACATTCATTTCTGCAGTAAATGAGCACTAGAAGTGTAGAGTCTCTCTCTGTCATCTCTCTCTCCCACACGCTCTCTCCTTCAGTGAATCTAACTTGACTTGAAATTCTGATATGGCCAAAGATTACACATAGTGTTTCCTGTAAGCAGCTGTTTCATATAAAGGTGGTTTTTTTCGTTTCATTTTGTACTGTGCTGTGTGAATATCTCTAAAAATGTATATGCTGGTTTAGTTTTATTTGCAGTACTACTCTTCTTAATCGAACAGAATCTACTGGGAAACAATGTAAATGCTGGTGAAAATGATAAAACATTGGTTTTCAATGTGGAGTCTCAGCCCACAAGTGAATCTGCACTTAGGTTGCATGTTGTCTAGAGAACACATAGGAGAAAAGTTTTCGGAACTAAATCAGAAGACACAGAAGGCTGCAAGCCTCTGTAAATAATAATAAACAAATAATGAAGACAAGTTAATAATAATTCACAAATCAATAAAAACTTTTATTAATTATGCCAACTCACACAAAATCTAAATCATAGGATATCTCAAGTTAGTTGGAAAGGACCCATCAGGATCATCGAGTCCAACTCCCTGCTCCTTGCAGGACTACCTAAAACTAAACTATATGACTAAAAGCATCATACAGGAGCTGCTTGAACTCTTGACAGGTTTGGGGCTGTGATTGCTCCCATGGTGAGCCTGTTCTGGGGACCCACCACCCTCTCAATGAAGAACCTATTCTTAATGTCCAAACCTACTATCTTATTCTACTGCATTACCTTTTAGCTGGAAAATTCTGGACTTTCCATGGCTTGGAGTCTTTGAATCAAAATTAAATAGTGACTTAAAAGATACACTGTAGGTTATACACGAGTTATAGACATTATACAGAAATACTCTGCTTTAGTTCTTACACCTGTGCCATTCATGCTTTTGGAAAACTTTACCAATATTACACTGTGCGTAACCCAAAAGACCAGCAGTTTCTTGTAGACACAAATATTGGTAGAAAATTCTCTAGGCAACATTTTACCTGACAATCCCATTTGGGTGAGCACAGAGAAAGGCCATCATAATTCTCCTGCATTTAAAAGTGATGAATCTCGGGGCCTTAGTCTATCTATTATTTGCTGTTTGGAGATCCTAGCAAAAGATTTCATTAAAGAAAATGAATAGTTTCATTGCATCCTGCTATTTATAATATAAGCTACCGTCACTGCAAAGCAAAGAAAAAGAGAAAGAAAGAGTGAACATATCTCTAGGCAGAAGATAAGGCTTCAACAGTCTGCACATGTTTAAAATGCTGCTGTGTGGTAGCATGAATGATATGAGGTGGTGGTCCATATGAATTGCTCATCCCTCTACAAATAAAGTGCAGTTGCTGCCAAGATATCATGGTAGTTTGTGTTAACTGCCAACCATAGTTGTCTCCAATAGGTTACAAAAAACATTCATGTTTAAGATATATTAATGGCACTGCGTTATCTCATAATAAAGTACTTGCAAATATGTGTCATTGCTGAACACCCACATGGCACCCTATTCTAGGGCATATGGTACTGTATGCTTTTACTAGGCAGTGAGTGGACTAATTAGACTGTGCCTTAAATAGGTATTTAGTTTTTAAAGGGCTTCATGGTATTTAAGTATACATTTGGTTCAGTGAACAGAAGATGCATTTTCCTATCTGGTTTCCACACTCGTAATTCATATTTCTGACCGTGTATTTTGGTAAGCATCTCAGAAAAATGAGGTGTTAATTTTTAGAAACAATTATCATCCTGACCTTGATGATTAAGTATGATAATTAAAAGACGTTGTGAGTAATATGTTTTATATCATAAACATTCCTTTCTGATTTACTTACTGAAAAAAAATGCCATTTTAGAAAAGAAATGAGTATTTTTTTAACATGATTAGCAAGCCATCTGTTGACATTTCAGTACAGTCTCTTATGAAAGTCCCCAGCTTACTGCTTCAGTTTTAACATAGGAAGAACCCAAAATAGTAATGCCTTTTGCAGTTAAATCAGAATAAGGTGATTTAGAAAGGGCAGATTTGAGAGAACAATAAAATACATAGTTCCTTGAGCTCTGCAAAACTTTCATAATGAAGCCTCAAGGCAAGGGGAATTCACCCCGTTTGGGGGTTTTTTTTGGTTTGTTTTTTGTACTGGAAACTGGTCCAGATTCCACAAAAAGATTATGATGCTGGCAGACTTTTCAGCTAACCTCACCAGAGTTTCAAGACATCTTTGGTAAGTTTCAAAGCTTCAACCTGGGCAATACTTGGGTGAAACCCATACGAGTGTAGGGTTTGCCTCCCTGAAGAAGAAACCGTATGAGTGAGTAGAGACTTACACTGTATTTTCTTCTCTCCAGTATCCCCCACGCTGAAGGGCAGACAAAGGTGCTTGACAAAAAAAGGTGGTTTATGCTTCTCTTTGAAAGTAGGACACGCTATCTCACATTCGATGTGTGCTGAAAGTGTCCTCCTGAAGCACTCACACAATAGCTAGATAGCGATTCACAGCCTCACTTGGCACACACAGCCTTCTCCCTAAACACACGCTGGGGATGAATGAAAAAAGGCTGAAGTCACTACATCCTTACTCATCTCAGAATTACACACCAGTGCTACCCCCATGAAATTAATAGTAAATTCCTCAAGCCCGATACACCACTGTGGTAGGCCACTTATGGAAACATGGACCGTCCCTGTCAAATCCCCATCAAAGACGGAGGCTTCAGCTGAGCTTTACTTTGAGATTTGGGGTTTATTTGAATCTGAAACTCCAAAGAAGAACCAAGCATATCAGGTGTATATTTAAGTCCCACATGCCACCTGTGCCTGCATGACCTTGGCAAATGCAGTTTTATCGATCCAGCATTTGGCATTAGGGAACAAACTCGAGATCTGGCAGAACTGACCGATGTGAAACAACTCAAGCCTGGTGCACCCCACCACCTAACAACAGGTCTCCAGTGATGCAGCTCTTTGTTCTGGGGAAGGGAAAATGCATCCACAGAGCTCAAGAGTCCTCTGCAGAGCTTGGAGCAGGAAAATCTGACCTGTTTCACACTTGCAGAAACAAAGATTTTCTAAGGATCTACAAGACAAAAGCAAACATGGGAGCAAGGAGCAAAATCCACTTTCCTGGATTTCAACCCGTCTCTCAGACTGCCCTGATTTTCATTTAACTTTAAATAAACTT
>VXBO01005454.1:597357-642875 GCA_013400135.1 Rhinoptilus africanus | reverse complement strand
TTTTTTTTTTTTTTTTAGGGAGTGCACTGAGAAAACCTACTTCCATTTCTGAAGTATTCAGTAAGCTAAATATGCTTCTCATCACCCATTCTGATTTCCTGATATAGTTTATATACAATTCTCTTCTCCTACCCGCTCTCAGTCTCCCCCCTCCCCTACTCCTATTCCCTGTTTATAGGAAGTTATGCAGGAAGGGAAAGGAAAAGGCAGTTACCAGCTAGCTCAGAACTGGGAAAGGAAAACAAAAAGAGGAACTGGTGGAATTTTTTTATTTATTTACTCATCCTAATTTTTCTCATAAGCATCAGTTAAGCAGAGCTTTACAAAGACACTGTTGACTTCCCTATTGTCTGTGAGACTTTTGCAGATAGAGAATAGCTCCAGGGCTACTCTAATCTCCCCAAGCCACCCAATTAGCATTTGACCCATTGTGAGAAGCCTGTGCATTGAATTTTCATTCACCTGGGCCTGGCGGACATCTGTGGATGATGAATGTTTGCTTGTTCTCACGATACAGGGGTCCTGAACAAGTGGACAGCATATGTACCATAATTTCCTGGCTGAACACTGCAGTTCTTTGCTAATTATTAAAGATGCAGAAGCCTCTTTCTCTCTCCCACCCTGTCGCTCCCTCTGCCTCTCTCACTTTCTTTATGTCTTTGTTCTGAGCAGCAGCTTCAGCAATGGAAGAACGGCAGTTTAGACGCCACAGTGTCTTGCTTGATTGAAGTGGGTTGAGTACAATATCCTTTCGTTCTGTTATATTTACAAACCAGAACAGCTGAACTCTACATCAAAGAGCAGCCAAAACATTTCTTCTGTCACTTCACAGGCAGTGTATCTCACCAATGTCTGCTTGTATAAAGTAAGCAATTAAGATTGCATTGAACTCCCTTAAAGTACCGATACACCCACTTTGGGCTTCAGCTTTTCTTAGATCCAATCATCTTAATCTAATCAATTCTGTGGCTTATGTTTGTGTTTTGTTTTGGGTTTGGGTTTGTGGTTTGTTTTTTTTTTTTTTTAATCTTAAACTAATTAAGTTTGATTTATTTCTGGTCACTTTTGTAATTGAATGTACCTGGGTAGAATGGGATTTTTAAAAATGCTAGACAGACTAGGGCAAAAGGATGAAAGGACTTTGACCCAATGCATCCTTTCAGTCATATCTCACTTTTAATCTTTTCTTCTGCGCTCTTACAAGCAAGAAATCTATCTTAAAACATAAAAATGGGGTAGGCATTAAGGGCTCATTTACAATCCCTGATGCACAACCAACAGAAGAGCAAACTTGCCCTTCTTCCCATATGTGGCTTACTAGCGTCGTGACAGCTTGCAGGATGGCAGCGGGGGGTGAGATCAGTCACTGCCTTGGAGGAATGGGGAAAAGGCAGGCAGTGGAAGAGCTCTGGGTCCACCCCCCCACACCCCGCCGCTCTGGTCCTAAACCAAGAGCCAGACGACGGAGTACTGATCTGGTTGCCACACGTAACCTCCCCGCTGGGTTCAGATCGCTCTGCTCGCTCCTGTCTGGCTCTGTGCAAGCTCTGCCCAGTCTCAGCCTGATGGGATGGTGGCATCCACAGTGGCACTTGGGGACAGGCATCACATTGGCATCGAACCTCCCTGGAGCATGGCAGGGGTTCACCAGTGAGTGCAGACCTCGCTCAATTTTCACGTTTGGTCATTGCTTAAGCCTTTGTAACCAGAAGACCCACGCCTTACCATATTCCACATGTGCACCAATGTTTCAAACCCAGAAGACTGTGAAGAGTGAATTCCACTGAACTCCTTTTAATGTGGTCTTCTGGCGGGAGTCAGAAGTAATGCGCTCCATTTAGAAAATGTTTTAAATGCTTTCCATGTTCATTGTGAAATAACAATGTCCTCTGATTAAAAAGCCATATCAAAGCTGAAGGGGTGGGCAGCACAGCTTTCCCCAAAGAGTGTTTCAATTAGATTTGAAATGCCATCAATAAGAGAAAAGAAATGACCCACGCACGGAGATTTTCCTCTCTGCCTGATCCCTTGCTGAGCCTATGTGCTTACATACCCCAGAGAAACTTTCTTTTTTCAGAGGGGTTTGTGTTTGTGCCTGTGCGTGGGGCTGGGGGTGAGGAGGGAGAGCTTAAACTGCACAGCAGCTTAGACAAAGTCTGAGCTCCTCTGTGGTGTTTAAAGGATTGATCTCCTCGATTTAAATGAGTTTTTAAAATTACGCACCTAACTTTGGAGGTCGCACAGCGTGTTTTGTTGTTAAAACAATAACTTTCCAAGCGAAGTGTTAGCGTGCCTTTCTTTGTATCGGCGAAAAAACGCTAGTAGCTGGCTTCGAACCAGAAGGGCTGGTGCAGATGACTGCGGGCACAATTACCACTGCTCCCGCGAAACCGCGGCGATCCGTTCCTTACCTTACAACTGACCTGCACAAACAATGCATCAATCAGAGAGCAGATCTGTCTATGTACTTACTTGTCTGGCTCTCCTCGCTGCACGGCTCTGATCATCGCAGTAGTCTGAAACCTTTCCTAATCCACCTACTGTCCCTCCTCTTTTCTCATTCATTTTGACAGTGATATCTGCTTGAGCCTTTCCTGTCATCGTTTGCCCTTGACTCTGTGGAAGAGTTTGGAGATCTTTCAAAGGCTTGGCCTGTTGTCAGCGTCAGACTGTGGCGAGGAAATGGATGGTAACAACAGACAGAAATGTCTGTGCCGTGGAACTTGCTCCACAATTAATTCTTCTACTCTGCCTGAAAATTAACCGTCCTGAATCTACCTTGGAGCATAAGCGTTTCTGAAAATACACAATGATACTGAATGGGCTTTCAAAATGTCTCTAGGAGCTAACCATCAAGCAATGAATTCTGTTTGTCTGGAGATTATTACAGCTTATTAAAATATTTTCCTTTGTGGTATATCATACAATCCCATAAGTCCACCTTTGTTTAGAATCTTTGCNTTTTTTTTTTTTTTAGATGACATTGCAGGTTATTGCTGTTTGATGCAGTTGGAGTTGGCGTTTTAAAATATTCATTTCAGATCAGAAGTGATGTATTTGCTTGAGACGTGAGTGGTTTATAACTGCCAGCATTGACTTTAAATTTAATGACACAAAGAATGTCACGTACATGTGACACAGTCATCATTCCCTTCATTGTAATGCAACTTTGTGGCACAGACGACATCATTTGTATGCGAGTTTCCATGCAAATAATGTCATTTGAATCCTTTTAACAGGAGATAATGACACAAAATTCCAGGAGAACAGGGAACAGGCCATGAAATAAGGACTTTCAAGTGACAAATGGCAAGTTACCTTCCTTATTTACATTTCTCTAATTTTTCTCCTTTTTCTTATTGCTCGAGGCCAGTTGCACCCAAAGGAATGGTCAGGCGGGGAATTAGAGCTACAAACACCTTCATGTCCCCATGAATACATAGTCTGGATAGAGGGGCGCTCCCACTGGGCTGCACTCAAAAGTTACTTTTATTCCATTCAAAGTTTTCAAAGAAAACCTAAAAAACAAAAAACTTTTCACCTTTCACGACAGAAATGTCACCACCCTTTACCAATACGGTACCTGCACACCTGGTAGAGGCAGCAAGAACATCAACATGCGGTAGTCCTCCCCTCTTTGTCCTGTCTGTATCTCATCGTTCAGAGCACAGACAGATTTCTTGGGCTCCTCTAACATCCCGTCCCCTGCATTATCCCATGATGTTTCCCACGAAGTGGTGGCTTTATGCCCACCTTGGCCCTGTGTTTTCACAGCCATACCCCTGCTGTGGTGACCTGAAGGTTTGGTTCCTCCAGATGGGTTTTTCCCGCTCATTTTGCAAAGCCGCCTGCAGCCCTATCACCCCGATGAGGTCAGATTATGGATAAATAACGGCAATGTCCTGGACTCCTCACCCCGGCACTGAGAAGCAGAGCTCTCTGTGCCATCGTGCTTAGGACTGATGCACAGACAGTGCCTTTTGGATAGTGTGCGTTCAGTTAGTCCTTGTTTATTGATTCAAGCGTGTCTCTCTATTTCTGAGTGAACTGAAGTGCATCATTAACTGAATGAAAAAATAACACATGAAAGCACAGCTTTTTCCCCCCCGCCATGTAATTTTACCAGCTTTAAGCACAGTGGTTTGTAGCTAATACTTAGTGAACAGAAGCACTATTTTGGATTTTTTTCTCCACCTTCCTCCCTCTTTAATTTATGCACACATATCTTTGTATCCTTAACTATCTTTTGAGCAGAAAGCTGGGTTTTTTGCATCTCTTGTCCTCTGCATCCTGAGATGGGATTTGGCACAAGGAATCAAACAGTTGATCTATCATGCCCCTCACAATGTTTCCAGGGGTGCTTGATGTGTCAGTGCCTGCAATAGAAGATGAGGCTGTTCCTTTTGTCCAATAGCTGCATGTTTAAACGCTGCTCTCCTCTATAGACACGTATCTAGTCCATAAGGAGCCACTTAGGGGCTCGACACGGCAAGTCTCGGCATCCAATTTGCATAGCTTTCTGGCACAAAAAGTGGCTTTCCCTACAGAAATGGAAGAGGTCAGAGGATTACATGGGAAAGGCCATTATTCACGAAAACGAGTTTGTCTGTTATGTCATATCTTTCACAGCTTTAGGCTCCAAAACTTCAAATACAGTGAGAAGCGGCCCTCTTGAGGTAAAAGACAAGGGTCAACACTGTCTCTCCACATGGTAAGAGAATAAATCACTTTCCTCAAAGTGCTACCAGGACATTCACAAATTTGAAGCTATTTTGAGTGTTTACCTGTTTTTATTTTTGCCAAACGTTTCAGATCCCTGCAAGAAACATCTCATGTCATTTGCACTGTTTGGACGGTTACCTGCGTGACACCCACCATGTTTGTGGGCGACTGGTCCTCCCTCCTGCGCACACAGCGCTGCCTGCGCATGGGAGGAAGCAAAACCCAAAACCAGCACAGCCAACATCTGTGCCACCGCTCAGGTGCCTGTAACTCCCAAGGCACCAAGCCCCCCTGGAAACACCATGCCAAGCATGATAGACCAGCGTTTGATTCCTTGTAATGAGTCCCATCTCAGGATGCAGAGTGCAAGAGGGACTACATCATCCTATCAAGGAGGGAATGGCTGCAGCATGCCGTGGTTTGGGTGTTGGAGGCTTCCAGTTTCCTCACCAGATGCACTAAGGTGATGTTCAGTGCTGGTCAGACGAGGAAGGAGGTACAACTTCTTAGTGCCTCATCTTGATGCATTAAATAGCCAGCTGCCTCTAAGTTGTGTAGCACGTATGTCTTGCAGCGTGCCACAAAGCCCAAATATCCAGTGTGGAAACCTGGCAAGATTGCCATGGGTCCCTTCGGTCTATTAATTTTCTTCCTGGGGAGATCATGGATAGGTGTAATCAAGAGCTAGGGCTGCAACTGTAAAATATCTTATGCACCACAAAGCCTCATAAGCACAATCAGCTTTAAATGGCAAGCATATGAAAGGCACAGATTTCAAGGCAGCGCAGTGTATTTCCAATTTTAGCTTGTGGCACTGGGGCAAATGCTGTAAATTTTGAAATCTGTGTAACCTGTGAAACACATCCATTTTTGCCGTGGAGATAAGAGTGTAGAGCAGCTCATATGCCCTGAACTACGGTAGTGTAAGGCAAGCTGATCCTTAACCTGCAAAAGTCTAGGAGCTTCCCCAGCTGCTGCCTGCACTAGCCTACACACGTAGGCTTCTCAACAAAATGCAATTAAAAGTGCCCTTTTTGAGGTCCATATGAAACAAAGATATATGCTGCCTCTCAATTTTTTCCAGACTTCAGGGTCAGACGGTGACCAGACACGCAAATAACAGTCAAATTATACAGGAAGTTGTCAAAAGGGTCCTAGCACAGGCAGAAAGGACTTTTGACCTTCCTGGGTGTCAAAGGTCTGGTTCAAGTTTCTTTATAGTAATCTGTAGCTATGGCAATGAAAACAGACCCTTTGAGTGAATCAGTTTGTAGATTTTGCTTTGAAAGTTTCTTTGACTTTCATATTTGAATTGAATTTTAATTAAAAAAAAATTGCTTAAAGCTATAAGCCAAGAAAGACTTTATTTACAATAGAAAAAGAACTGAGGCTGACAGCTGTAAGGGTGGGCTCAGGACAGAAAGAAAAAAAAAAAAAAGGATAAAGGAAAAGCACAGTGATGACTCCCCACACCAGAATCAGACCGACGTTTCTTTTTTCTTCTGTCTCTTTCTCCTTCTCTCCCTCTCCCCAACCACTTAGGGAAGAGGTTACCTGCCTCACACTTCCACAGAGCCTAAAAATATTTCCTGAGATGTAAGTGGCCTGTGAGAAAATCAGTAGGATGTGCTGACAATGTCTTCAAAGTCAGACAGGAAAAGAGAAGGCTAAAGGCAAATTAAAATGGTTTGCAAAGAGCAAAAAAAAGGTTGCTTTTTTTTTTTTCCTCCATGGCCACTTGTCATAATCAGAACCATCCTTATTTTTTGGTGTTGTAGTAGTAGTTGTTGCCTTGCAGATTCATTAAGCAAGCATAGGAAAAGATTAAAAGAGTTTAGATTATGACACAACTATCGATATGGGTGCCTGACAGCAATATTATCACCTCATTGATATAAATGCTGAGCATAGGTGATTTTAAAAGTGTGACTGATTAAAGCAACATAAATAGTGGTTCTGGCACTAATGCTGTCAAGCATAAATCTGGGACCTTGACAGTATCGTGTGAACCCAGCCTCTGACTGGCCTGAAACCCTCCATTTATGCCTCGTCGAGAAGATGCCTGTCACCTCTCTTTTTTTCCTTGTTTTTAACTGAGGACAGCAAGAATATTGTTTTCTTTTTTAAGTGGATAGTATCAGAAGATTGTCCCTTAGGATCTACCGTATTTTACCTGGGTTTTTTGTTGTTCTTTTTTGTTTAAAAAAAAAAAAAAAGGAAAAATAGTAGCAAGTGTCCCCAGTAATTGCCAAGACCATGCTGAAGAAAGCCTGTGAGGAGGAATTTGATGCTGCCATGTTTTGTAACCAAGGCAATGTTCATCATTAGACTACTACATGCCCCTTTTTTTGCTAATGTCTTTTTTTTTAACTCCCAGCTGATGGTTTCCTCAGTATGTGCAGATAATCTCAATAGTGCAGATGGGCTGTGTAACAGTGCACCGCGTCCTTGACCCATTAATGTATTGGGTGCCTGCAAGCCCTCTCTGCGGCATATGTAGCAGTCGATCTCAGGTATATTAGGATCACTGCACATATATTTCCAAGAGAGACATTTGGGAACGTGCTGTACCAAATACGCCCAGGTTTCCCTCCACAGCTTTCACTCCCCTCCAGCCAAGAGAGGCTCAGGTGCATGGGGGGACCCTCAGTGAGGGCAGATGGGGATGGCGGGGACAACAGGGCTCTCCTCGCCCTCCTCGCTTCGTACCTTGGACTCAGCTGCTGCTTGCCAAGTACTGGGTGAAATCTGTGCTCAACACAAGAGCTATCCACAAGACATATCCCATACTGACCTGGACGGGAAGCATTCAGCATCCAGGTGGTAACAGCATTTCATCCGTGGAGTCCAGGAGTCCTGGCCAGGCCTGAGCTCCTCCTGAGTATGGATGAGATGTTTTGGGCCAGAGGTGGAGCTGGGCTGCAGGCAGTCACAGGGAGAGGAGAAGATGGGTTAATGTTTCTACATCTGTTCTTGTGCTCTCTTTCACCTCAGTAGATAAAGAACCAGAGCCCCACAGTGTCACCCATAACATATCTGAGCTGATCGGGTAGGAGTGGAGGTTAGGAGGATAGTTTTCTATGAAATAATAATCTAAAGCTGTCCAAAGATACATTATAACAGGGCCTGTTCTTTATTTCCCATTGCTTTTAAGATTGGGTTATGGTCTTACTGTTTATCACATTCACCCTCCAAAGATAGCCAAACAATTGAATCAGACACCCAGATTACAACAAATACTGGAAACTGCAATATCTGTGCACCATGTGGCACAGAGGAAATGGTATTCCTGAGATCACAAGTCCTAATCAGAGGGAAAATGTTGTCTTAAAGTAACATATACACACACAAGGTTCTTTACAGCACAAAAAAACCCATCAAGAATCTAAACAAACTCAGTTCAGTTCCATGTAAAGACTTAGTATATTTTCCACTTCCACTTGACGATATCATTTGTTTGAGGATCTCCTGATATCTCACAATTACAAATAAAATTATGTTCGTTACACAACCTACAACCGTCACCATTATTCCTTCCTCTTGCATATAGAGGGCTGGCTTCTGACCTCCGTTATGTCACAGCGCTTGAATTATTTTAGTGAAATGAGAGACCTGGCAGTGATGGGGACTCTTGGGCTCTGATGAGGCAAAGGGGGAACCAATTTATTTTTTTTCCTTTTACAGCTTCCCAGCTAAAATGAGAAAGTGTGTGTCCCAAATATAAATAGTCTTGGAAGACACAATACAAAACTATCAAAGTAGGGAAGGGTAGAAAACAGTTTCATTTAAAAAAAGTTGCTGTGAAAAAATGCCTGCATCAGAATTAGCCAAAATTTCTACATACTTTTCATCAAAAGAAAGGAAGAATAAGAGCACACTAGGACTGCCAGACTCCTTTACATGCTCCTCCCAATCCAGAATATTCTTCCATTACAGCACTCACTTCAGACACCAAAGATTCACATTTAGATCTCTTAGTGCCTGAAATGGTGCACGGATTTTAACCTAAGTCTCTTCCACTTTGGTGAATAATCCCTGAGTTACAGGTTATTGCAGGGCAAATCTCTGAAATCTTCCTCCCACAAATTATATCCCAGAGCATAGAAACCTTTTTGGCTGATCAGTATTTTAGGAGGCAGCAGAGGAGAGAATATTGAAAAAATCCTGACCAGCTCAATTTTCAAAATTCAAGAAGATTAAAAGAAACCAAAAAGTACAGCACATTTCACACCTAAAAATCAAGGGATTATCACTGCAAATCATGGAGTACAGATAAAAAAAATCACTCAGTCGTTGAACCCTTAGACTACTGGTTTTAAAATCTAGATCTGTGTGTTTTAAAAGTACTTTTCTTCACTTTTGTTTTGTTAAAAGTCACGGAACAGGAAAAAGAGGAATCTTAAAATACAACACATACATGACCAGTGTTTGAATACACAACTCTGACTGTGTTTTGATTCAATGAATCAATCTCTGCTTTTATTTAAACATCATTCCTGATTTTCCTGTTTCCAATGCAAGCAAGGCATGGCCTGATGTTTTTCAGACTGGCTTTATGGCCTTTTTTTACAGATCACAATGGGAGATTAGCAGGAGCTAGCCTCAGTCAATGCAAGGGAATTGGATCATGGGAGCTTTGAACTGAACCCTTGTGGTTCTCTCCCTTCTGTTTTTCTCATGTCTCCAAATTTTAGAAGCAAGTCAAGCATCCTGTGATTTTAATAACTGAGACTAGCAATGAGATTATATCTATTTGGATGGAAATTCATTATAGCTGTCTTTTTCCTTCCTGGTTCCTCCTGGTCATGTGGTCCTAATTTTTTTGCCATTGCAAAATGTTGTCTGCATTCTGCAGGTTGGAAGGATAAGAACCTGTTTTACACCAGGAAAAAAGTAAAAGCAAAAATAAATGCTGCTGGTTTGTTTGGGTTTTTTATTCCCCTTTTTCTTTTTTCCATGTACAGTGGCTAATTGCAGTTTTGGCAGGCAGCATGTGATGGGACAGACCCTATTTAAAGTGCCCCAAACAGCCTTCCGCTAAGCAAACAGTAAGCGGGCTTAAAGGAAATATTTTTGCTCCTTGTGCCAAAATAGAGATCTAATCTTATTCAACTAATCAGGGGTACTAAACAGTGCTTCGCCTGGTGGATTTGCCTACTGCTGTTTTGCAGAGGGAGAGCTGTCAAGTACAACCTAGGCGGCTACAGCTGTAAGAAGCATCCTTTGGAAGGATGGTTGAATCCAAATACACACTGATTAAGGTCAGGCAGAGAGCCCAGTTCCCCAAAGTACTAATTTTGCAGCTTGAGGAATAAAGGTGCTGCTGTGTGTAGTTCCTGTAAAGCAGAAGAGAGTAGGAAGCATTTTAATTTCAAACTTAAGTGAGAACTTAGCATCAGAGAAGACTGCCTCTCTGTTAATCTTTATTATAAGAATGTACAATTTGCATTAAGCAAGAGTTTGTACAGCTTGCAAGTTTCCAAATTCCTGATTTCAGCAAAATAAGCAAGCAGGGCACTATTTAAAATAAAATCTCAGGTCAGTGTTTTAATTTGAATCCTGGGAAAAGCATGGGGGACACCTTGCAGTCTTCGTGGTTTGTTTGATGCTCTATGTGTAGGGGAGGATTCATTTAAAAAGAGGTTTCAGGTAAAAAACAGATTGGTGGACAGACATTAAAAGTGAGGGGACAACAGGATTTCTGGCACTGCTGCAATCCTTTCCGAAGGTGATTTTACTCTTTCCTTTTTTTTTTATAAAAAGCTGTTAATAGAAGGGTGAAAACTGATTGCAAAATTTTCAGTGTAGGCCTGATCCTGCACTTTTGCTTTCTGTGGGAGCAACCTTAGGTGCTTTGGGACAAATCTAAATGCCACTGAAGTCAGCAAAAGCCTTTGACTGTGGTGGGTGAAAGATCATCTGGTTTGATTAACTTTCCCACGATATGTGTTTATCTGTACAGGTCTCCAAGGTCAGTGTCTTCCTCTTTCTGTGCATCTGCCCGTTTACAGCACTCTCATTATGTAGTATCTAAGCATTTTCACTATCTCCTTCCAGCACAGCTCCGTTTTCTTTTATTTTTCATTTCTTTCTCCATCTCTGTGCATTTTTTTTTCTCCCAGTTCTTAATAGCTGTGAGATCTCTACTTTCCAAGACTCCTATAGGAGGCTGTTGGTAATATCTCACCGCAGTGACTTAGTAAGAGCCACTAATACGCCAGCTGAGCCATCAGAGAGGTCTGACCTTCCCCACTTAACAGGAATGTACTTTTGATCAGTTCTCCTTGTTTCAGTCAGAAATTTAAAACTATGGTGATGAAAGAGAGTGTCTTTTTTTGAGGAAAGGCAGTAAAGTAGTTATTAAAACGATACCTGCCAGGGAAAGGGAAAGATTTATATTTAACAATCAACAGATTAATGTTAATGTTTGCAGTAGCTAGGACTGGAGAAGTGCACTTCAATTCTTCTCCATCTCGGTGTAGATCCTACTCTCTTCTTGCTAAGGGGTCACTAAGAAAGTCAAGGTAAATCACTAAAAGGCTTAAGTAAGAACACATTAGTTTAATATGTGGGCGCTGTGTGGATGCTTTTATTCAGAAGCAGTTTGTGTTTGCCTCAGCTTCATTCTGAAGCTGTGCTACCTTACTCAGAGGCCTTTGCACAACTCACCAGCTGTCCAGATATTCTTGAAGAAACAATAAATATCTGAGGGCTAGCTAACTGGGAGCATTTCAAAGTTCTGTACAGGTCTTGACTAATTAAATTAGTTGCTAATATTACAATAATTTGGCATGGTAAAATCTGCAGATCTAGACACTACAGAATTGTTCATCTTCCCAGAGTCACTTTACTGATGTTAAAACTGGTCTCTCACTCCTGCTGATGGTGGAGTAGACTATGGAAAAATACATTTTTTCTATGTCGATATTTATTTTCTTGTATTGAAGAAAACCTTTCTCTTGCGGGAACAAGCTTTCTAGTTGCTTAAATTTTCTTTTCTGTGAAGGAGATACACACTCACAAATCTCTTCTGCTGGCTACCTCCCCGTTCTGCCTCCTTCTCCTTCCAGTTATCGTCTGCTTTTCTCTATTGTTTCTTTGCCTCCTGCCTACATTTCCTGGTCAGGGTGCATTTACCTGCAACAGCCGGAACCACTGTATCTCCCTCTGACCACATGTTGTTGGATGGATAACGGGGGAAGCTCTTCATGGCAGAGAGGTGAGCAGAGGACTTGTGTAATACCAGGCAAGGGGGTATGTGCCATCACATCCTGGGGACCAGGGACCCTATTGGATTCTACAAATAATTTCCCAGCCTGTCTCCACGCCAGCCCAAAGGCTGTATGTTACCGCAGCTGCCGAGCTTGTGGCAAAGTCACCAGCACTCACGAAATGTCCTTTGGCCCGAAAGAGTTACTCATAGTGGGAAGGAGAGGGATCACCAGCACCTTTCCTTGTGTACAGGGGGACTCTCAGTTTGAGGAGCACCACAGAGCTGGGATTTCTTCCCTGAGTGAGGTGTCAGTAAGAGGATGTTATCGGGTTAACCCTTTTACCTTGAACCTTCCATGAATAATTCAGGCCCTTCACATTTAATATTCATCCACATAACCTCAGTTGTCACTCACCAAGGGTCATTACTTCCTACCCATGTCCAATTTTACTTGTTCCTGAATCTTCCCCTCATATCTTTATTAAGTGGTGACCACACATGGCAGAGATGCAGATGATCTCTTTTGCCAGCTTAGTCCTCAAGGTGGAGATCACTGCGTCGGGTTACTGGGAGTGTGATTTATGTGTGCATTCATTCTACAATGATAGGATATGAAGTCTGTTTTCCGGAAACTCACGTCTTAAATCTGGCAGTGAACATTTACGTACTACATGCAGCAGCCTTTGTGTTGTCTCAGTCTCTCCATGGCTCTCTGTAAAGGGACTTTGGGAAATTAGCCCAACAGAGAGAACCCACTCAGGCCATTGGGCTTACAAACTGATCATTCACGTTTAGCAGGAGATAACTGATCCCCCAAAAAACAGGCAAGAATTTCTAATGTTACAAGTGAAGGTTTGCACAAGAACACTTAACAGACATTAGACCATTTTCATTAAGAAATGAGATAAAGGGATACCAAAATGACAAAATGCCTGTGCTTCCAAGCCTACAAAGATGCTTGGCTCTGCTGACTCTGCATCAGTCAGGATATCCCTTATCTAGTTGAAGTATCCTTGGGGACACAGAGAGTGGTACAAGTTAGAGCAGCCACCGGGTTCGTAGGAGCCTAAGTTAATGTTGCAAACACTTACAGAAAAGACGAGTTCAGGTCAAAGAGGTACACTCCCGACAGACCACAAAATGGCAGCTAAACCCAAAGAGTATTAACCAGCTCTTTGCTAATTATCCACAAAAGTTACATCCTTCAACATTAACTCCTTAACTACCCACCTTTCAGCTGAATCCTTGCACTTGCTTGGAAGTGATGTGGCGATCGTGACTATTAGCAGTCTTTCCATTGCCAAAGAGCTCAGCTACGTCACAAGAGCCTCTTTCCTCACCTGTTAATTTTTTCAGGCCATAAATTTGCCTAGAACCAAACACAGGCTTTCCCATCAGAGTTTCCTTCAACAGCAACAGGCCCATAGGTCACGTCACCCCCATGGTTGCAGAACCATTGACATTCCCTGGAACAGCCTTTTGTTTCATGTGTGAAGCACAATGTGAAACCGGTGCTCAGCCAGGTCCCCAGTTTGCAACTGGGTGATGAGCATGGCATTCCTTGTGCTGTCTTTTTCTCTCTCTCTTTTTTTTTTTTTTTTTTTTCTCAGGCAAGAAAATGTCGCTGGATGTTTCCATGACACACTTTTTAATATAAAAATTCCCATATCAGTAGCAGGTTATTATGAGAGCAGGGTTGCCAGTCAGACCATTATCAGGCCACATTGTAGGCATGGTTTGTTCCAAAAGTTTCTCATTTTTCTTGCTCCCTACCCCACCCTCCCATCATGATGTTGCCCTTGTCTCTCTTATTGACATATAATTTCCATGTCTTTTTAATGTGTTTTTTTAACCATCTTTTTTTTTTAATTCTTTTTTTTATAGTCTTGCTTGTAAAATATTTCAAATCTAAGTTACATCTTTATGCAGAGAAAAACATAGGAGTTGATATTCAAGTGACCCAAGACTGAAGGGAAATAGGAAGTCTCAAAGGATGGAGCCCTGATGTTACAGCCTAACTCCAACCCTGGGACAGAGTGACCTTGCGTGATATTCTGGGAAGTTCTTCCATACCAGCTTTGCTGTCTGTTAGCACTAAACATATCTCTTTTACGAATAAATACTACTTCACTAATTAGTGAAGCTGATGAAATTGCAGTCATTCAGATCTTTATTTTCAGTAGGGTAAACTGGGTTGATCCAAGGTAAGGAGAAGCGAACTACAGGATTCCTGGGCTTGGTTTTGAGCTACATCCACCAGCCCACTCTCTCAGGCGAGACAGACCGTGAAAAAACAAAGATGTATATGGAGGCTCCTATCATTGTATTGATCTAGACACTTAAAACTAAACCTGAGATATTTTCGGCTGTAATGGCCTTTGTTGTAGGTTAAGAAAGTAGCGCATCTTGAACGCCTCCTTAGCAATATCTATGAGAGATCCCAATGCTTCTCTTCAGTAACCATTTACAATAGACGCACACAAGTGGCCTCACCGAATTGCTCATACCAAGTTGAATGTGAATGAGATACAGTGAAAAGAGAGATATAACCTTGCTGAACCAAACAATAGCTGGCTCCAGTGACAAATATAAACAAAGAAAATACAGCTTTTACATGAATTTTTACCCCAAACTCTATACCAGACAGGCTGGGAATACTCACTGACAGTTCATTGTGGCATTTAAAAGAGAGCAGACAAAATTCATGAGTAGGAAAGTGTACCCAGAGCTAGTTTACAGCTGCAATATATCATAACAATGCAGAAGGTTGAAAGCAGGACAGGATTTGCCTCCCTTGCCTGCAGAAAGAAATCTTCTCTGAAAATACCACAAGAACTGGTGATTTTGCAGTCTTACAGTTCTTCCACTTCCGCTCCCAGCTAGAAATAGCAAGTGCAGGAGTTCATAAAAAAAAAAAAAAAAGGCAGTGATGTTTGAGAGAAAAGTCTGATCGAACTCCCAAAAAAGTTATTTGATTGGATCTACTTTCCAAATACGAGCAAAATTTTGCACCGAGTTGGTTTTTGCATTGTCTGGACTGCTCTTAATTTAATTGAGATGTGTGTGAGTGGTATATAGTGAGGAGTGAGATCTTACTGCACTGAAGCCTGTTCTCAGAAATAGCTAGCTGTGTAAAGGGATCCCTGTAGTAAAGGTTAAGTGTACACTGTATATTATCTTTTCTCTTTCCTTTTTTTTTTTTTTAAACAAAAAGAAGAAAGGGAAAAAGAAAAAAAGTGTTGTGAAAGTTTAAAAGTATGACCTCCAGAACCAGACATGCTGAGACTGGGCAATATTGAAGCCAGAAACAGAAGGGGTTGGATAAAAGGCTTTGTGATATGAATCTCTGTCTCTCCTGCCCTCAGCAGAAAGGCTTAAATATCTCCTTCTTGGACAAACAGATCAATACAAGCTTTTTAACATCTTCAATGAGAGCTCATTAATGCTCTCATGGTGTCCTCTTTTGTGCCCTGATGACCTGGTGGGAGCCAGGGAAACTGAACTGCAGCTTGGTAATTATCACAGGAATAACACTTCATATCATCTCCTAGTGAAATGTGAATTGTTTTCCTAATTATTCAGGACAGCAGCGAGCGAAAGTGCAAACTAATTGAAAGGATATTATGATTTATTTGAGTATGTGAGATTGGACCTATTAGTTTGGGTTAAATGTTAACCAATAGAATATTTGCTATCTCTTTGAAGAGCTGAATGCTGGAAAAGCACAAGAACAGAAAACTCCATTTCCTACAATCACTTCTTCATTATATGTAGTTTATGGATTTTCTTTTGCCACTGGAAGCATCTGAATGTTTCCCCTTATGATGCTGGTATCCAAGCTAGGTTCAGGATCTTGAAATCTTTTGAGGATCTGAGCAATAGGAGTGAGATGGGGGGTGACGACTTTTTGTTAAGACAAATCGTGAAAGAGGCAAGAGTATTATATGATCAATATACTGGATAATTGAGTAAATAAAATTTAACATGATTCAACACCAGGTGGGATTTTATAAGGAAGCAGTTCTGTTTGTTTTATATGGACCAGTTGCATTGTTCGTATGTTTTTACATCTGTTTTAGTCTACAGTGCATTTCTACACCACAGTTTGAGAACGAAGATCTTCCATAAAGAAGGGTCAAAAAGAAATTTTCAGTTTAAAATATTTTCCCTTAAACTGAAGAAAGTACAGCACACACACAAAAAGAACAGTTTAACAGGGTAAAAATGTGTAATGTAAAACAGTCTGTGAGGTTACTTGCTGCATAGGTGTGACCTAACATTCAAAGTGACCCATTTGATTGAACTCCTGAGCGGCAGGGGAAGAAAAGAGGCGCTCAGACATTTTAATGAAGTTGGACCTTCCATAAACACTGCAAATTAGAAAATCAGACCCTCTGCATATGTCTGATTTCGAGCTCTGGAAAACTGGAATACTCAGAATCACTCCCTGCTTTTGAAAATTGAAGCCATGTAGTTGAAAATAGGTATTTAATTTACATAAGATGTTTGCTCTTTCAAGCACCTGTCTCAAGCAGGTTCTTATTATTGACAGTGTAGGTTGCCACAGTGCCAAGCTATTAGTACTGTTTATTAGCCTGAAAATAGCACTGTACTCATAGAACGGGGAAAGTTCCTTTCATCTTCACAAATAGTGTGTAATTTTTGGGGTGACCCATCTGTTAGCCCAGGCATGTAATAGCTAATCAAGATACAGTGCAAAGACACCAGAACCCACAATTTTTAATTAAAATGAAAATATACAGGAAAAAAGTAAAAGGAACAACAACAAAAAAGCTGCCCTGATCTATTTTAGTCACAGTTTATAATCCTGTTTTTAGTGCAAGAATTTAATTATACATATTTTCCTCATTTCTTATATTCTGACATATTAATTAAGGATGCTCTAATTCAATTCCTGTGGCACTATTGGCCTATCCTGTAAAAACATTTTCCTGGTTTTGTACAAAAACAAAAATGAAGAGGAAGGTAAAGGCAGCACCTCAGTTTGCTGCCTACACGCTGCCGTTCCTTCTTGTCACGGAAATAGCAGGCTAATTATTTTATAAAGTGATAGATTCCCCAATCTGTACAGTGCTCGGTGGCACTAACACTTAATAAAATATACATGGGAAAACAGTAGTCTGCTAGAGGTCCCTGGGCTGAAATGTGTGTCTGTCTCTGACGGCAGAGCCATGAAAACAAGGTGAAGTGCCTCACACTTTTACTATGACTATGCATGGCCTCCGTCCCTATTATATACTCTTTGAAAACTTTGCAAGCAGTAGGTAAGGTTTCTGGACTCACAGGTCTTCTCAGGTCCTCCTTAAGCCTCTTAGCAACTAGAAGGCATCACCTTGGGGTAAAGTAGATGGCTAAACTAGGCTTCTGTTGTTTTTGTCGTAATGGATTTAGTCTTTCAGCTATGAGCCCCAAGTTTTGCGGATTCCACGTGCACAGCTGAATATCAGCAGTAAATGATGCAGCGATACAACAGCAAACACTGCACAAACCACAGGCAAATAAATATCAAAATCAAAGTTGCCTTTCTTGATTCAAACACACCAATATCCATTGCTAGCGGGCCTTAGGAAGCACGGTGCCTGCCATCAACACCAGCCACTTGAGGCTGGAGCTGAGGTGAGGAGGTTCCCCCTGTAGAAGGTGTGATAGCTGGACCTGCCCCATGCTACAGGCCAAGGACAGAGCCCGCACTCGTGCCATCAAGTTGTCAATGTGCTTTTGCAGGCACCAGCACAACCTGAGGACTTCGCATGGAGGAGGCAGGGAAAGGAGAAGGGAGAAGAGTGCTGCTTTCCCGGTTCAGCAATTATCCACCGCTATTACTGTTGCGGTACGTGTCAAGTTAAATGCATGCTAAGTCCAAGTCTGGCCACCTCAAAATGCACAAGGGGATTACAGGAGCATCGGTGACTAATGAGGGCTACAGGACAGCCTGGAAATTAAAACCAAAAATACTCTGACAGGCACTGAAGGGGACAACAAGGCTCACATAAACACTGGCACACGCACACGAGGGAGAGAGCAGAATAGCCTTGGACTCTTCAGTACTGGCAGGTGAATTAATGTCTGCAGAAGTTGCTCAGACTATCATTAACATATACCTGATAAGTATGGCAGTGGGATCTCAAGGTCTCCACTGTAATCCTGCCTTCTCCTTTTAATTCAAAGGAAAGTGTTGTACCTTAAAGCGATTCAGACATGCAACAATCATTTAGCTGTCCCCTGTTCCTGTCGGAGGGACATGAGCTGGTTGTGAATCATTCCCTCAAGAAATCTTGGTAATCTTGACTATTTTTGAATTTCTTAATATATTTTGATTTAAAGCCTAAATTAGACTTAAGCCAGCGATAGTGTGTCTTGAACCACTTTTGAAAATAAATGAGATATGCTGATGCCGAAATGTTGGTAAAAGGGGATTAAGAAGACTAGGCTGCTTTCCACCCCAGTGGCTTTGCGTTACTATTAAGAGGGATGGATTAATATCAGATTTCTGGTATCTGGTTCCTCAGTGATACTGCTTAATTATCCAGATAAGTTATCAGAGTCAAAGCATGAGTGGCAGCATAAATATAAAGAACATCATCTTATAATTTCTTTTTCCCTTAAAAAACATGTATATTAGTTTTAGTATCATAAAGATACATTTTTAAAGTGCTCATTAAAGTTTAAATTTTAAGTAGTTTTTAGATACTCAGTTTTGGTTAGTCACCCTTTAAAAAGAAAAGTCGCAGTTTATTTATTCATTAACAAGCACAAGGACAACTGGCTCGCACTGCAAGACTTCCAAAAGCACTGGCCTGCTTGTCCCTGCATTAAGCAGCTTCTCCCACCCATTTTCCCCCAGCCCATCCTTCCATTTTCTTCCTTTTCACTCCGGCGGCCCTGTCGCAGAGAGCTCACCCTCGCTGAAGGGGGAGGGCCACTGAGCTTCCCCCGGCTCACATCAGAGGCTGAAAACATCTGGTCTCTCTGCTCAAGCTGTGGAGGGGAGGACCATCAATTCCCAGATTGCTCCTGAGCCCACATCTTCTTTATAGTTTTGGTCTCTGTTGGCTGGTAATTTTATCCAGGAACACATTTGATATGCCTAAGTGTGTGAATGTGCTTGTGTGACAACCTCTAGACTTTCAACGTAAACAAGTACTTGGACTGATTTGGCACCTAGAATTGGTTCAAATAGAATCGCTTGTGTTGTGGCTTTTTTGTCACTCACTAAGTCCTTTGTTCAAGAATCTGAGGTTGGTGTCAGAAATGAGGCAATGAGTTAAAGGTGATTTTATCAAAACTGACTACTGGAAACCTTTTGTGATCTATGCTTGCCCTTCCTAACTCACCAGCAGGGCAGGATTTCCAGATATCTTGAAACTGAAAGGCGGAGTGGAAATTTCTGTGTTGGGGGAGAATTATTTCCTCAGTACCCTGAGGGCATGAAAGATATAAGATTCTGTCTGGGGCAGTTCCTCCATTCCACAAGTAAGCAGGAAAGAGAACAAACTGTCCACACTCACTAGGCTTAAAAAAAAGACAGAAGAACATTTGATGAAAAAAAGGAAAAATCAAGACTTGTGCACATATACAACCTAAATCAAGAACTAGAGCACCACTTGCCCCCTTGAATGCCCAAACTTCTTCAGCCGTATATATTTTAGACTGAATTTGTTCCTAATAAAATTTGCCTGCCTGTACTATACATCGTAGCACGCACCAGCCAGAATACAGCCTGATTTCATACTACAGAGCAAACGGGTTCAAGTTATGTCAGGGGAGGTTTAGATTGGATAACAGGAAACATTTTTACACTGAAAGGGTTATTAAACACTGGAATTGGCTGCCCAGGGAGGGGGTGGATTCCCCATCCCTGGAGGTGTTTAAGAAAAGGGTAGATGTGGTACTTAGGGACAGGGTTTAGAAGTGTTTTTTTTGTCAGGGTAGGTTAATGGTTGGACTTGATGATCTTAAAGGTCCCTTCCAACCTCATCGGTTCTATGATTCTATGATACGTTTTCATTTTCTTTTCCATGTTCTGCATTTCAGTCATTGCAACTACTGTAACTTCTTCATAGCCCTTTCCTCCAGTTTATCAAGAATCTGGAGAATTCAAGCTAAGGCTCCAGTTTGCATTTGCAATCTACCATCCATTGCAAGTGAATACAAATGCAAACGGTGCTGACAGAAACCACTGATTCAGAAAACTGCCTCCTTCTTTTTTCTTCTTCTGCCTCCTCCAGGTAGGGTGCTAAAACCTCAGATGGGTTGTAGATACAAAAGAGAATTGAAAGTTGTGGACTTGAGAACCCCATACATTGTGATAGCAGTCTAGACCTCACTCATACAGTTTCTCACTTCATTCTGTAGGTGGAGGGACTGACAATGACTCACAAACAGGGAGGGAAGACTCATCATCATACTGGTTCAAATCTGAATCTGCAGTGGGAGGAGGATTATGGCTATCAGTCTAGCACCTTCATTTCTGCAACTCAGGTCAAACTAGAGGATCAAGAAAACATATTTTAATATGGTCAGTGTTTTGCATGGATTTGATGCTAACAGGTGAAAGACAATGTGTACTCTAGAAAATGATACCTGTATGTTGGACAGGCCAGCATGTAGGTATGCGAACCTAACATAAGATGCAAAATAAAACTAGAAATGTGTGTGTCAGCATTCTTGACAAAGGTCTACATGGGATATTTTAGATAAGAGTAATCCTTTATGATTTCTTCATGCGACAGATTGTTCTCTAAGGTCCATTTTCCAAGGCTGAGTTCCAGTCAGAGCATAGGTTCCTCATCAAATAGGTCCGGTCAGCTGGTGTATTAGACAAAGCCAAAGAAAAGCCCTTTAAACTGTTGTTATTCACTGACACTCACCTGAGTTAATAATAGCCTAGCATGGCGTTAAAGACTTTTCCAGTGTGGGAGGTGACATCTTTTGAAGAGGACGTGATTAGTCCTTGGATATCCTCTGCCATTTCAACCCACTGTGTTCTCTAGAGCGACTGTTCACATGTCATAACTTAATTGCAGCTAACTGCTATTCTCAGTGCCTATCTATACATGCTTTTCACCTCCAATTCAACCTACAGTGCATTTTTTTTTCCCATGGATAAAGCAATATTATTTTATATCAAGATATGTGAATTTCAGTGCTAGGAAAATGGTATGGAAAGTGAAAAAGGTCTCTGCTCAGTCCTTTCAGCTCTGTTCTCTTCCTGGATCTTATCTGATTTAACTTTGTAAGGAAAGTATTGAAACTTTCCTAGATTTTCCCAAATGCTGCAAGGACTGATGTAGCTGACCAGGACACTGAAGTGCTCGCAGTGCACATTCTTTATTCTCAGCAGTAGAAGAGCACGTGATCCCTTGAGTACCCATCCTCAGTTTCAACACAAGCCCATGACCATATGGCTTTACCACACTCCTGAGTCATCTGCTAATGCCACCCCTTAATGAAATACAATAATAAATAAACAAAAGCAAAGTATTGCCTACAGCAAATTCCATGTACTTTCCTATGAATCAACTGGCACTGTCCATCATGCAAGACAGATGGTGACCTAGGCAAATCTTCCTGAGTACTGGAAAAAAACCTCTTCACATAGCTTAACTTGTAAATTGTGCCTTATAGACTACTGGACAGCTCCTGATGGACCATCCAACCTTTCTCAGGCTATTTTAAACTGACTTGTTTTGACTGAAAATATGTCAGAGTCACTCTGCAGTTATTGTTGCCTGTCCTTGTTGCCCTAGAAGCCCTTAGGCTGACCAGAGGCCATCAAGCCCTCCAGTGTGTGTCCAGTGGGGAGCTCCCATGACACCTCCCAGCGGCACTTACTAGTCGATCTCTAGAAGAAAATGAGGTCCACTACTGTTCTTATCACGCTGGTGTCCAGACAAAATTTGTACAAGGGAATACTTGGGCTAGCTGGTACTCTGAGTCTTCTTTTCCTTTCAATATGTTGCATTTTAATTAATCTCTAGGGCAAAAAGCTTCTTTGTTTTGGGGTGGCGTTTGTTGTCTTCTTTTTTTCTTATTTGAAAGTTTGCAAATAATTTACAACAGAGCTAGATACTGATGCTATCTATCTTGAATGTTTTCTGTTTTCTCTATGTGAGACCTTACAACTTCCTTCCTCCCTTTGGGCTACTAATGCAAGTTTGAGCGGTAGCTGATTCAGACATGATGACACAAGAGTCCAGACTCCATCAGGAAAACGAGCATAGGAAGGAGTCAAATGTGAAGAAAGCTGCAGGTGCTCTAGCTTACCTGGGGAAGCTCTGCTCTAAGCTTAATAGGGCCTTTCTGCTGCACACGCTTTAAAATGTAGCCTTCTACACCCTACCATTCTCACCGTTAATTGGTCATCCTGGACCCATAAGTTCAGTCTTGCTAGCCTTTCTGAAACTGCTCTACTGTGTAAAGGGAAAACTGGCCTGGCTTACAATGTTGGCATCTCTCTACATAAACTAAACAGTGCCAGAACAAAAGTTTAAGTATTGCCCTGTTTATTTTGAGCTGCTTAAATGTGAACATGGTCCTTCGGCACAGCTTTGAACTGCATCAACTAATATTCACCAAATAATGTCTGGGTGTGGGAATATTATGAAGTAAAGGATACAGGAGGGATATCAAGGTAGCTTGACTACTAATATGAAAACACAAGTGTCAAAACGTTTCCCAGTGAGCATATTACAAATCTGTAAGACATTGTGCCTAACTTTACTAACACCATGTATGTTGACATTGCTGTGCATATACACTGATATATTCAACAGGCAGATGCAAAAACTACACTAATAATATCAGAAGTATAAAACACAAACTGGGGGACATACTATTAAAGGCAGATTCTTATCACAGAAGTACTCTCCTGGTATTAGCCACCTGTGAAGCAAAAGATTAAATACATTATTTCTTCCTGAGCAGACTAGCTACAAAAGAAGACAATTTCCCCCATAATTTATATAGTTGTTTGTGCTTTGATAATTTAACCAAGTCCAGGAAATAGAAAGAACATTTTCAAGAAGCATCACATAATACTTTTGCCACTTTATTTTGAGCTGTATCCAACTCATCACAATGTTATTTTTTGAACAGTTTTAAGGGCTGTTAAAGTTTCAGTTCAATACCAAGATTCACTTCTTCAGTCCAAAGCCTATTTGTATGTTGTTTTCATTTGGACTGTTGGAATATTTATTTATTCTTTTATTTTGCATTCAACATGGAAACATCATGGCAGCAATTTTAAGCAGTCACAGCTTCTGGAGAAAAGACATTGTAAGAAGGAGCGATCTATTTGGATTCCTACCTCTGTGATGCATCACTATAAATAAAGACAGAAATACAAGGCTAGCTGCTCAGAGTGAGTGTCTGATTTTAGTGGAGATGTGCCAAATTATACTACCTCTAAACCTAGAGTGTCCATAATGCTTTTGTCATCAGCAGTAACAGCGAGATTTGTGGTGGAGTCTATGCTTCTACAATAACCCAAAGATTTGACAAGGGCTCAGTGCTGAAGTAAGGCACTGAGGTGTCTAGCAGGAAAATTGAAGCATCAAACTCTATCTCCCTTATACTAATTTACAACCCAGATTTTATGCTGTGTTATCCCCTTATTTTGTGGCTGGTGGTTTCAGAAATGGCAATTTAGAAGAGGAAGCACACACCACGGGTAGATACTGCTCTGATACATCAAAACAACATTTCAGTCTCCAGGACTATTTGCCTAGCAACTTTCACAAGCCCTAAAAGAACTTTAAACCAAAATGAAGACAGATCCGTGGAAGTCTGATAAGAAAAGTGAAGAGTGTGGGGGGTTTTACCTCCTGAAGAATTTAGGGCATCAAGAATTGTCAGAAATACTTTAGAAAATGCAGAATTGCTTCATACAGAAGTATTGAGCCTCTGCGAAACAGGCTTAAAAAAAAAAATCTTAGAAATTCTGATTTCTCAATAAATACGTTTCCTTTTTTTTTTAACAGATTCACACATTAAAGTTAGATCTGGGGCTGATGTAAAATCCATTTAGCTGCACTGAGGTTAATGAACCGAAGATGATATACAACCATTGAGAATCAGTCTTTGCATGTGATCAGTTACAATGCTATTTGTTTTTATTGGCTTAGCCATTGATGTGTTACTATGTGGCTCGGCAAGTTTTCTTAATCAATAAGAGTTAGCATACTTGAAAACTATGCTTCTATGGAACTAATGCCTGAAAAAGACTCTCTTGAAACCAGATTTCCTTTGAGATGGAGGCATGGTTATTTACTGCAGAAATCAGAACATTTTTAACTGAATTTTCTGCTAAATGAGAGAGTCAGCACACATTTATCCTCCATGAGAAACAGGAGAAAATTTGCAAAATGAGTGCATCTTTCACCCCTCATAAGAGGTTATCTCAGAGTAGGGGAATATTAAGGGGAAAGAGTAATATCTCATGCACACAAGATTAAAAAAAATAATAATGCTACTTTATAAATAAATGCAATACAGTATTAAAAAAAAAAAGTTACATATTATGAATAGACACCTTTGGAAATAAATTTCAGAAGCCTCCAGAGAGCTTGAGAAAATAACTAGCATGCATAGCATTAAGTGGAAGGAGTTCCCCTAAGGGAATCAAGGGATCAGAGATATCCTGTCTTGGTTCCTCTTTGATAAGTTTGCATCTGTGTCTTTTTCACTCTGCTGGTAATAAGCTGAGAGATGCAGTGTTACATGGAGGGAAATGGCAAAATTGTTTCTTAGGTTGAGAATACTAAAAATGATTGATTTTATTGGAATTACATTAGCTCAATTTCACACTCTATTCAAGATGCACAAGGGGAAATGGATTCAGGGTTTGCTTTCTCCCCTTCTCGTAACCTCATTGTGTAGCCCTAAACAGATACACTAAGAACTACTTCAAACACAAAACGAATCTGTGCTGATGAAACTAAACATAAACCGTCCATCTTTGCTGATGTCAATTAATAGTTTTTGACAGACCTAGAAAAACAGCACTCAGTTTCTTAAATATACTTAAAACAGAGCAGAATATGTCAGCACATTGTTGTATGTCAAAAAAGTTTGGAATTCTTGCGGGTAGACGAAGAGTGTAGGGTTCATCTCGCTCAAGGCATGAAGAGAGTAGATGTTTATCTCAGAACTAGTCAGTCTAGAGTCCACTTAAAATCAGTGCAGAGATATAAGAACTTTTAAGGTTGGACTTATTTCAGACATCTACTTTTTAATGAGATATACTGCTCAGAAAAATACCTGTTTCCTTCTGTTGACTGTAAAGGAAGCTTATATCGATTAACTCAGAAATACGTTTTAGACATCCACATTTGCTTAAATGAACGTCACTTGAAAAGACTGGAAACTAAATCTCTCCTCTGCAAGTGACCAAAGAAACCCCTACTAAATGACTAACTGTAAATAAGTGCAATCACCTATTTAAAGGTAGTACAGAATCAACTGAATCCTGTTGCAAGGTCTAAAAACCATCTGGAAGTTAGAGCTCTTTTCTGAGATTTTAAAAATCATCAAAGTGATCATGCTTTGCCCTGAAGTCTGAGAGGTCTTATTTTATTTAATTTTCAAGAATAGGAATGTAGCCATTTGATCAGATCTCCTTCTGGCTTCCTTTCATGCCATAAATTAGTGACGGAGTTGCTTTTTAAGGGGCAAACCACAGCCTCAAAATCCTGCCCATAGTTGCCTAAAACTCAAGACTGATACAAGATGTAAATATAGCCATTCAGACCTATGTACCTGCAGCCTCTTATTCTGAGGAACTGGAATACGTGAAATCAGAGATTTAAGACGCTTGTTACACTAATAAATACATAAACCATAAAATTTATATCAACTAGCATAGCATTAAAATTTGCCCTTCTGAAAATTGAGCTGCAAAACTCTAAAATGGAATAAAATCCACTGAAAACACAAAGAGAAACAGGAAAATGTTGAACATATAATTGTCACACTGCTGGTCACTCTTCTGTCAAGTGTTTTGGTACTCTGCTTCAGATGAGTAATTAGTATACTTGAATTTTCTCTCCTTTTCTTGGTGTAAATCAATAGTAACACAATACTTTCAGGAAAGATAAAACATTATTAGAACTGTTGTAAATCGCTTGATGTTACATATTTATTCTAGGAAATGAGAATTCATAGAAGACAGATTCTTGGAAACATGTCTAATGTAAGGATGTGTCACTTAAAAAAAAGTAATGATACATTACAGTAAAGTTGGAAAATTCCATTTTGACCTCTTCACAACAGAATATTTAGTTATCATCTAGAACTACTATTTTCTTGTGATTACAAACAAGTTAAAATAAGAAAAAAGTAATTTGATTTAATCAAAACAGAAGAATTGAACATGAACATTTTATGGGCTTTGTATTGCATAAAATTGGAAAGCATTGATTTTGTTTGTTTTCCTTAAGAGAAGAAACCACAATTCTTACTCTTTAAACAACAAAGAACTCGGTTTCCTTTCTACCTTTGTTAACAGCACAAACCTACAGTGAATGAGAGAAAAATCACACACCTAGGAAGCCAGGAAGTCATTTAAGCCCATCCCTCCAAAGACTTAATTTTTATGGCCCTAATTCCCACAAAACATTTCAATGTGACATAATTTATTTAGATGCGAGAAACTTCATAAGGACGGGGAAACAAGAAGTATGTAAAAAAGACATGAAAAATGAAACCTCTACAGAAGCCTAAGCATGTTAATAACATATTCATGTAATAACTGGAGAAAAACACAATATGCACAGTATGTTTTGTATGAATTATTTATTTTACCTTTATACACATACTAGTAGACAACAATTTCTTCCCAAATAATTGCACGTTGTTAATGGCGACATAGTACAGCATATATATTTTGGCAATATCTTTCAAAGTCAGAGAGGCATCTTTATTCACCTGAGGAATCCAAAATAACTGAATGGGAGTAAACTTAAGAATGGAAATATTTACATGTGGCAAGCTTTGAATCTGACCCAGCCCTACATAAATGAAGTTAAGGATTGCCAGGCACACGATGAATACAAAAGCAGAGGACTCTGTCTCGCACTCCCCTTCCCATAGCATGTTATCAGAGGAAGATCTTAGCAACACGGAAACAGTTTTGTCATTGACTTATCAGGGACTGAATTTCAGTGCTGAAATTTCAAAGAAATCCAAGACAAGTGTTAATAATATATCAGAATATAAATAGGCTAAACAGCCGTTAGCTCCACCTTCCTGCTTTCTGTTATCTGCCCCCTTATTTTGCCCTAATTCAAATATTTGCCTTATGTAAAGAGGGAGCTTCCAGCGAAAAACAACAAAGCCGTCACAATAGCATCAGTGCATTTTTTAATGAGACCAGATGGAAAAAAATACTTGGAGGTGGACAAATTGGGGTACCACTCTCCTGGGCTTGTGGCAGGAGCTAGAGGGGCACTGACAAGAGTCTTTGCTATATTTGACGGCAGCACGATTAAGCTTAATCAGCCTTGGCTGCATGCCCCTATGGTTTTCCCCTTTATTAGCCTCCTTAAAACTCATCAGTGACATCAAACTTACAGAAGCTGCTCATCTGCTGGAGCTGCAAGTGCTGCGCACGTATGTCATATTCCGCTTTCACTTCTCTCTACTACAAGAATATAATTATAATGATGAAGGAGGGAGGTAAACTCTTGTTATAAACTGTCTGCAGAGAGATTCATTTCTTATTTCAAATGTGAATAGTGTGTCTAAGATGTATTGTCCCAGCTTGGGCTACTTTGCACTACTGCAAAGTAGCAAACGGTTTAAAAATAGTATGTACGCATACAAAGAGAAATGCGATAATACCTGTGCATTATATGCATTGTGTATAATTATCATTCCATTGTATAACAACAATAAATGAAATTTGAGAGTCTTGAACCAATACTGAAGAATATTTTTGTGGGTTTGTGAGAGGTTTTTAAAGGTTTAAGTAATTTCTATTTACAAATGTATTTATATAACCCTAGTAAACACAGTCTATGATAATAAAATAACAATTATGTGGGAAATCATCTCCTAATGTTTTATCTCATAGGCCATTCTTGCCAAACAAAAGAAGCTGAAATGACCTAGTTACATGAATCCTTTCCTTTCTGCATCCTGACAAGGATCTACAGGCCCTAAAGGAACCTGGATCGAGCATTTTCTTCCCTGGAGAAAAATTATTAACACTAATCCTTGTCTTTGAACACAGCAACCTTTTGATTGGTGTAATTGAGCTACATTACCTCACTTTTCTACTTCTGTCACAGCATCCTATAGATGTAGCACAACTGAATTCATGAGCTTCATCCAGAAAGGGTCAGAGTATTAGTATGTTAATAGTGTGCTGGCTTGCAAATTATGTTTTTTTTATAAAGTCTCAGTTAATTACATTGCAAGGTTTTGAAGCCAGACTGATTTTTACTCCTATAAATTTGCAATGCTAAGTGTTCTTAAGTAGACAAAATGAGAGAATTCCATAAGAATTTGGTTAAAATATTTGAACCTGATTTTTACAGATGACATCTGTTTTCGTAGATGCCAAATTGCAGGTGCATGACGAGCTGTGACATGCCTGAACATGAAAAGCATAACATGCTTGCCACATCACCTGCTGAAAAAAACTAAAAAGAGTGAATATAGGAAGGACTTAAACCCTCTCTCACTTTCCAGTCTGGATCAGTGTGCTATAATTCAATCCACCGGAAAGTACTCAGCAGTCCTTCTAAGTTGTTTTAGAGAGTGATAAAAAGTAGGAACAAATACCATGTTGTATGTCCACTGCACTAATGGGATAGGGCAAAAAGTTGCTACAGCAGTTGCTGGATATCACATTAAAACTGAGAAAAAATACCTATCATTCAAATGCCTCCTAATCTGATAATGTCCTAAAGGTAACTGGGGGCTGTGAGCTGAAATCAATGCTGAAGATGCACTTGTTCCATCCCCATTTTCCTGTAGAGCCCCTATTGCCATGTCAGCCAGCTGTGGGGAGGATTTTGTGACACCGAAATTCTAAGGGCATCTCAGTGGAAGGTAATGGTCAAAGCCAGGTTTGAACAACCTGGTCTAGTGGGAAGTATCCCTGTCCACAGCGGGAGGGTTGGAACTACATCTTTACAGGTCCCTTCCAACCCAAACCGTTCTGTGATTCTATGAAACAAAAGTGCTTGGGGGAAATGAGCGACTCTGAGAATTAAGGAAAAAAAAAAAAAAAGTGTAGAAAATTTAGAGCAGGGAGTTTCCCACCAATCTATTCTGAAAGTGATAAAAACACTTCTAATACAAGATGGCTTCACTCTGAGTCATACGCTTAAGGAATGTGAAACCTCTCTGCTTAGAATCTGTCCGCACACACTCTTGATATAGAAAACGTCTTTGTGATTGTGGTGTCAAAAGCACTTTTAAAAGCTTCTACCTTTCTCCAGTTCAGTCTTCTCTTTTCATCACTGTTTTTCAAATTAGCACTGAAGGCAACGAGCCAGGATCTCTATGTTTAAAGTCAAGCAACTTTGAACTCAGTTTAGCCCTTTCTTCAAGTGATGCAGACAGTATAAAATTAGGTCCCTAAAAGCCAGGATGGACAATCTCATGCTCCCTGGCAAGCAGCTGAACTACAGATCTGTCTCTGTTCTCAAAGCCACCAGAGCGCTCTGCTGTGACCTGAGACAGGTCATGTCCCATGGGATCGATCTCATCTAACTTTAAAGATCTGCAGTGTAGGTACCCGAGCCAGTTACCCCTTGCACCTTTTAGTGTCAATTGAGAGAAAGAGGCATCTTTAGGGAACAATTCGTCTGATCTAGCTGAGTTTCTGCTTTAGGAGGATATATGTTGTATATGTTACAGATGTCTGTACTTGATCAGGCTGTTCCCACCCCTGGATTTTGCTTGTATCTGGAGATTTTCACATGCTTTACCTGATTTTGCTAGTTAGATTCTCTTCACAACAGACCAAAAAAAAAAAGGTGTTTGTTTTTAAGTGCTACCAAGATGCAGCTGTTTTGCACAAAGTCAGGTTAGCTGTTTTCTATATTCAACTGGAGAGGAGGTAACAAATGTATTACATGCAACTCAACAAAGATTTTCATTTGCATTCAACTTCAGATAGATTGGAAGACTGGAAAAGAAATATCTTCTGATTTTGGCTTGTGTAGAGTAAGCATATTTTTATGTCCAATGTATAGCACCACGGGGACTCAACTGCAGTTCAGGTCTTTAGGTCATTGAATATAAATATTATTACTGTAAGACATATAGGTCTGCTGCTATTACTATATATTTCTCTATCAATGGAATTTTAAATATTAAATCAGTCATTCCATTCAGACTTTAAAACAGTGAAAGCCTTAATTTTACTATATGCTCGTGTTCTGGTGTGTCTTCATAATAATAGTGTTCCTACTCATTCTTTAGAAAAGGCTCTTGTAATCTACAGGATTATATCCTGGGATTAGTGATAAAGCAACAACTGAACATCAGATGGTGTATAAAATTTATAACAGATCCTCAGAGATGCCTTTGAGCTACTAGTTCTGAGGCTCAAAACTGTTTATGTCCCTTCCATGCATGAGTCTGAAAAGAAATTTAGTCTCCTTTTACCTTTGTTTCCCTCCCTAGTTTTCATCGAGCTAATGAATAAAAACTGGAACTCAAGGATGGTTTAGGAATAAGTGTTTATATAGTCCCTAGCAAAAGGAGGCCTGAACCCTCACTTGTGACATCTATTTTAGTAGTAACAGTATTTCTGAAGATCTGACAAAGTACCCGCCACTGAATGGAGATGAAACATCAGTGAATGTTAAACCATGATGTAGTGCATATTCCTGCAAGTCTTGCAGCAGCTGGAATTTAATTGTTGGAATATAAAATACAGTTCTACCAAACACTAACTGCAAAGCTCTCCTCTTTCTGCTATGACATTTGAGAAATAATGGGTGATGGTCAAAGTGGTTTTCACCCACACCTGGTCACCCTAGCCTTCTCAGAGGGTCCTGCCACCACTGTAGTGACATGCCAGCAGTTCTCATAGCAGCTCTTACCTCCATACAGCGCAGCCCAGGACAAGGATACATCTTAAAACCCCCTCATCTGTGAGACCTCTTTCAGGGGCAACTACCTCTGAAAGAAAGAGGAGGCACAGCCAGAAGTGGGAACCTCTGCAGCCATCCCAGGAAAAGCCATTCCTCCTTGGGAATATGAGCCCACAGCATCAAAAAAAGACTTTCCTCACAGTAGCATATTTTTTAATAGATGATTTTCTGCTCTGCATAGCCTTTAAAGAGTATATCAAAACCAATAGCCAATGACTTTTTATCAGGTGTTGATCTAGGCTGGTGGTTTTAGTGGTCTTACTGATTTGCAGTGCCAGCTAAAAAGTTTAGCAAAAGCCATACCTGATAAGTGGCTGTTTTCACACCACAGCTAATCTTCTGGAAGACATGCTGAAACTTTGGCAACAGGCTGAGGAATATCAGGGTGCCCCACACTTCCAACCTCCCTATGGTGGTGACAGGTTTGGGTTTAAGGTGTTGTGCAACAGAAAATGTACCCTATTTATCCACGTAATGATCACTCCCTACCACCACAACACCTGACCAGGAGTGAACAAGAGATTACCGCTTATTTAGAAAAGACACAAAACCCAGAACCATGCTATTTGCTAGGATAAAATGCCTGGAAAAAACAGGGAGTTGTGTGTTACATGAAGAAGATACTTTCTAGATTTGACTGCACAGGTAGATTAAGACATGGGTTTATGGTGGAGAGTTCACATCTAGAATGGGATATAAAGATACTACAGTGGGTCTCTAGTGTACAGTATGTGCTGCTGCCATCCTCGTGTACTTATCAAAATGCCTAACATAATATGCGGGTGCAGAATTAAGCAGAATGGACTCAAAAAGGACTGCAAGTCTCAGATAAACTAGTATGTTTCATGTGAACCATTTAGTTAGAAAATATATATGAGTCCCATTCTGCACACTTGATGTCAGCAGTGCTTATGCCCTTGAATAACCATAATGACAACAGGTCTGCGTCTGTGGATAGCTGTTGTATTAGCAAAGGCTTAACAAAGCCATTTATCTGTGAAAATTTTGATAGCGTTACCCCACAGTGTGGGGCCCAAGCATCTACAGTTTCAAACTACCATTTAGTTTCAATATATCATATGCCAGCACTTGTTTGTCTAAACACATCATTCAAGAAAACACATTAGTGTTTTTAGTCAATTATCTACTCCATTTGTTTTCTTAGCTGCATGTGCTTTTGAATGGTTATCTCAGCTTGGTACTGTGGTTCTGTGAGGTGTGTCCAACACTTAGAATACAATATTTCCCATGCTCACTGAAGCAGAGAAAAAATAGTTGAAATCAGCAGCAATCAACTTCACATAGTTCTGCTGCATACAGCATGTGTGTTTGGGTCTGGGCCTTCAATCCTTTCATATGAAAAAATTCCCAGGAAATCAGCGGCAGTCTTTGCTGAATCTAAAAGCCTTGTAGGATCAGTCCCTTAATGGTTGTGCAGGTGTGCTGAAAATAGCTAGGTGCTTAGGGATTTCCGATCTGTACTGATACGACTGATATGTAATTCTGTGAAAAGCCAGAGCTTTGTCTGGGAATAGAACTTCTTCAATCTTGAAGTCAATGGCAGATTTCCCTAAGTTCATAGAAAACAGGGCTGAAAGGACTTCTCGGGCCATTTAGTCCATCAGCTTGGAATAGTACTGATTTATTTCCCCTCGATGTTAGCAAGAGTAGAACTACAGGCAGATAGAGGTCAGCCCCAAGATTTAAGTTTCCACAGGACTCTCTTATCTTTCTTGCAGACATTGACTCTGAAGTGCTACAAAAACACAGGGGTCCTTGTCCTTTTCACTGTTCAACAGGCTCCAAGGAGAGAACACCACATCCTCTTCACTCAAGGTCTCAGGATGGATGTGAACTGCAGTTGCTGAGGTGAAAGGGCTTGACAAGGCATGCTGCTGCCTTCCCCTAAACAGCTGGAACAGCATCAAAATCTTCTATTCTATGCGTCTCTCCCCCACTTTATTCTGGAGGAAAATAATACGCTGTCTAGTGAGCTGCATTTTTTTTTTTAAGATAATAGCAAAGTATCTCTAATTCAAACCAACTGAACTAATTGGACAAAAAAGGATGAAAACAGCCCAGCCTACCAGACTGTATTTAAAACAATTGTTAGCAATCAATAAATCCTGCTGGATTGTTTGATTTCATTAAAGACGTATTTGTTACTAAGCAGCTGGCACCCAAACAGCTGCTTTAAATAGAGAGATATTTTTCCTGCTCTGTTTTATCGTGGTTTTCATTATTTTATTTGCACATTTTCAGAGACAATGACTACTGAATAGAATCAAAATGCAGATAAGCCTATCACATCCTTGTCTGAGCATGTGGTGGGTCAGGGGAATGCATAGGAGAAATGACAGCCTGCTTCCCTTTCTACTATGCCCGAACATTGTCTTTCAGGCTTTCAACAGTCAGTCATGAGTATAAAACCAAGCCTGAGAGTAGCCCACTGATTAAATAATAAACTAAAGATATCATACCTTCTTTTCAAAGCCCTGAATTTGTCTTTCTGTGAATACTGACCTGAACATTCACATCCATCGAACAGAGTGGTCACAAAATGAGGATTCCCTAGTGTTATAAAAGTGCTGCATAGTGGAGTTAGTTCCTTTTAAAGACCACTTTAAAGTATATTTAAACTGAACCCTACCCAGATGATACCTCTACCCCATTATGTAACACATATAACGAAGGTAATAGTTTTAGTGTCACATTTTGGTAGCAAACCAGGTAGCCTTCCTTTGTGGCTATGTTGTCACTAAGCAAGAACATTAACAGCTGAAGCATGGACAGCTTTTAGAAAGGAAAGCAAAATCAGATAATAAAACAGCTGCAAATTTGAAATCAGTCCCAGGATCACTTAGGTGCATGCAGCTGAGCCAAATTCCCAGGGAGCAATGTGGAAGCAAGATAAGCTCAGATTTTATTTTTTTTTTTTTATTCCCAGCCAGATTTAGTCACACTGTGGCCATTGTGATGCTCTCAGTTCTGCACTCACATCCTCAGGTCAGAAGACAGTCAGCAGAAAGACCAAGGTAGCATTCCCTGCCAGTTCTGCAGCCTGCCAGCGTTCTTTGGACATAGAAAGGTATGTTTTTATCTCTTCCTCATCTTCCAGGAAAGCTGGGCTTTGGGGCTATAAGCATGTTTGCAGTAGAACTGTTGACATGGCTAGGGAGAAAGGTGTCCCTTATTATTAACAGTTGCAGAGGCTTTTATTTCAAATTTGAAAACCCTTACTCTTTCATCAGACCTTCATTGCTCTCACATCTTCCTCTGTTTTCATGGTGTTCACATTTGGCTGCAATGCACAATGATCACCTCCAGTTAAGATGCTAGTGGCTTAGGGTTTATCTTCTCTTGATCTGCCTAATAGTGGGAATACATGGGCTTTTCCCAGAGGAGCCCCAGCACCTCTCCTCAGGAGTGTTCCCAAACAGTCCAGCAGCTGGGAGAATAAAATAGGATCTCAGAGTCAAGATAAAGTCATAGTCGTGGCATTCAGAACACAGTTTAAGATGGAGGAAGGTGTTTCTTTTTGAATTAATTATTGCTTGAATTGCAGGAATTGTACAAAGCAAAACTTGGAATGGCTTAGCCAACAAAAAAAAAAAAAAGAGGCCAAAATCACAGAATTCAAAACTCTGCCAAAAGAGTCACAATGCATATCTGCACAGTCCCAATGATACAATTAAGTCCATGGTACACATGTGGCTCAGGTGATATTTGCTCGTACAGATTAGCACTTTCCCGAAGTCGTGAGGTTTCTTGGATCAAGGGGTTTCCTTTCATGCTTGTTCTCTGACTGGCCCAAGCAGCTGAAACCTCAAAGTGAACCCAAATTAGACTGATCGCTCCTTGAAGATAAAAAAAGGACTGAACTACATTGATGCTGATTTATTTTAACTTCTCTTTGAATTTTATGATGCAGATCCTAAGATGACGTCATTAGAGTCATGCTGATGTGCACAGCCCCAATCCAAACAAAACTCAAAAGCCTAATTACTGAAACATCACACACGAGTTTATTCCTGCAACGCTTCAGACTCTTTGACAATCAGGTGGTGGCAAGAATCTCCTAAGAAGAAAGCTTGTCTGTCAGCCCTGTTTCAAGACCAAAGAAGTTTGGATAAACACACAAACTTTTTCGACTCATATTGCAAACATTTTGAAATCTGCCCAACGCTAATTATCTGTCACATCTCAACCTACGGCCATGCAGGTTCTTTGCAGCCAGCCACAAGAAAAAGGAAGCAGTGGGTATTTTTTTAATACCTGTCTATTCCTCTGTAGTTTGAAAAAATAATAATCCTATTTTAGACAGGTAGAATGTTTCAATGGAACTTTAGATTCATCCTAACATCTTAGGCCCTGCTGTGTTGACCCTCCCCTCTCCCTCTGCTCTCTGCAGAATTTGTATGCAAAACCCTCGAAAAGATTTTGGAACAGGCCATACATCCAAAAGCTTTTGACAAGGAACAGGGACTACTTAAAAGAAAAGGTCTTCTGAAGCAGCTCTTCTTTTCTTCTGTCCCTTTTTTCCTCCGGAATTCATGCACCCCTTAACGACTTCACTGGTACTTTAGCCTGTGTGGGCTTCGTCCAGCACAATAAATGAAAGTGTGCAAACTCTCTGTGTTTAACACACTGTTGGAAGGGAAAGGCTGTGTATGCCAAAAAAGAACCTGGCTTGCTTAGGAGGCATGTGCTATGGCCAGTGGTTCTTAGTTCCCATTATAAACCAGAGGACAACATATTTTCATAATAAAACACACCTATTGCATAACACTTTTGGCCAGATGTTTGCAAGCGAAGTCGTCACTAATAATTTCGCCCACTGAAACCTGAGCAAGAGTGACTTTTGAGCAAGAATTGAAAGAATGGCTTTTCACATATCCACGCAGATTAACTAGGGCATGGAGAATTAAGACGGGGCATCTGCCCACATCAGTTTCAGGCAGCTGAATGTTACATCTGAGGCTTAATCCTTCAGTATCTCCCCCATTACTTACAATGTGCATCAAAAAGGTTAGTAGATGTGTCTAAAGGGATCAGACTACATATGAATATGTGTCCATTGCCCCAGCTCAGTAAATCAGCAGATGACGATGCCAAAACAGAAGGAAAATTCATACGTTATGTTTTATTCCTGGCTGGCTTGGAGCATGGCTGAGTCTTTTCTACAGCCTCCTGAATCCTCTGTGTTTTGCCTGTCACATAATACCCTAGTAGCTAAAATAAATTACTCTAAGAGTCTATCCCAACATAAAGCAGCAAGGAGCTCAAACAAGCAGAAAAGTAAGGTAAAATCATCTCTGTACATCATTATGTACCAAGTTTGACCGCAGGTTATGCTTTGCCTGGACCTTATGATCTTTTGTAAGTGTTCAAGAGCTGGCTGACAGACCGTCAAATTTGTTCAAAAGTGACCATCTGAAATTCTCATTGACATGATCTACTGCCTTGCTCTCTAGTAAACCCTACCGGTGCAGCTTACCTGGCTTAAATACAACGTAAATCACGGCTCCATGCACAAAAAGCTCTTCCTTTGAAACCTCAGACATACGGTTAAGTAGTCAGAGCTTAACCTGTTCACACACGCCAGCTCAGCTGAGCCATGTACATGATGTTAGCGTTTGGATATGGATATGGGCTTAGACACTATTACGTCTTGAGTGAATATCGCATTCACTTGCCTTCAGCATGGTCTAGCTGTGTCTAAGGGTAGTTGCAACAATTCAGTTTATGCAGTAATTTCTTACTTAACAGAAATACATTAGTGAGTCGAAGTCCCAACTTAAATGGTGTTACTTTAACGGATTGCATTCAACCACTGAAAGACCCCTGTTTATTCAGCTTAAAGGTCACATTTGTCAATTTAAATTAACCCTGTTAAATTAAAGATTTAAGCTCTGTCAACAATACTCAGACTTGAGTCAAGGGGAAAAACGTCCATCCTGCTTTTGTGACTGCTTAGCTACATCATTTCCAACCTGGACTTTGCTTGAGAGGGTTGTCCTCTTTTAATTAACGTTATGCTGACATGTTTTCATCCTTGACCACAGGTGCTACAACGGTCAGGTAGGGTCCTGTGCATGGGTAGGTGTCCGGAGCATTGCCAGGATATTACAGGGACCTGGGATGCTACCACCCCCTGCCTCAGAAGTAGCAGAATGACAGCATGTTTTGTTGACCACAAATTCAGTTTCCACAACGCGGTCCGCCTTAGAAAAAATCAACACTCTTCTACCATAAATGCTTAAGCTAACGCAGGTCTTTTCCACGGGCCCGTTTACAGTTGCATCTAGGCATGTCTTTCAGACGAGACAAAAGGAACGAAGTTTTGGTCACAGAGATGAATTTAACTGAGATAAGAGAATAAAAGCACAGGCTCAGTTTTCCTGTGCTCACAGCTGTGCAAGATCTCTGCAGCTATTTAGCTACACTGAAGAAAACGGAGGTCGGGCTACAATGCTCTGCCTCTCCACAAGTTCCCATGCGAACCAGCTTTTGGGCCACTTCAGGCTAGGACAGAGTGAGTTCACATCTGCCTGCAGCATGTTAGGACAGCCTGTCCTGAGTGAAATGATAAGAGGGAAAAGATGAAGTATGACAAATTTGTAGGAGACCCTACAACTCACCTGTGCACGCCAGCCCAGCCACTAATGTAACTTACTACGTGAAAACACAGTTCTGTAGAGCTCTGTAGATCTGATCTCCCCCCGACACACATACTCACGCTTTTACGCACTTCCCAGACACTCGGATTTAAATAAAACTATAGTGCTTCCTGCATATGATTCACAAAAGACTCACCAGCCCTACAGAATTTAGCAGGCAGAGAGAGAACAATTAGGAGGAATCTTTAAAAGCATCCTTTTCATCACACTTTGGGGAAAGTTTTTTTTTTTTCCCTAATTTCCTCGATGATGTGTTGCATTGTGCTGTCACTTTGGGGTTTGTCAGTCACGTCTGCTAATGTAATACAGTATGACTGACACAACATGTGACATGTCACCATGAAATGCATCACTTGGAAACTTTGGCAAACACATTGAAGGGAAGGGATTGCAGAAAAAAGGCTGACTGTTTATTTCCTGTATTCTATATTTCTTTAATTCTTTCTTTCTTTCTCCTTTCTTTCTCTTTCTTTCCTTTTTTTTCTTTCTTTAATTCTCTCTCTTACACACACTCTTCCTCTCTCTCTTTTTCCCAATAAATGGAAACATTTATTTCAAAGATAAAGGCATAATTAGCAACAGCACATAGATTTATTTTCTGAGTGAAAGACTTGCTAGCCCTTTATTAACCATGGGAAAAACTGTGACTTGCTAAATACATCCAGCAAATCAGCAGGCTAATAAGTTAATTTCCACCAGTGACCTGAAAAAACCCTACACTTTTTAATCTGCCATTAAGAAGGTTGAATAAAATATTTTTAGTTGTTATAATAGGTAGCAAAGCCTCTATAAAAGCAAATTCTAGCCCTAGTGAAACTGCTAATTCGCATTTGAACAATCTCATCCAGATAACAGGGTGGAAGTGTAATAGGCAGGGAAGAACCCAAGTGTGAGACTGACATCAAGCTTCTTTAGGCTGATGGAAATCAGGACAGTTTTCACCTGTTTCTTTGACAGTCCTGGAAATGCCGTGGTTACAGGAGCTGGTGGAGGCTTACCAGGAGGATTCCATATTTCACACTCTGGAATGTAGGTTGTTGTAACACACAGCAAAATGCATTTGTAATAACAAATGTATAAATACCTGAGAAGACAGCAGGCAGGCAGACCTGGAGAAGTTAACAAGCGTCTTTCCTGAATGCCTTGTAAGACTTGGGGTATTGTGCTCAAATGATAGTAGTGCCTCAGAACTACCCAGCGTTATCCAAATAATCCCTCCAGGCCTGTCACTGACTAGTTTTGAGCTCAGATCTTGGCCTCAGTGCAGGGCTGCTCATTGCATTCCTTTAAATGCCTCTGCTCTCTGGAGCTCTTTACAATTCTTCATTAACGGATAGTACTATCCTATACCCTACAGCAAGCATAAATAAAGACAAAACAAAGTCCGTGATGAATGCCTGATAATTTGTTGTTATTAAGATCACTGCAAATGTTGCAGACTTTGTGTTTAGCCCTATGCCTGGACATTTTTGCTTGGAACTTGGCCCCTAAATTTCAAGAAATACGCATATATAAACATACATATATATGCTATATATTTTTCTTGATGGGACTTTAAGTATAGAAAAACTAATCCAACTTTCTCTCATTCTTTCCTCTTTCTCCTTTTTTCTTCTCCTTCTTTTTCTCTTTCTGTTCTCTCTTTCTTAAACCCTTCACCACAGCTTTAAGACAAGTGTGTTAGTCAAGTATTTGTGCCCTGTCAACTACGTTGTCCTAAGAAAAGGTTCTTGAATGGTCTTTTCTACTTGCTTTAGGCAAGTGTTTCCAGTATATTTCAGAGTTAAAACTCTGAAGGTAAAATATTAATTGTTTTCTTTTTTTTTGGTCTATGATGCAAAATTGAAAGTAGTGCTTCTGTGAATAACAACTTTTTCTGCACTTTATCCTTTTCTTTTTTTCTTTTCTGCTGCACTTTGATGGGCTATTCTTTCGAATGGTGTTACTGAAAACAAAAAGAAAAATAAAAAAAAAAGAAAAAGAGTTTGCTTTGTAACTAACTGTAAGAATAAGAGACACCCTGAAGTTTAACTGACTTCATCCATTACCGTGTGAACCACACTGCGCAGGTTTGCATAACAAACTCTTCTCAAGAGCTTCGTGGGAAAGGTATGAGGAGGGTTGCACAGAGTCTGGTAAAGGAAGGATATTCAGTGCTGCTGTTCTTACATACTTGTACTTTTATCACTTCCTATCATCTCACTGGTCGTTAACCTCAAAAGTAGGACAAACTGCTAGAAGCGCTGTTATGAGGCACTTACAGGGTATCACAAAATTGGTTAGAAGCAGAAAGCAGTGCAGCAGTTAACAGCTGTATTACCAGCCGGTGACACTCAGCAACCACGAAGTCCGCTGTTCCTCACTGCCCGGTGTGTGCTTGAACTTGTTCTCATGGAGAAGGGCCTTGGTAAATGTGTATCAGCATTTAAGGCTCTTAATCTGAAGTTTGCTGAGCAGCTCTGCGCTGCTGCTGTGAGAGCCCTTCTGGGGTTTGCATTAGCAGAAGTCCTGAGTGTTTGCAGCTTTTTCTAAATGCAGCAGGGAGGAAAAGTCACAGAATCATACGATTGTTGAGTCCAACCATCAACCTAACTCTGACAAAACCCATCACTAACCTAAACTGTATCTCTAAACTCAATGTCTTCCCATCTTTTAAATCCCTCCAGGGATGGTGCCTCAACTCCTTCCCTGGGCAGCCTGTTCCAATGCTTAATTACCCTTTCAGCGTAAAAAATTTCCCAAATATCCAGCCTAAACCTCCCCTGGTGCAAGCGGAGGCTGTTTATTGAATTGCTGGACACCTGTGACAAGGGCCCTGTCTCTTTTGGCGCTGCCCAGGAACGCAATGAGGAGGGGGAGAGGGCAGCCAGGAGGGTTTAAAGAGGGGTGTACGGAGGGAGTAGCACCTGGGGGAGATGGGGAGGGGGCCGGCCATGCCCGGCAGGGCCCGGCTGAGGAGGGCCAGGCCCTGGGGCTGGGTGGCACCAATCCCTGGGCTGCCGGACAAACCCACCCAGCTCGGAGTCCGCAGGCAGCTCCCACGCAGAATCATGTGCTGGGTTGGAAGGGACCTTTAAAGGTCAGCTACTCCAACCCCCCTGCAGGGAGCAGGGACATCTTCAACTACATCAGGTTCCTCAGAGCCTCATCCAGCCTGGCCTTGGATGTCTCCAGGGATGGGGCATCTCCCACCTCTCTGGGCACCCTGGGCCAGTGTCCCACCAGCCACCTGCCCTTGCCTTCCTCTGCACCCGCAACAAGAAGTTCTTGTGAGAACAGCCTTGCTTTTTGCCTACAGAAAGGAGAAATGGAGTTGGTTCCTTGTCAGAAAAATCCTGTAACAGCTTGAAAGGCTGAAAATGAAGCCATCTCTTGCTATGGTGGGATCAGGGTCCTGTCTGATTCTGCACTCCCCAGGGCTCCCAGCACCTAACAGGCGGTGTGGTTGTCTGTGCCACTCTCACCTTACAGTGTTGGCTCTAATAGATAGCATTTTAAATTCTTTCTAACAGAATCTGTATCCCTTTCTTGCATAACAGACCTCCTGGTGCAAAACATAAGGTGCGTGGCAGGCAGGGCTCAGGGGGCTGGAGACCAGCTAAAAGGGGCCAGTGCAAACCCCTCATTCAGGTGATAACGAAGATGAGAACGGGGGAAGAGATTAAAAATGTACTCCAGCAACGTCATAAACCGATGGCTGCTATTCAACCCTAAAAAATCCTCTCCCTCTTCTGAGAGGGAGGATGTTGAGCTCCGTCCCTGCCCTGGCATGCAAAGTGCTGCTCTAGACCAACAAAAGAACTCAGTTTCCCCATTAGACACCTCACCCATAGGCTCTGTGGGCCCCGATATGCATGTAATATGGTGCAAGCCGACAGAAAATATAATGCATTGGATTTGCCTTGGAAAAACAACAACCAAGTTCCCCATTTCTAATCTCATGAAGGGGAATAAAATCAGGGAGGGGGAAGATCAGTGTTGCTTGACTGCTATTTCAACACTCATAGGTGTATGAAAACAATTACCTTTAGATGAAAGAATGATGAGTGCATTAAGTGAACATAGATAGTAGAAGATGACTCATAAAATATTCCATTGTCATTAATGCACGGAGTGGTTAACTAGAGAAATAAAGAATTAAAAGGTTGGACCTCTCATTAATACTGATCTTGTCTGCATGTTTCTATATTTTACAGCTATCTGGTGTACTTGCATATATTTCATTTACAGTGTGGGCTGAGTAATGCCTACTATAGCTAATGTTTTTTGGCATAATCATATATTCCTGAAAGCTTATTTTGGGACTAAACCCTTTCAACATTGTTCTTTGATCTATAGTTAATTTATGTTTCAAGGAGACAGAGGCTAAAATCTGTGGAACTTACTGATTTTTCAGTTCCTTGGTCTTTCCAAAAAATCCATCATGGCTCACATGTACATGCTACCTTTTTTTGGGTCATCCTGAAATTACAATTTTTCAGGATTCCTGCTGGTTTGAATAATAGTATTTATGGCTAAAACAAAAGGTTTGTTCAGCCTGGAACAGAATGTTTGAGTTAATTTTGGGGTATTTTTAATGAAATACAAAGAACTTAGGAAATGAAAGACTACCTTCATAATGGGATTCAAGTACTATTCGTACAACCCAGAAGGGACTATCCTTCTGCCAATGATGCCAGTCCTGAGGAGTTATTCTGTGGTGTGGGAAAGCCTTTGTTTGCATGACTCAGAACAGGACTTTGAGGTTTTAGTGTTCTGCTGAAATTTATATGTAAACACCAGCTCCAGCTGAATATTGGTAAAAACTTCTCCATGAGGACAGTCAGGTGGTGGGACAAGTTGCCTGCAGAGGTTGTGCAGACTCCATTCTTGGAGGTTTTCAAGACACTACTGGATGAAGCCCTGACAAACCTGGTCTCAGAGCTGACCTACTCTGAGCAGCAGGTTGGACTAGAGACCTCCTGAGGTCCATGCCCACCTGGATTATCCTGTGACCTCAGGGTCCTCCCTACACGTTCGATTGGCTCTGCTCCCACTGACTTCATTGGGGACTGCAGTTTCTCAGCAGTACTATGAAGAAAGACTAGAAACTGATTCATGAGATTGGGTCTTATGCTGGTGTGAAGTGGCAAACAGTTGCTGCAGAGGCAGCATTACCCAGAGACTAAGACACTATGTCAGGCCTGAGAAAGTCTGTACATCCCCTGAGAAAGGCTCTTTTATCTTCTATGCCTGTCTGTTCCGCTCCCTTTTTTTTCTCATATATTTCGATGGCGAGATTCTTTGGAGAGCAACTGCCTCATGGCACTTACAGTCTATGCTAAAACTAGGTTTCCATTTCACTTGGGACTTCATGGCTCAGCTATTAGGTAAATAATAACAATTCACTGCTTTCAGTGGATCTATGCCAGTTTACACCCTCTTAAGGGATAGTGAAGGCCAGATGAATCATGCACTCTCTAATTATATACTCTGACCTCCAAATAAAAATTTTGCTCAGTACTTAAGGCAGTACAAATAATTACTGCAGGATTGAGGCCTTGAAATAATATACTCTGCATTGTTTCCAAGTAAGCATTTACAAATTTAAATTCACCACCTTGAGATGTTACAAAGCAGATGCACAGGTTACAAAAGTCAACTCAAAACTGAACGCTAACAAATGCCCTATCCATCAGCCTCAAATAGTTGGTACCTGAGAGTACACTCAAAAAAAATGGATTTAGATTTAACAAAGATAGGCACCTTTGAAAGTTGACTAGTGACTGGGAAGAACGGCATATTTCAAATATTTGCCTGCAAAAAATACATGCAAGTGCATGGACTGTCCATCAACATCCATGGGACAAAATCCTGCCCTCCATCAAAACTAACGGCTCCACATGCAGAGGAGAGCGCTAAGGGGCAAAGCGGGGCTGCCATAGGAATGTGTACCTACAGAGTTCACCTCTGAAAAATGGTGCTGCCTGGCAGCCTGCCTGAGCAGAGGAGGATGGATCACGATGCAGAAAGGTGAGGCTTGAAATTATGAAACGGGTTAGCTTATCACTCACCCTGGCAGACTGCAAATACTACAAAATCCTCTGTGACCACGGCTTGCAATAAGGGATGTAACATAGTTCTGTGTTTGCTCAGTGTCAAAAGAGGAAAATTCCTCCTGCATATTCGCCTTTAGAAAGCAGCCTGGCCATTAAGCTACATGCTCAGAAATATCCTTTATGGTTCAAAAAATCTGTAGATCCTGCACACAAAATTTGCAATTTCTGTCCTGTCATTCCTTGCTCCTGTGAAATGTCTATTCAGCCAGTGAGTTTGCTTCAAGGCATTCAGAATCAAAGACTGATTATTGAAATCATACCTGTAAACCCCTTTGTCTATCTTGTACGTATATATGGACAGATGTGCATGCCCAAACCGTCTCAGCATCTATATTTGGTTTATGGGAAGGCACGGGACTTGCAGAAGATGACAGGCAAGTTCTCCATTCTGGATTGGGAGCAATTTAGCCTAGAACAGATACCACCCAAGGCCCTGAGCACACAGGGAAGCCTGAGCAAGCACTGATTTGTTGAGCTTGAGGGGATTCCTGTCAGCACTCACAAAAGATACATAGACCTTTTTGCTTACAGTCTAAGATGAAGACAATAGGCAGATATAAAGAGAAAGAAGGAAAGAAGAAAGGATGCTAGGACCCCAAGACAAAACCCTATTAAAACTTTGCATATAAAAAGTATTTTGCCATTATTCAGTCCTTAAAAAAACAAGTTACAATCACCTTCCACACTGTCCTCAAGTATGCAAGATTTCCATCACCTTCCTCTAGTGGGAGGTGTCCCTGCCCATGTCAGGGGGGTTGGAACTAGATGATCTTTAAGGTCTCTTCCAACCCAAACCTGTGATTCTGTGAAGACACTCCTGCAAAGAGCTGTAGCAAGGTTGAAGGATTGTAACGCCATGGACTGCGTTTGAACCCGCGTCCTGGGCACTCCTCTGGAGCTATGGTCAATAGACAACATTTGCTTAATAACGTTTTCCCCAGGCTGCTGTATCCTATGTGAGGCCAGTGGAGGAGCTGATAATTTGGAAGCCACAAACAACAGTTCACTAGTAGTTCACTTCTGTGCAATGAGCCAACGCAAACAGAGAATTTATTCCAAAGTGTCATAGTGAATATTTGAAAAGGACTAGGTGAATGTTGCATATGTTCGGGTTTGGTTTGGGGTTTATTTGGAGTGGTATCATATACCAGACATAAGTCATGCTCATTTTACATAGTTCAATTAAAATCTTGTGTTCAGAAGCATTATGTAAATTGATGGTTCAAAATTACTGAAGGGTGGTTACAAATATTGCCAGGTAGCTTTGTGGTCACTTATATCTCTCATTCAGCCTAAAATACTTTCCAAGAAAGCTTTAAAATACCACACAGAAACTTTCTTATAGTACTTCTACCTGCTATTTCACTAGTTTAATTACAGCAGTCTGAGATGTCAGTGGCCATGGAATTCCTGAGAAGGAGAAAGTGTGGGGGCAGAGAGAGCGAGCTCTCTAAAAGGAAAAATGGGGGTGGGGGAAAGTAAAGTTAAAATTCATCCAAGGAATTAGTCTCAATTTCAAAGTAATATTCATAGACCATTTAGAATGTCACCATGCTGCTTAAAAACTGTGATTGATGGTATCTGTTGGCAGGATAATGTAACGTGAAAAAGAATATCGGACTGTATTAGATTACTCTTTCCATTCATTCCCGTCCCCCCGCTCCAACCCAGC
>VXBO01005454.1:549580-597319 GCA_013400135.1 Rhinoptilus africanus | reverse complement strand
TTAATGTGCTGATAGGGGCCAAATATGCCCTAAGTAGGAACTGTACAGGCATCTCCAGAGGCTCTGCCAGCATCTCTTATTTGCCCCGTCACAGACGTACACGTGCTGCTCCCCGCTTCCACTCCACCTTGGGCAGAGACTCACGGAGGAGGTTGGTCTTGCTGAGTGATGCCAGCCCAAGTGGTGGTTTCATGATGTGATCAGTTGAACACACGAGGTGACTTAACTGGAGCAATATTATTGAAGTTCATTCGGAGAGTTGTGGGTGAAAAAAAAAAGTGTTTTACTTCGCAAACACCTAAATCAACATTTAATTTCTGGCTACTGTAATTTGTGTTTCATGATTAAGAGTTTTAAAGAGATGTAGAGGTATTTCTGATTTTATTGCCGCTTTTGAAGTGACCCTGCCTTGCCACCCTATGGAGACAGGCAGTTAACAGGAGAAAAAAGGGGCCTCACAACATGTAGAAATGAAGGGCTTTGCTGCCCACTTCTCGTGTCCTTCCTTTACTGTTTCCCTTCTGATGTGTGCAGTCCTTTTTATTGCTGGGGCTCCTTCCCTTTACTGCCTTTCTTCCCAACCTGCGGGTTTTCCTGTGAGAGAAAGATCATGAACATTTGTTAGTCACAGCCCAAACTATTGAGGAAGACCCAGACAGGACAGTTCTGTGAGCCCCAAGCTGACTGCAGAGACTTGTCCCTTGAGTCCCATTTCCCTTCTGGTGGAAGCAGCATGGTTTTTAGGGTGTATCACATACGCAGGTTGCCAAGCTCCGTGGCACTACCTGAACAGGTCACGGGCTCCCGTGAAGTGACACTGCACACTGGCAGAATCAGGAGACAGAGAGGCAAAGCCCCACGATGGTTAGGATATATGGCAGCCCCCCCACTGCCTTCTGTATGTGTTAGAGTAAACCAGAAAACAGCTGTCACCTGCAGGCCTTGGTGAAATGTCACTATTTGAGGAGAGGCATCAGTAGAACATGAGTGAACGCGTCCGTGTGTCCCAAGGGCTGTCCCTGAAATTTCATTTTTCAACCTGAAGGTGATGTAGACATAGTGGAGCAGACAGGGATATTGTGGTTAGGACCATAAAGGTGTTACTACCCTTTGAACCTGTTAGAAGCCATCCTTGTGCCGCACTAATAGGCAAGCACCAAGCCAGGAGGATCGTCTCGAGCCCTCACAGATACAATTTTTCATGGGAAGAGCATTGTCAAGAGGATTAAAGCAATATTGTTTGTCAGGACTGGTTTCATGCATAAATGATGCTGGCAGCTAGGCTGTGAATGCCACGCTGGGGTTAAGATGAGCACTCACACCATCTCCTGGCTCTGGCAAGGGGACTCAAGGTTTCCAACCAGAAAGGCAGAGCAAAATGCAGACGTTGCAAACTCATGCAAATTGAGACTGAAACAAAGGTCAGTGCGAACCCTTGTGAACTACTGTTAATCTCTGAGATTCTCAGGGCTCTGATTGTGCATTTTAATATATTGGAAAGGTTTTTGCTTTTGCAGAACTAATCGGGATACTGACTGGATCCTACAGCTAGAGAATCAAACCCCTTTTATCTCCCTTGACACTGCAGGCAGAACCTCAGGATAGTCAAATCCAGTCCTGCAGGGTTTTAGTGATTGAAATTCTGTGTTTGCATGCCAATTTTCCAGCTGATAACTCTTAGAGTTGTCAGGACATAAAGACCTGAAAATGAGCACGTTTCTAGATGACCATCAGTGCATAATTAGCCCATTAAAATTGTCAAGATGCTACTTTTGGTTAGTTGAAAGATGCATCAAAATCATTCTATTGTTTAAAAATAGAAGACTTTTTTGTCCCCCCAAGGAGAAAGCAAGCTTTTTCCTTCACCTGTGATTTATGATCAGGGGTGTGTTGCTGTTATAACACTCTGTTGTCACCCCAAATGGGCTTGCTGGTGATTCTGAATTGTTGATTTCAGTATAACTGCAGGTAAGCCAAGTTAAAGTCAGAGAGAACTGTGCTGGGAATGCATAAAGTTGTGCAAAATTCTAAGCCCTCTGAAAAAAATCGCACTCCAGATTTTTTTCTTGTGAACATTCAAAGACATCTTTTGACTGCACCTCCAATCCCCATATGTAAAATGGAGACGGTAGCAGTGCCTTGGCTCACACGGTTTCTGTAATGATCAGGTCGTTCAGTTTGTACAGAACAGAGGATCAGAACCGCCAGTGCCCCGAAGCTCCAATCTTTTACATCAGACAGTGACCTGGCCTCGGGCAGAACATCATTCATGCCAAGAATCCTTCTTAATTGGTGGCCATGTAACGCTGACATGTTGAGCTAGTTGTGCTGTGATGCAACGTGTCGTGAGACATGTACATTCTCAGATAAGAAAATGTGTTGCAATGCAGCAGATCCTTGTTTTTACATCAGCAATTACATTTTGATTGTGATTTTCATTTTGCAAACATAGTTTTGAATGAGCAATTCCTGTGTTCACAAAGCTTGGAAAAAAGCATGCATAGTGTTATAGGAAACTAGAGGAGCTACCTGATTTGAATTCATAAGTTCCTCTTATTCCTTTTTTGCCATAGTTTTTAATAGATAAACACTAAGAATGGATGATTTGCAATCATCAGCTGTGTGAGACTTGCTCTATATGCATGGCATAGTTTTCCCATGAAAAGCTTTGTTTGGAATGCAAAAATTTACTTGTGAAAAATTACACATATAAAATTTTTAGCATATTTCCAAAGCAGGGTAGCAAGACTGCCTCTGACAGTTTGGCCCCAGAAGTCCCAAATCTGCAATGCTTGTTTGGATGAGTTTGTTTTATTTTTGTCAAACTTTTTTTTTTTTTTTTCTTTTCCAACTTGTACAAACTCTTTGCATATTTTTTTAATACACATGAATAAAAGATATTCCTGCGGACTGATGTAGTACACAGGCTTTCCAGATCAAATGTTTTCCTTCTCCAGGTGAAATGTGGAAATGAGAGATAGCGTTGTCATTATACTGTATTATTTGTTTGTTTGAACAAATATGGCCACAGCAATCATTTTCATCGATTTTCTAGGAATAACAGGGGTTTTTTTTTTAACAGAAATCAATAAATGCAAAATTTTCCATAAAGCCTTCAGTGAAAAATATTCCTCCCTCAACCTCATGTATATTAAAGTGCACGGAATATGCTGACTAGCATAATGCAATAAAAGTGATTACTGGGAGGCAGTGGAGGTGATTAAACATCACACAGTAGTCAGAGTTACCTGAAAATATTATGCATCCAGCACTCAAGAGAGGGGAAAAAAACCCAAACTCATCACAACAAACAAGTTCTTAGGAAGTTTGCAGCTCCCAGCCAGCCGCCCTGTTGTATACATGACTCTATGGATGGGGTTTTAATGGATGCATGACAACAGCAGGCGTTGTCTTACACAATGTGAAAAAGTTCATCATTAGAAAGGAGGCAGCTGAATGTCCATTGTAACACACATATTTTGACAAGGAAGGTTTAGATTCTCCTGAGAAAACAACACAGGCAAAGAATCTGCCTGTTTACAATTGACGTGGTTAAATATTGAGGAGTTTGTTCAACTGGTTGCTGAGCGAACTGGAGAATTTACTGTTGGCACTGGGGAGACTAATTCCTCACTTGATGACTAGCTGACTTAGCCACACATTTCTAAGTCCAAAATACAGTCATGATTTAAAGCAGGGAAAAAACATCAATTAGTCATTTTCAAACTCCCTTGAGGTACTGAAAGTATGGAAACTATTATTTGCAGTGGGGAGAAGTAAGCGAAGTCTTAGTGCAGAATATGTTGATGATGGCATGAAACTTTAACAAATACAAGGTTCTTTGGTCTTCTTACTAAATTTATTGTCAATATGGGTGAAATCTGAGGAGGGAATATGAGTAATGAACCACAGATCAGAGAAATCCCCATAGATATCCTTCTATTCATTAGAACACACATTCTCTGTTGAAAATGTACATATTGGAGTTGATTCTTTTTACTGGACCTCTTCTTCACATCCTCCATCTCCCTGTAGTGCCAGACTGCAGCTCTTTGTCTCATTGCAGACCCCCACTTTTAATGCACTACCAGCTTGCCAATCTATTTTTTTTTTCAAAAGTCTCTAAGCTTTAATTTATTCCAGATCTTCCCTTAAATGAGAAGCCTGAGAAAAGTAACATAAACAATGGTCTGTTCCCAGGAGTTCTTGAACACCTCCAACTCCATTCTAGCTTCAGTGGAAACTGTCAGTTCTCAGCTCACCTTCTCCGAGACCTGACTTCTGATTATTCCTCAAAATATTGTGTTGACTCCAGGCCATTGATCTTAGTTTTCCTCTATTTATTTACCATAAATATACTCCAGTTTATTTGACTGAAGCTGTCTGCATTTTAACTTTCTTACATCCTTGTGAACTGACTAATTTGCTCAAGATTTGCATAAGTAACATTTCTCTACATGGATTTCTGCTTCCTGGAGCCTTGAACAAAGGTATAGATCAGAGCTGCTCCCCTAAAAATGTAGGTTGCCAGCTGCCTAAGCACAAAATCTTATGTTTAACTTAAGCCACACCGCCCGAGTTGGAAGAGCTCTGCCCTGCTGCACAGCCCTGCAGAGCTGTGTTGTATCCCCCTGCCTCCTTGTGCTCCTTTGGGATGCACAGACCCACATTTAAATTCACCGGAGGGAGGAGCACAGCTATAGCCCAGTACTCTTGGCATTTCTCTGAGGAAGAAAAGTTGCATGGTGCTCCAAGAACTGTTTGTGCATGCTACTGGCTACTTTTTTAATCTGCATTTTAAAAACTACCCTAAAAGCAGAAGGTTCACTTGCAGTATCTGGTGGGAACCAATGTTGGAGAAGGATTGAACGAGACCATATTTTGCTTGAAAGATTAAGACAAATTGCAAAAGCATCCAAGACTAGTAAAAGCCAGCCTATCGATGTCTATTCACTGAGTTATGTAGATTTCGGATTTCAATGGGGAAAAAGTCATATCTGATCTTGACTTAAAATTCATTTAACATGCTAAACAAAAACATCATCCTAAAGCACCTGCTCTCAGAAAAGTCTTACAAGTGTTTTATAAGCTAAAGTATGAAGAATATTCTGAAACCCCAGTGTATAATAGGGGAAATTTCAGATATAAGTATCTTGGCAAAACTCCTCCGTACATATACCCAAAACCACAAATGCTTTTAGAAATTATTGCATAGCTTCTTGGGGTTTTTAATCTCTACAACACAGATATACTTTCTAAGCCTTATTATTATTAATGTTATTATTAGTTGATACTACTGGGGGAATCTAATGACCAGAAACAAATCTAAAAGATGCTAAAGACTGTATTTATATAGCATTTTTTCTTCATTATTCTCCACAATATTCTCTTTCATCTGAAAACAAAAATCACCTGAAACATCCTTACAAATGCAAACCTGGCCTTCACTCTGTTAAAACAATGCCATGCTGAGGCCGTGTTCAAACATAGTGAAACAGTGTCAGCAGCGAAGCTTTGATTGCGTTTCTCATTTATCTTCATAGGATGATGGTTTTAAATAGTAGAACCTGCCTCTTCTTCCATTGAACTCAATGGTAAAGCTCTTACTCGTTTCAGTGGGACACACCCTGCGCCAAGTGAGTTGAAAATGCACATTGTGTTCAAATCATTGTTATGAAATGGTAAAATAATGTATATTGTTTCCCCATCTTTTTATGCTGGATTCAAAGCTTTTTGTTTTATTGGTTAGCATAGCTGTGATCCAGCAGAAACAAAACCTGGGAAGAATGTGTCTCTATGTCCAGCGGGGCCACTTTGGAGGGAAAGAAGCTGAGTTGAGAAGGTGAAGCAATGAGCCTGAGGCATCTTTCTCTCCGAGGCTTGATTTTAGCCCCGACCTTTGGAACAGATGTGAATTCATACTGCAATCTAGAGAAAAAAAAAGATAGTGTTGAGTGGACAGATTTAAAATCTGCAATCTAGGCACCTCTCATCAGAAGTTCAGACCGGTCTGGAAAAGTTGCAGAAGGTTGTGAAGTCTATCCAAACGTCTTCTGAATTACTCACCAAATGTATGTACCAAATCTTTCCCACAAATAAAACACCTGGCAGACAAGTCATTTCCTAATTTGGGCTGTTTTGAGAGTTCTAGCCTTTATTTTTTTTCATCATCAGGTATTCCTTTTCATGTTAATCTTTTGGGCTTCATTCAGGAAAATCGAAGATCAATAGTTTCACATTTATCTAAATAAGATAATGGTGTGCCAGATAGCCACGACAATAGGGCAACTGTTGTCTTTCTGTGCCATGATGTGACTGACACAGAATGCAAGATGAGAAGTGCTTTTAAATGACCAATCACAATCTTCTCAAACAAATTGCTTGAAAGCAGCTTGTCTGTTTAAGAAGAACAGCAAAGGAAATGTTAAAAATTATGTCAGGGATTTCGTGTGATGTGAAATCCTTTCAAGTCAAATGGAAAGATTCCTGCGAGTCTGAATGGATTGAGAACTTGATTTTAAATCAATGGGTCATTAGTATAGGTGAGAATGTCATGAGGTAAAGCTACCTTGTGTGAATGGGCACACACTGAAATGAATTAAAACTAGAGCAGGATATATGACAAAGTATGATTGATATAGAACTTAAGTCAGAAAATTTGATTTTGGTATAAAGTGGGATTTTGAGCAATGTTCAAACAGTATAATTGTATATGTTCAGTGGATGAAGAGAATGATACCTTACTAAACACAATACAAGTTTTGGGGAAAAAAAAGCCACACATCATTTTCAAAGAACAATGTTATTAAGAAAACTGTCAAAATGACTTTGTGGTAATACCACCTAAGGAGTAGCTATCACTGCTGGACCAGCAGTAACCCACTTCCTTTGTGAATGCCACTGTAGCAATACAATGGCTTCTGCAGAAATGCACTTGCCAGGGGAATTAATATCTGGTCATTAGCTATAGAATTTCCCTATTAAGTTAAAGAGCAGTGTCATAACATTTTTGTATTACTTATTCTCACCTTTCCCCCAAAACACCTCAGCAAAGTTTCACATACCTGTTTAGAGATTGCTGTTAGTAAGTTTGTATGTCATCTGGGCATCACATGAGGTGATCAGCATAACAGGTAGTTAACATTTATAGAAGGTTGTGGGTGTTTTTTATATCTGTCACATACGTTTTTATGTATGTGGGAGTATTTGGTATTAAAAGGAAGTCTGGAAGCATGTAGTCTACTCTGACTTGTGTAATAATTCCAGTAGTGTCCTGACTCTATGAGGCCTTGTCCAGTCTTCATATTTATGGCTTGTTATACTAACAATCTCGTGCCCCCTGCTTGTGTGCAGCAAGTTAATTTCCCTTAGTATTGGCCAGAGGTGTGCCTGATATTTTATTATTCAAAGTATCGGTCACATTTACTGTTGTGAATTATTGCTTGTGTATGGCACAGAGCTGGGCAGGCAAAAGTATTTTTGTTGAAAAAAGAAGCATTAAAACAAATACAATGCCTTACTTGTATCCATGTTTCTTCAGTGTGATCCTGTTGCTTTCGAAAGAGCCACCTTTAATTGCACTAGTGTGAACTCCAAGACACAACATTTCTATACCTTCTAGCAAGCCACAAAGTCAGGCCTATTGCCTGAACACAAAAAACTTCCACGCAAACTTCATGCAATCCATAACATACTGAAATTCAAATTAACCCTTGACATGATGTGTTTTGAGAAGAATGCCAAAGACAGGAAACTCCTCACTGTAGGTTATTTAATAAAAAACCTCAAGGATTACATATATCAAAAGCCTGTTGAGCAGAGTGATAATAAATAAAGGCAAATTACCTTCCTGACTCACTTGAGGTTCTGCCTTCTGTGACTTATGAACCACTTTCTCTCTAGTGGAGATTATTTGTAATAATGATATACAATAGATTGGCTTGCTGTTATCACATGTACATTTTATTATTGAAGATGAAAAGCGTATGTGTGCTATATAGATGCATAAACACACATGTAAACACACAAACATTTCAACTGGCGACTATTGCACATACCTTGGAAGGTTTAGATTGAAACAAAAGAAAGAAACAAAGAAAACTGAATGAGTTCATCGAGTCGCTGTCAAATCCTAGACCTCTAGTTCCAGCAGTACAAAGACATGAAATCAGTTTCTACTGGCTTTACAGAGGCAAGACACTAGAACGAATGACTACAGTGTTACCTCTCTAAATACCACACTATGTGGTCAACAGTAAATAAACCTTCATAACCTCCTGTCAGAAAGGGCACAAAAATGATGTAAAGACTAAGATAGTCTCTATCTAAAAGTATTTGTGTCTATTTTGGTTTTCACAAAAAACCCCATTATTATAGGTAGAAGCAGTACCATGCTTATGAGAAAAAGTTCAGCCATTATATGACCATTAATATAAGAACTATTTGTTAGAGTCTCAGCCATTCTCATGCTATCCGACCAGAATGAAACTCAGCTCTTTTCTGGACATGGTTACCTTGTATGTTTCTATAATTGCCTACTTTCATGAATACAGACTATTGACTATTTGTCATCTGGTTTCTACTCTTTAACACCTCTGGCTTAGACGGCCCAATTCCTAGGGAGCACTGGTAAGAAAACTATCTGGTGCCTGAATTACTTAAAGGCTGATGACTTACAGAAACTGTTGACATATTTTACGAACACACGAGGACTCTATATAAGCATGTGCTAGGGTTTTAGTTTAAGCATGTTAACAACATTTGATTAAATTTCAATATTATATAACCTTCTGTGGTCTACATATGATTTTGCAAAGTAGTTGTATTATTGAATTAAATGTCTCAATTTACCTACACATAGACCTCAGCTCCAAGCAAAGGAAACCTAACTGCAGCTAGTAATTTTCTGAATGCTTGTCAAGCAATATCTCTGTAGTAAGTAGAAAGCAGAGGAAGGAAAGAGATTCATGAAGAGTGGGTAGCCCAGGGGTAGCCTGGGCAGTCTTACGTCACTGGGCATCCCACAGATGAGAGAAACTGTCACATACACAGGGGAATAAATTCACATGTCTGGTCCGGAAACAGCCCTAGGAAGCTGTTTGGGGAAGTAGTAGGAACCAAACAAATGCAAACACAACCAACTAGAGGAAGCAAGTTGCTGTTAGCAGAATGTGGAAGGAAGGCTGTCCTTAAATACCAAATAAATTACCGGTGAAATATGGATGGCATTGCTAATGAACAAGAAAAAGAAAGAACTGAAAAGAAGTATACCTAGTAGCTTCCCTGCAGAGTTCAGACAATATTCTGTGCTGCTGAAATACATGGGAGCTGTTTGGATTGTCTGTAAACTATATTAATGTCTCATTATCATAAATTATGATTTGAGTAAACCATAGATATGGAAGGAACCATAGATAGAACCATAGATCATACTACTGGAAGAAGTTTAGCGGTGCCATCTCAGCCTTCATTTTGTCTCCTTATATTTTGATGATGCCCACTGGAAAGAGGAGTTCTTCTGCTTCTTCTCTCCCTTCCTGGTGGAAAGACAGGAAAAATTCTTCCAAAATAAAAGAAAATCCTTCCCTATACACTTGGAGTTTAAACACCTGTCAGCGTATCTTCCAGGATGATTCCCTTGGAAAGTCCATCTCACCAAGTCATTGGGCAGTGCCTGTAGAAAGTTGACTAGTAATATATAAAATGTGCATCAGTATCCACACAGTGAAAGTTGGCATCGTTACTCCCTTACTTCACATGTTTATGTGAAGAAATGGAGAAATGGGATTACCAAGAGGCAAGAACATGGAATAAGTGATTTAGCAAACTGGTGTGAAGAACTCAGACTAAACGCATCATGGGCTGTTCTCTGAGGCACCCTGCCTAAAACACTATTACAAACTCGAGACAATCAATAGATCAGCAGATACCCAAATAATACAAATCTTTTTCCGGTATCTACCTAACTTTCTGTAGAGCCCAATTACCTTAGACAATCTTTGACTGAATTCATGTGTCTCAAGTTGCCTACAAGTAGAACAGTGACAATAATAGTAAGAAAAAAGTTGGGAAAAAAGATGGTATTTCCACAAAAATAAAGAATACAGGGAATTGTTTTCCCTTGATTATGAAAATCTGGACTTCAAAGTAAAACTTTGAACCTGAAGATTCCCTGTAACTTCACAGACTGTACATTTCATTTACAGAGAAGTTTCACCGAAAATATGTTGGGTGTGTATAAGGTAATTCTGAACCCCGATAGTCAGGCATGAAGGAGAAAAAGAGCTGTAACGGTGGCTTTCAGTGCTTACTTACAAAAAAAGATCAAAAAAGTCACAGATCTGCAGAACTTTCTGCATAACATGCAAGTCTTTAAGCTAGCCTTGTGGGCAAACACATCGTGTTGTCTGTGCCACCAATAAGCGCCAAAATATGAGATGTAAAAGCTATTCTCAGAAGCAAACACAAATCCCACTCAAAGGATATCCAGCACAGGCTTTGCTTTATGGATCCAAAGTTAATAGATGAAAAAGGAGCATAGGATCAGAAGAATGCACTATGATGTTCATTTATACTGTTTTCATTGCAGTTCATGAAAATAGGAATATAAAGCACAGCATATGATTCCCTGACTCAGCTTTTTGCTACCGTTGGCCAGTGGCATCCTAGGGCCATGCATGGAGTCAGACTGGCATGGGAAAACGCAGAGAGGACATGTGCGTTTTATCACAGCCTCCTCAACAAACTGCGGCTGTTAAGCAAACCTTCCTCAGTTAAACTGCAGGCTCCTCTGAAGACTTTATATCTGGTTTTCAAATATATATGTATTAAAAAAACCCCACAGACAGATTTCCAGTTGGCCTGCTAAGGTCAGGAAGGGGGAGAAAAAATGGGGAAGCCACTGAGGCCTGCAGTGTACAGGGAAAGAATGGAGTCAGGCAAGAGTACGATGCCGTATGTCATCGATTATCACATTGATTAAAAGCGAGTTTCTTGCCTCACCCCAGCCCCCCCTCAACAAGCCACTAACCACAGCTATTTCATAGGGTCTTTCTTTGCCCATCTCGTTTCAGAGGCACAAAGATGACTGTTGTGGTTCAGACAGTTTACATTTGGTGTGTTTGAAGAGTTAAGAGAGAAAATGTCCCACTGTTTCCTACAATACACTGTTGGTGCACGGAAAGTGCTCCCGATTTTAACTACCGGCATGGATGCAAAAGCTTTGTCTAGGCTGGGCTCGGTCCGAACACCGAAGGATCGGAGGGTTTTCACCACTTGGGTAGCGATGCACTGCCTGACGGGTAAGAGCTTTCCACATGCTACAGGAGTGCCGTTAAGCACGTTAGCTCTCTGCAAGAAAGATCACAGCCGTGGAGCTCTGTAAGCTCTGGAGGACTCACTGTAGACAGAAAGCAAAGCTCGAAGCAAAAAATAAAAATCCAAAGGCAAGCAGAATAGCATAAACAATCGCTTTTAAATCCTGAGGTAGGGACCACTTTGGCATATTTTCAATGTTTATTACACGCTTTAAAAAAATGTTACTGCCACAGAACTGTGTTATCATGAAGCTACTTGTCAACAGAAATTGTGAATAATAGTTCTGCATTTGGGGGGGGGGGCTTTTTGAATTTGAAACTGACTCTCAATACCTGTTTATATGCCTTCTGAGGTGCTTTAATGCCTCTGAAAACCTGGTCTTGGTCTTAAAATCCATGTAGTCTCTACTCAAGGGCATAGATTCTGAATCTGAAAATTAATGATCATAATGAGTTTCTGCTTTTGTCACAGAGTCCAGCTCGATGATTCAGACAGAGTCCTGCGTGGTTTGAAAGGCAAAGTGTGCAAGCGAGAGACTCAGAGAGAATAATCCCTCCTAGCATTTCAGGAATATTAAGGAAAACAAATTTGGGTATAATATTTCCTTAACTGCACCCATGTAGCAAATGACAGCAGGGAAACGACAGAGGACAATTAGACATGATACCACACTCCCCGGTGCACAGCAGAGCAAGCCAGCTCCTGCTCGGCTTTCTAGAAGACATGGCCACACAGACCCTGAGAAGAGGAAAGCCATCTACGTCTGGCTCCTCACATACCCTCTTATTCGGTATGCCCATGCCTGATTTGAGGAACAATCCTATCACACAAGAGGCAATTAGTGCCAAGGAATGTTAAATCAGTCTCAGATTATACATCAAGTGATTGAAACTGAATATTTATATTCCATGTCACAAACACAAAATATTTCCTTCTGGAGTAGTGGGCAAGATGGGCCTTGATATGAAATATAGAATTCAGTTTGGGATGTGAACAGTAAAATAATTTTAAAACTGGAAGTCCAAAAAATAAGGAGTTAAGGATGTAGCAAGATTTGCATATGAAGGTTGCAAAAGCCAGGGTGATTTAATGGTGAAAAAGAAACACTAGAAGGGATTTAATTAAAGCATTTAAGATTATGAAGGGTAGAGTCAAAAACTAGCCGGTCCATCTTTTTAACACTGTCTCAGAACACCAGAACAACAGGAGGGTCACTAGAAGTTAATGACAGGTAAATGTAAAACAAAAGAGAGAGAATAATACTTCACACAGCATGTAATCAGCCTGTGGGATTTCTGTCATGGAGGGTCACTGGGTCAAATACTTCAGCTGAATTTTAAAAAGGGGAAGGTAATTTTATGACCAAGATGATAATTTTATGAACAATGGTATTTATGTTTGCTAAAATAGAGATCGTTAACATTCACAGGCATAAGACTATTACCAGGAAGGAATTCATTCTACCTCACTCACTATCCACCCCAGACTTGTCCCACATGGCACAGCTGTCAAAGGGTATTTTCTAATTTGGTCACTGTTGTTGGAGACATTACTTGAATGTCATCCCTAGAGAGGGAGATTATCCACTCTAGCACAGAGAGACCCCAAAACTGGACTTCTGAGCGCATCATAAGACAGGTACTATCCTGTTACAATTCTCTGTAGCTTTGAGGATACCAGAGGTAGCTCAGGTTCCCATCACTCAAGAAGGTCTACCCCTGAAATCTGTGTGGTATCCATCAAAGAAAAATTCCATGTAGAGTCACTCTAACAGATAGACAACTTCCTAAAGTAAATACTTAGGGCGAGAGATGATTGCACACTGTGTTGCTTACTTAGAGAGTGAGGAAGAGTAATTTCCTCTGATTTAAGAATTACAGAATGAAATGTTATGAATCATGTGATGATAGTGATCTGAATAGACCACCATAATGCATGCTTTTATGAACAATAATTTACCATCTATCTTTCTGTCCTGTTGTCTTTTGATCATATCAGACTTCTTTAAAAGCACTTTTCACAGTTCAGTGCCACAAGATTATTTGAGAGGTGAGTTGATAGGGAAACAAGTGGGGATAGTTTATATTAGTCAGCTAGACTTTTAAATTAGTCAGACCAATTTTAAAAATATACTTTTTTTTTTTATATATATCTTGCATCTCTGAAAGGTGTCATATTTGTGTATTTTTTGGGAAGGTTCTGTGAATGGTTTCAATACACAGTCTTCAGTGTGAACTCTTAAATGTCCAAAAGCTTTTTCCCAGAAGTCCAAAGGGCATCCTAATTCTTTCTTTAAAGTTTGCAGGTGAACTACCTAGACTGAAGGCTGCTGATGTTTAGATGTAGTTTTGAGTAAACTTGCACAGAATATAGCGACAGCTATGTTCAGGAACATAACTGTGAGCTGGTCTGTAATGTTACTTACAGATAGGGTAGGAAATAACTGATTCCACAATACAAACCTACCAATATGTTTCGTTAGCAGCTTTATTATAGAAACAAAATTAATTCCCATAAATAATTGTCCATTAATTTTGAATTAATGTTGTAAATATATAGCAATTATGTAAAGGAAGGTGAAGGGGAAACCTTATTAAAATAACATAGAACATAAATAATAAATAGATAAATAATAATAGATAAATATCTTTAGATTCTCAGCTTCACAACTTGGATTCTGATCCCATGATAATAGCATTATTAATGTAATGTTTAATTACTAATAAATAAAATAATGGTGATTATTAACATGGATCTAAAAATCTGTTCCCCGGGTTGCAGAGTTTAGATTGTGCCTATAATCCTCCTTATAAAAACTTTTAAAAAATGTTGTAAAAATAAAATATAGTCATTAATCCCTAACATAGGTCAATAACTAGGGGTTGCAAAGCTTTGCTTATTTCTTCAGTACTTTCAGCCCACAGAACATGTTTATGAGCAAGGTTGCAAGTTCTGGGTTACCACTGAGCAGTGTGATTACAAGCCAGTGCTGATGTAGTTGATGGCGATTTGAATCAGGCAGTAACTTGCCCCAGCTGAATTTAAAACCTTAACTGTAGTATTGACACTGGAAACCTGTGTCTAGCAGTTACACCGCTCCCCGAGTCAGACAAACAAAACGTATGTAATTATATTTCCAACAAACAGAGCTCAAAAATGAGCTGCAGATCAAGAATTCTTCATAACGTATTGTCAGTAAAGCAATAAGAGCAGATGCATTTGAGAAAATCACAGCCTAATCCCAAACAATTCACAGAGACAAAACTCATTCACTGAGCAATTTTTTTAAAATACATTCAGTTCTGGTTTATGCTTACATGAAGTTTTTAATATATATGAAAACCCTATCATTTGTACTGCTCCTTCTTTGTTTTTAAAGCAAGTTGTGGGGTTTTTTTTCATTTCCAGTAGAACTGTTGTTACAGATTCAGCTATATTCTGCATTTTACCATGACCAGATTCTACCTGTGGGAAAAAAAAGTTTCTGTTCAGTTCACAAATCCATTTTAAGGTAAACATCATTGCCCACCCACAGATTGTGATGTTTGCTTAGGAAAGTTTCTTTTTTAAATGGAATGACCTTGCAATGATCAGTGAAAATGCATAAAATAAGTTTTTCATCTCTGAGGGCCTGATTCTATTAAAGTAAGTGCAAGTGATTCCATTGACCTCAGTGAACTTTGAAAATTGTCTTAAACTGAGAAGAGCTTAATGTGTGTGAGTGCGAACAGATGAAACATAAGCTGTGATACAATTGAGGTGGAGAAAGTACCTTTTGATGATCAGAGGGGTTCACTGAGCAGCAGTAAGAGTTGTAGAATGAGTTAGACAAACATCTCCCGAGAATGACATAGGTGTAATTTACTCTGCTTTGAGAGGGATGTAAATGTCCCAGCACAATCTAGGAACCAAAAGACTTCAAAGGACCATTAAAATAAAAGCTGAAGTATTTCAAATAATTGATTTTAAAATACTGAAACTATTAATCAAAGAATACAGTGAATTAATTTTAAAGAGGCTAGTGCAAACATTTTATTAACAAGTACACATAGAAAATAACTTTATAAATGTGAATGCATTTTAAAAAATGCTAGTGACATTTATAAACTTAGCAGCATTTCTTAAGCTGCTAGGAAAGATTATTTGGCAGCAGTATATTACAGCTAAATTTTGCCCAGGCCTTATTTGTTGCATTAAAAGCAAGCACAGGTCTCCTCACCTCTGCAGGTGGGAACCTCAGTATGAACAGAGGTTCAAAGCAAGAATGTCAGTCTGAAGCAAAGCCTCCTTATTGTTATCTAATTATGGCAAGTGGATGTACTTAATTTGTCATCCTGTCTTTGGGCAGACTAGGTCTAACCTTTAGCCTGAGTTTTATATCATGTGGTTACCTAAACCAGTCTGCTCTTGGTCTGCGGTCAGTTCTATCTGCGGAGGTGAAATGTTAATTCTTTCTGCAGTCTCTCGGCTATGACCATTTCCTTTAATTCATCTTTCCTTGACATTTCTTTTTGGCCTTAGCCTAAAAGCTGAAGTTGTACAGCATCCTAAGGCCTACTGGAGATCTACAGCGTTCTCTTAGTATTGCCACATCCCCTCCAGCATTCTCTATACACCTTTCCTGTTTTTAAGGTCTTCTTCCTCTGCATTATACACACCTGACATAATAGCACTTTAGTGTGTGATGGGGGTCCCGGTTTTTGTCAAAAGCTAAACAATTTCTCGCATCCCATCCAGTTCTATTTCTATGATTAATAAATCAGATTACAGAGAAATCTATTCAGAGACATGAAATTAAAATGCAGGAAATCCTGAAGTCCAAACTTTTGTTCTACTTATTAGACCTGCCTTCTAGTGACACTTCTGAAAATCAGAGAATGGGCACTGAGAAAGTTCTTTGAAGCCAGTAGGAATCAGGCCCAGATCATGTTAGTCACGTATTTCTGAAAAATTTCAGGCTGAAATCTGTCTTTAAATGTGTGTTAGTTTAGTATCATTCAGTTTGAAAGATACTGACCATCACAAAGGGATTTAGGACCCAGTCCTGCAACCGCTTATGCTGGTATTCTCTGGTGGATAATCCCCTGGACTCAGCATGATTGTCAGTCAGCCATTAATCCAAGCATACATGTTTGAAGGATCAGACCATTGGGTAACAGCGCAAATAGGTACTGTAGGCTCAACTTCACCCCAAGCAGATTGCTGTTGGTGTCACAAATCATTGTGCACTTCACTCTGGTTGCTTTCAGACTCCGACTCGTATCACAGCAGAGGAATGTGACGGTTGGGAAGTGGGTGATCCAGCACGGCTGCACCACCACACAGGAGGATGGAGCCTTGATGGAAACAGGGAGCTCGAGCCCTCGTTCCTACTTATGCACCATCGTGCGTGCAAGACAGAGTTGCTAAGTAGATGAGGGACTTACTTTTTGCCTATTCGACATCATAGCTGCGCACCAGCTCTCTCTATCTGGAGCAGGTGGTCAAAGAACTGGAAAGCAGCTATAATTCTGGTCCAGAAGCATAAGGCTTCCCTACTGCTGCTGGGGGTTTAGGAGATGCATCCCTGTTTGGAAGATCTAGATTCCCTGAACCCTCCTGGCAAATCTGTCCCTGACTTGCCTAGCACCAGTAGAGACATCATCAGCTATGCACCTTTCTCGTGTTTAGAACTTTTCCCCCCATTATCATCAGGTGGTTAATTTTATTGCTTTCTTGCTGAAAGCAAGGCAAATGGAGTAAACATAAATAGCATCCTGATTCTTTCATACCTTTTTCCTTATCTGAACATTTATGATAGAATTTTGAGATGCCTCTGTAGGGACAGAGCAGCCCTCTCCCCTCACAGTCAATATATTAGCAACACTTCACTCCAGCTGTCTTTAAATGAATAACTTGACAGGTCGTCTCCTCTCCATGTAGGTGATTATTCCAAAGGGGAAGAATTCTGTCTCAGGTAAGATGGGTTCATTTTGGTTTGGTTGGTTGTTTTTTTCCTGGTATTGGTGTTTTCTTGGTTATACCTTTCTACATTGTATTTTTTTTTAATCAAAGTACTAGGTACCATTCTTTGGAATAGCCTCCTTCAGAAAGTCTATAGGATGTTACCGTGCCTCCTAAATTCAAGCCAGACCTTGAAACTTTAATTCTTCTCATCTTTCATCACAGAAATTATTTTCACTGGTTTTCTATACAGTACTATTGCTCTCTTAAAGCAATCGTCCTTCCAAAATTGCCAATACTTGTCAGGTAAGAAGTTTGCCAGAAGCAAGACCAATAATTTGGATGTGGCATGTTAGAGCTGTGTAAGGAGAACATATTACTGCCCAATTTTCTGCTCATTATTCTGTGGCGATGGAGTCCCCTCTACTCTGTCTTTTATACTCTCACTTAATCCTTGTTATAACTTAAAATATAAATTGTTTAAAAAAAATCAGGAAAATACTCAAGTAAATTCTGCGTTAACTTGTTTTGTGGTGTATATATTAAAAAAATATATTAACAAATCAAGGAGATTCTTCCCATGTCAAATCCAGTTGGATAGGAGCCTAAGGAAGAACTGCCGATGCTGCTGATTATGCAGCAGAGCCCCAAAGCAGCAAATCACAGTATCAAACCACACTGATGCATGATTTTCAGTCACTGGGGTGAATATGATGGCTATATAGTGCAGTAGGTTCCTCTGTTGGATCTGCATTCCTGTGGGGATATTAACATTTGGAATTGCATTGAAAAGTCATTCTTTAGCTCTCAAGGGCGTACGTCTGAACTTGTATGGAAGATCTCATCCTTGCATTCTTCCAATGATGAATGAGCACGGTGTAATGAAAATCACAATATTTTTTATTGGCAGACACTACACTGGCAAAATTTTATGCTGCAAGCTCTCTCCATGAGGTAGCATGCATTCCACCCTCATTTGAATGTGGTCAGAATGTTATGAGAGGTTAAAGCTTTCTCTTTTAATGGAAATGTTTTTAACTATGTTTACTTTAATTAAGAGCCAAAGCTGAACAGCTCCTTGACAATGCCTTGAACTCTCATTTTTTTTTGAGCTGAAGGTGATAGTTAAAGTTATCTGCTCTGCACTTTAGATGAATAGATGAGAGAAAATGATAATATGCTAACTGCTGACATCACTTATTACTTCGTTTCCAGGTTTCGTTAACCTTTGTGTGCCAGAAATCCAGGGAATGCACAGGTAGGGAAGTGAATCTCCAGCAGTTTTTCTTTCCTTTTCTTTTTTTTTTTTTTTAATTATAAAATGAATACTTTGTGTCATTATTAGTTCAGTCAATAGCAACGTATTTTTGACTTTATGAAAAACATTCTGGCTAAGACCTGAGGATGCTGAAGGAGTGCACTGGTGTTCATTCGTTGCCAGTAAGAGTATTAAACTTAGTGTGTGGCTGGATTTTATCATCTTTTAAAATGGCATGTGATGGCTCATTCCCTAAAGAGTTCTACTAAGTCAATGCAGTTACTCATAAATATTACACATCACAAAGAAGAACAGAAAAATTAACTAATAAAATCAAGGTACCAATCAAGGTATAAAAAAAGAAAGATGAGAGGCAAACCTTTATGAGAATATCTGTGAAATATTTGCCCTGTTTCTTCACCAAAATTTTATATAGGAACATGCTGACATTTGCACCACCCCACAAAGGACTAGATTTTCACAGACTTAAAGATTCGGCTGAGTATGAATTCCAAGTATCTTGTATGAGTGCTCAAAACGATGGAAAATCAAGACATTTGTGAATAACCAAGAAACACACATTAAATCAGTGCTACATCCAAGAGCTACATCATTGTCATTATTAATGTATGGCTAAATGCAATGTATTCAACTGTTCTCGGCAAAATATGTATTACCGGGATGCTCAGAGCTGGAAAGATATTTGACTATTCATCTCACTTTTTTATTATGAATATTTTCAGTTAGTCTTTACAGTAACAACCCTAAAACCAAAATGTTACTAGATATCAAAGATGCATACGAGACTGTGAATCCAGTAACATGAATTGGGCAGAGCAGATAGAATTTACCTAACCACATATGTTTGTAAATTTTGTGTGTGATAAATCTCTTATTAAATATTTAAGCACTGGCTTAAAAATGTTTGGACAGACTGAAAGCATATGGACATCCAAGAGAGTTACTCCTGTCAGTAAGAGGTAGACTTCTGATGCATAGGTGGTAACTGGGCAATTAAGTAGTGTACCCTTTTTTAACAGTACTTGGTGGGACTTCCACCCTCTAATGAAGTTTGATGATGACACAAAACAGAGTGGGGAAGTGGACACTTTGGAAGGGCTAGCCATGTTGCAGGAAGACCTGGATAGGCTGGAAGAGTGAGCTACTAAGAACCTATGAACGTTAACAAGGACAAGTGTAAGGTCTTGCACCTGGGAAAACATAATCCAGGAGTGCAACACAGGCCATGATCTACCTGGCTGGGAAGCAACCCTGTGGAAGAGGCCTGGGGGTCCTGGTGGACAACAAGATCAATATGAGTGAACAGTGTGCAGCGGCAAAGGAAATCAATAGGATGCTGGGGTGCATCAACAATGGCATCACCGGCAGAGATAAAGAAGTAATAATCCCACTCTACTCAGCACTTGTCAGGCCACACCTGGAATACTGTGTTCAGTTTGGGTCCCTGCTATGCAAATATATGTGGACAGGATGGAAAGGGTCCAGTGAAGGGCTGCAGAGATCATCAAAGGACTGGGAAGCCTGCCATATGAGGAAAGGCTGAGAGAATTGTGTTTTTTCAGCCTTGAGAAGGCTTAGGGGAGACCTTATCCCCACATTCCAGTATTTAAAGGGTGGCTGATGTTGGAGACTCACTATTTAAAAGGAGTCATATGGTAAAGACAAGGGGGTAATGGGTACAAGTTACTCCTGGAGAGATGCCAATTGGACACAAGAGGAAAAATCTTCACAATGAGAACAATCAGCCATTGGAAGGGAAACGGTGGATTCCCCATCACTGGCACTTTTAAGATTCAATTGTACAGGGTGCTGGGCCATCTTGTCTAGACCATGCTTTTCCCAAGAAAGGTTGGACCAGACGATCCCTGAGGTGCCTTCCAACCTGGTATTTTATGATTCAGTTCTTGATCCCAAGCTGAGAACTGAAACAACCTGAGAGCACCTGAATGCTGCTAGAGCAGGCCAGATTGTGAGAATGGCAAAGGAAATATGTTTGTCAGAGGAGACCCTCCAGATAGAACTCAAGGAAGACTGGTAGGACAGGGTAGAGGAAACCAGCTGTTGGGTTTAGTTGTTTTTTTAATCGATAAACAGAGGACACCCGTTTCCAATCTGTTAATTCAGTGCCTTTCACAGGCACTAATCACATTAAAATAATGTGAAGCAATGCTTTCTATTGAAATTGTATCATTCAATATATCAGAGGAATGCATTTTCTTTTCATGATTTTAGCTTATATCCTGGCAGCAGAGCAAATGTGATTTCTTTGACTGATGGCTTGTTGCATTTGTGTGCATACTTAATCAACAATAGACTCAACATATAAACAGTATACATATCTACGGAGCCGCAGTCAGCCACACTCTGCTGTCAGCTAAGCCAGGGTAATTCAAGAAAAAACGCCACTGAAACCAGTGGAGTTTCTCTGTATTTACAGTGGGGTAGCAGGGAGCGGAATCTGTTCCCCTCTCTTCAGCTGCTGAAATACAACCACAGCGCACACGAATAAGGACCCCAAATTAAAATCCCTGGTCTTTAAGTGCATTTGAATTTCCTACATCTGCATTTTGGCTTTAAATAATTTAAAAAGAGGAAAGAAATTAGTTATGGTTTAAGTTAAAGCTTCAGAATGATTTTAATAATCTAATTAATTGGAGGGCAGTGGGAGATTGTGTGTTGAACTTCTGTGGTACAGAAAGCACAAGCCCCAGGGGCTCCATCCCCTCTTTTGGGGGAAGCAGATCCTAATGCCTCCCTTGCTCCCCACAAGGACAAACCAGGTCCAGGAGTTGAAAAGCCCACCCTCTTCAGCTGTGCAAGCATGAATGGCAGAGAGAGGATAGCAGCTTACAGTCACAGAGGGGATGTAGCAGTGACTTCACTTCCCCTCCATCTAGGAAGTAACATTTTTCCCCAAGAAAGGGATAAAGTCTGCCCCTGAAACGTGTTGTCCTTAAATGGAGCAACTTGGGCCCTTTTTTGTTTATTTATTTCAGAAGTGAACTTGAGCCGTGTCTTGTAGCATTTTGCCATGAAACTGCAAGTGCACTGAGCATTTTATAGTTCTGCAGCTCTACATGCTTTCTTAGTTCCAGCACAGGCTGATTCAATAAATGACTTTTATTCACTCCCAAGATTCACACTTAGCTATTCAATAAGGGCTTTAATGAAATGTTTTCATTGTAACAAATAAAAAAAATAATGTAATGGGCATTGAGATATAAAAACCCATTTTCCATAATAAGGTCATTCAAATAAATCTAGCATGAAAGAAAGCAACTACTCTGTGAAGTCCCAGCAGGAACTTAAGTGGAGAGTTTGAATTTACAGAACTGGTCTACATTTCTGACTGAAGTGCAATGTCTTCCCTCGCCTCACCCAAGCAGAGAATGTTTTGAGCAGTTTACTGCAGTGCCTACAGATTTGCCAGACGCTATTTCTGGGTCTGGGTACAGCAGGAGTTTCAGCTATTGATGTGTCATCTGTAGACGAAAACGTGTGTTAATGGATGGACTGAGCACTATAAGAAGTTGCAAAGTTGACCCTCCACAGGGCAGTCTGAATATCTTTGAAATACTAGCTCAGCCATGACACAGTTTCTCACTGGTAACCAGCCCTCCCTGCCCTCTTCTAACCCTACAACACCCTCTCCTTCAGAGTGGAAACTTACAGGCTTACACAAACGGGTGATAAAGTCTTGTGGCAACGCTTGCTGCTTAAGGACAGCATGTTTGCATGTATTCTTAGCAACGCAGTGGTACAGACTTCATTGGTACTGTTTTAAAAAGTCTTTGATGCAGGCAGACATTGAAAAGACAGCACCAGGAAATCTGTCAGGGCGTTCTGTTGTCTCTCTATCAGAATGTGAACGCAAGGACGTTTGCACAGGACTTGGGCTTGACACCCCACATTCAGACAACTATGACAAAACCAGTTCTGTCCTGGCTTGAGGGGAGAGGGGGCACAAATAAGGCTCCGATATCTACCCCATCTGTAATTTATTTACTGTGTTTCTGGATCCAGGTTGACACTTCACAGGGCATGCAAGCAATGGGCCCTTGTGTGGAAAGATTTTCTGTGCTCCCCTTACGCCTGATCAGTGTTTAACTGGCATCTGTCACTTCATCTTTGTTAGTGGCTTAGGCATGCCCTTGCTTAAAACTTCCCTGAACAGAAATAAGTGCAAGTCATAGTTTTCCAAGAATCACATGAATTTATTGAGTGGCCCTAACACTTTCTTCCCACTGTATCCTCAGGTCTTTAGGCTGTCGTTCCAAAATACTGCAGTGAATGCTGCAGGAATTGTCAGCCTATTGCTCCACAGTTTAACTCCCTCCTGAATCTAGATTTTTACAATAAAACTCAACACCAGAGCTCTGTGAATAGATGCCTAGAGTATTGCTTTAGGGTACAGTGTTGTACCATGCTGATATGCCTTTAATGTGCTTATAGTGGGTAATGATCACAAGCTATATGTCAGAAACATCTTTACTAATGAATCCAAAGTGAGTCTGGCATGTGCTGCTGTCCAGCTACTTCATTTTTCAGAAGTGAAGGAGAGATCAAATGTCTCATCACATCCTAACCCTCTAGCCCTTGTCCTGACTGGCTGCACATTTGTACCAGTAGGACTCAACAACTCAGAAAAAAAGTGAAATAGATAAAACGGTATTCCCAGTCGATCTCTTCTGTGTTGCTCTGGCACTGTAGTGCCCATCTTTTCTGGTGAAAGTACCTGCCCTTGTTCCAGACTGTTGTGCTAACTGACCAAGACACCCTCACTCTTCCCGGATCATGAGATCAGATCATCATTAAGAGTGGAAAACTGCATTTCAGTTCCTGCTTTGTGAGTAGTCTATGTATGGGGAGACATGCTGGAGTACCAAACTGCATGGTTAAACAGAGGGTGCTACAAGATCTCTTGATGAAAAGAGGGGAAATATGACTAGAGGATACAGAGGAGCAACCTATAGAGGAGAGATGGATGTTGCAGTCATTGCATCACCACAGACATGTCTTGAATGTCCATAAACTGCAGGTTTTGATGCTAGATCACATCCTGAGAGTAGATAGATCTGTGTTGAAATGGAGAACAGTGTTACTCCACCCACACATGCAGGAGGAGAGGTCACACTCAAGTGCAGGGATCATTCACTTACTGTGCTAAAAATCTTAGTGTTTTATTAAATGCTGCTGAGATAGATGTTTGCTTAAGACAAGTTTCCTCTCTTTTTTTTTTTTTTCCCCCTCCATTTTATTAATTTATTGATTCTCTATTTGAGGAGACTTGCCAAAAGATTAGTCGGCATAGTCCATATTTCTCGTATATCCAGGATGATGTTGGCAAGGCAAGTGGAAAGAAATTGATACACACAAGTTTTGTAAAGAGGTCAGCTGGAAAAGGGCTGCACTGCGCAGGAAGATGTTATACTCAGTTCACCTCCCTTTTCAGAGAAAGACAACTTCTCAGAAATATGAAAACAAGAGCCATTGCTCAGGCATGTGAAATATTTCTTAATGTTAAGGTGTTTTTTCCTTATGCATAATGAATGCTATTATTTTGTCCTTTCTTCAGTGAAACATAAACATCTTTCGTTAATCTAGCAGGAAATCTTATCGACATGTTCCCTGAAGTTCTCTAATGACTTTTTTAACAGATTTTTTTATTTGCAGCAACAGAATTCCGGCACTTTGAACCACTCTGGCTTTCACTCAGTTAGGCCTTTGCCAGCATCATTCTTAGTGCACAGTGTGTGCCAGTTCTCCTCTACCTCCCTGGCTGATATATTTGCTTGCCTGCATAGGCTCATCACCTGCAAAATATAATACCTCTGCCTTCTGTCCCTCCTTTATTAGCCCCAGTAAATAATAATATTTCAGGACCCATGAGCTCACCTAGGGACCTGATTTTTATGGTGCATTTTTCTGTAGCAGTTAAGTTTGCATTGACATTTCTTCTCCATATGTCCAGGTGGGTTGTTTTCGTTTGGTTGGGCTTTTTTCTTTGCTTGCTTGTTTTGTGAGTAAGAAGAAGAACAAAATACAGAGAATTGGCCATGCCACACAACAGTGTGGCCTCCTCATCTCCACCAGTTTATCCCCTTTTCACTACCTTCTTAATTTATTGCCAGGTTTCTTCAAGGCTGGTTATTCCCTGGACTCGCTGAGCATATCGCTAGCACTCATGTTCTCTCTTTAAGTCATCTCTGGTTTCCAGCTGTTGTGATGGTTCTAGATTGTGATTTTCTCTGTGGAAAGAGACCTGGAAGTCCTGGTGGACAACAGGATGACCATGAGCCAGCAATGGGCCCTTGTGGCCAAGAAGGCCAATGGCATCCCGGGGGGCACCAAGCAGAGTGTGGCCAGCAGGTCGAGGGAGGTCATCCTCCCCCTCTGCTCTGCCTTGGGGAGGCCCCACCTGGAGTGCTGGGTCCAGTGCTGGGCTCCCCAGCTCAAGAAGGACAAGGAATTGCTGGAGAGGGTGCAGCATAGGGCTACGAAGGTGATTAGAGGATTGGAACACCTCTCTTATGAAGAAAGGCTGAGGGATTTGGGTCTCTTTAGTCTGGAGAAAACAACTGAGGGGGGATCTTATCAATGCTTATAAATACTGAAAGGGTGGGTGTCAAGAGGATGGGGCCAGGTTCTTTTCAGCGGTGGCCGGCAACAGGACAAGAAGTAACGGGCACAAACATGAACAGAGGAAGTTCCACCTAAATATGAGAAGGAACTTCTTTACCTTTAGGGTGGCAGAGCACTGGCCCAGGCTGTCCAGGGAGGTGGTGGAGTCTCTGTCTCTGGAAACATTCAAAACCCGCCTGGACACATTCTTGTGCAAAACATGCTCCCTACTCTTCTTACGGCTTCCCTGTACCTTGTACTATGTGTAAAGATCCCAGAGGAGACTAATTCTGGCAGTCTAAAAGGATTTATAAACAGAGAAGAAAGACATAAGTCAATAGGATATGGTCTGAGAGTAAGGAATCTCAGCTTCCACTGACCTAAGGGATTAAAGAGCAAGAGAGGAGAGTCTTGGAGTATCTCTGGCTGAAAAGAGACGGATTACTGCTGGAAACTGTTTTGCACTGGCACCCAAAGCCTTTGCTATGAGTGGTAACGATCTGCACAGACTGACGTCCTATTGCAAAGGCCTAAATTCCATCTAAACACCCACTGCTTCCTACTGTAGCCTCTTGATTTCTTGTGCCTTCTGAATCACTCAAAAGCATTTAACTCCCTCCACTAACCCAGCACAGGGTCATACGTAGAATACAACCAAATATTTGCATGTCATTCTGCCTGCTCTTCAGATTTTAAAATGTCCATCACTTCCTATACCCGTGTACCTATTATTCTAAGATCAATATGTGACCTCAGATTTTAAGGCCAGAAGGAGCTCTAAGATCATACAATCTGACCTTGTTTGTGATTCAGATTTTATAATTTCATCCCATTCTCCCTGTATGTGAAAGCATAATGCACATCCTTAAGTAATTGCTATGCATAACATGCGGTGCTGTGTAATTTAATAAATAATAATAAAGTATATCCAAATGGCACCTCAGTATAAAAGAAGGCTGAATTCACCTTGCGATATTATTAGCCAACTGAGAATTTCAGGCATTTGCTGGAAAGTTTAATGCAAGCTTTGAAATTTGGAAAGCATGCTTCTTTGTGTAAGAAATCCTCCATTTCTCATCATGAGTTTCTCAGAAACCATTAACATTTTTTATTTAAAGTAATAAGCTCAGAAGAAGGGGATGTAGCCATGAGATAATAGCCTTTGTGAAATCACTAGGTGTGCTGAGGTGAATCCATGGGTACTCAACATAATGACAGGATCATCAGCTAATGCCTACTTTTATAGAGTTTTAATATTCTAATCACTTTTCCAAGAAATAATCTTTATATTTAAAGGTATAAGGACAGTCTTAGAGCCAAAAATGTTAAAATAATATTATGTTACTCTACGAATCTTGTAGACAATTAGTTTTAATAGAACCTAATACACCAGTCTGATTCACTAAGACAGTGAGGTTTTCAGCTAAACGAATTACAGAGGCTATGCCTGCTCATTATATTGCAGCTCTAAGCCAATTCAGCTTCTCTTCCTCAGAGTCCTCAGGCTCCTCTGCTTGGTGTCTTGATTAGGATGGCAAGGGAGCCCAATGGTCCCTTGTGGCTGGCGCTATGATTAAGCCCCCCCTGTGGCTGGGGTTCCAGCATGACTGGGGAAGTCAGGACACACGTATTTGACTCCAGACACTCACTCACATTTTGTTCCTATACAGGAATCCCTATTCCTACCATCTATGAAACAGAGATTAAGCCATGCCTGGGTGCCAGAACTCTTAATAAAGTGGTGATTATGCAGGAGGTTTGATACCCCACCAATACACATATGTGTACAAAGCACTGTCCTTAAATGGCCTGTTAGGAAAAAGTTGTTACTACAAAAAAAAAAAAAATTTCTTCGTGCACTTAGTTTCTTGCCTGCCAAGGGGGAGTTAGCAAAATCTCGTTGTGAAAAGGGGGAAGTAGAGTTGGAAAATACCAATATATGCAACCATATACTGCAGAACCTATTGTGTCAGAGCAAATACTTCCCTGTTTTGCCAGCCATTTACTTCTTGCAGGTGAGTTCACTCTTTCTGACAACTAACACAGCTCAAATTACAGAGAAAGTGGGTTTGTTTGCTTGCATGCCTTTTTGGTGTAGATGTGCTATTCAGCATTCACTTCTCCCAGGACAGTTCCAGAAATATCAGACATACAACTCACTCTGACTATCTGCAGGTAAAATATCTAACCTGATTTAGAGGTAGGCACCTCCAGAGAATATGGCATCTCTGCCTGTTGTTATGTTTCTGTCACAAGTGGGATAAATAGCCATTTGAAGAAGCCTAAAAGGACTAAATTAGATCAGCAGCCTAACTTCTAATGGGTGTAATTAGGTGAGGAGAATATTTGAGTTTACCTTGAGGTTACAGTACCTGAAAAATGCTTTCTCATCCAGACCTATAGGCAAGTCTGCAAACACATAGGTACATGCTACACATGGTTTAAAAGAGCTGTCAGAGATTGTTTTCAGTCCAAATTGGCCTCTGGAAAGAAATGACATGCTAAACTCATAAAATTACTAGTCAGGCTACAACAATTTAGCAAGTATCTAATAAACAGAATTGTTAAAAAGATATTTCAAGATGAGCAAGCAAACTTATCCTCTCATCATTTTGCAGATCACAAGGTCATATAAATTTTCAAACAAGAAAGTTCATTGCATCTGGGAAAAGACTGTGTATGACAGCACAAGAGAGCATGGCCCAATAAAAGGGGTTTATTAACTTTATTCTATAATAAAGCCATAAGATCATTTTACTCATATGCTTTCAGTTATGATTCAGTAGTAGCCATGGGGTTATCCTCTGATTATTTCTGACTAAAAATTCCAATTTTTTCAGTATTATAATAAGGATTTTACTACACTGCTTGTGATGCTACTGAGATCCAAGTATCCCTGTATTAAAGTAATCAAGAAACATAATGTTACTCAAGTTACATTTTCCACTTGAACTGGCAATGGGATTGTGCATTCCTAAGCCACAAGAATAAAATCTTTGGAAACTAAAAGCAACCAACAGTACATACTGGGATGTCAATGTTCCATAAAGGCTATATATAGATTTATATAGCAGATAAATACTATGCTGTCATTAGGCGGCAAGTAAGAGTTTAATATTTGGCTCCTATGTCAGATTTCTGCAGAACATTACTCTCCAACAGAGAGTATAAAAAACTCTTCAGAAGGACAGCAAATCAAGGCACAGCATTCTCAACAACCAGGCAGCCAAGTCAACCACACCATTCAACGTTAGCCTCACAGGGAACCTAGTGAGAAGTCTGCAATGTAAAGGGACCAAGGAAATTATCTTGATCCATTCTGTCAGCTCTCGGTAAACCTAGGAGCCAGCAATACCACCAGTTCATGCCAGAGTTGGCATTGCGAGTTCACGCACTACGTGCTCAGCAAAAGTCATCTCAGTCGCTACAGTATTTTTGCCCTTTGTTCAGCTTCAGTTCATGGAGGCTTCCTATTATAGAATTAGTGACTGTCTTAAACAATGAATTCTTCTTTAAGCTTTTTTTTTTTTTTGCCTTTTCTGGCGATTTGTTGTGAGATTTCCCATTGTCCCTTATGGCTAAATTAGGGAGATATGCAGAGACTATTTCTGTTTTCCATAACCCAAGAGGGGTTAAGAAAGCTCATCACTGTAAAGGGCCAACCACTTAATCTATTTTCGTTCTGTCAATCTAAGCCCAAATCAGACTAATTTTTTGTTTAAGTTTTTTGTCCTTCCTGTAACCTGAATCACTCTTGCTGCCATGCGCAGAAGATCCAAACAAATGTCCCTTTCATCAGGGCTTTGTCTCCTTTAAATATCAAAAGAGTTCTTTACAATACGATTGCCAAAATTGTATTACTCAGCTGTCAAACAATATGCCTGAAAAATCGTTGCTTCCAAACAGTGTAAACATCCTAGTATTCACCTATTTCTGAATTGTCAATGTCTGCATGGCCATCAAGTTGGTGATATCATGGGCTTTAAATTTACCAGTGGCCAAATTTTGTAAGCCTCTGTTTTCAAACCTCTCTGTCTCCTAACCGCCGAAGTTCACATCCCTTAAGAAAGGTTCAGTTTTTGACTATTACATAATGCCTTTGCTATGTTCTATTTTGAGATGCAGTCTCTGGTCTGGTTTCCACAGAAGATGTAAGCCCGGTGGAAAGTCTGCCTCTGTCCTAGACATGTGTTCCCATCTTCCAGCAGTGGAATCATGCTCCTTCTTCCTCATGCTTTAGTGACCTCATGAACCTTTACATAGCTTCAACGGGGAAGCGTGCAGAGAGCTTGAACTCAGAGCATTCCTGCAAAATTACCCCTGTCTGAAGACTTTGCAAGACTTCTGAAGGGCACGGGTTGGAGAGGGGAGAGCTGATAACTTTGTTGTTCATAAAGGTCAACCTGGATGCAAGGACACATACTCTCCCTGTCTGGCTGCAGGGCTGCATTCCAGTAGTGAAGAAGGCCAACTATGCTGGCCTGGAGGCCAAGGACTCTAACCTATTCCAGAGCCCATTTAAATGCTAATTTAAAGAATTAAATGGGTCCTATCCAACGCATATAGTCTTGGCTGGTCTATCACACAGAACTCTATTGATGATGTACACAGTGCAAAAATTATTCTAGAACTATAACTTGAAGGACCTACACATAAGCCTCTTGCCACCATGTGTTGAAATCTTACCCCTTTTCAGTGTTACCCACAACTGAAGTTAAGATAATGGCATTATTCATTATGTCATTTCCTGAACCAGTAACAAACCACGGACCAATACCTGGACAAAGGACATTTCACGGTTTGGTAATCAAGAATAGTGGTGTCACCTGGGCCTCACACATAGTTAAAGCTGAAATTCCCACAATCTGAAAGTGGTTAAAAAGGTGGAGGGAGATGAAGAGAAGAAAAGCTTTCATGTTTTATCATTTGTTTCTTTCAAATGTTTTTTTGCAGAACAAGCTTACAAGGTACTGAATTCCTTAAACTTTCACTCTGATGTAAGAAAGATTCTTCACCTTTAAGTGCTGAGTTTATTACTTTTTTAAAGAGTTAAAAACTGAATAAAATGAAAACGCAAATTATTTCCATTTTGTTTTCAAGTTATTTTGTTTTGCTGTGATGCATAAATTTTAGGGAGATCAAATCATCTTTTGATTCCCGTATATTCACACACCACAGTTTTGATTTGTATTTTTTAAATCTACTTTTAGTGTCATATCAGAAACTATGTATCTGTTATTTAGATGTAGATTATTTTATTAACTACTCAGCAGTTCTCTCAACTCATGCAGCGCCCTCAGTGCAGTGGTACATGCTTATCAATACCTCAATAAGAACTTCCTGGAAAATTATTTCCCCCCCCTTTAGAAAATTTTAGCTTGTCATACTGAAATCAAACCACAGTATGTTTTGATCAAGACCTTTAAAAAAATGAGATTTTTTTTTTCTCAGTTAAAAAAATAAAAAAAGTTGTCTTTAATTTTAATCCCCACATATCCTCTGCTGAAAGCAAGTTTAAGAAAACTAGGAGCACTCCACAACATGAAGCACTAGACACATGCATTTTTCTCTAGTAATATAGACATTCTTTCTAAAATGCATGCCTCCTTTCTCAGAGTGGCATGGGTTGAGAAGTTTGAGTAGGCAGGAGGGGATTATGGCATTAGTTTCTGTCCCCTTCATCTTATTTCTTCCGAAGATCATGCTTTTGCTCAGGAGTACACGCTTCTCTTGAGGATACATAAATAAAGGGCAAATAGCCCCTGAGTGTGTGACTCTCGCATGGTGAGGTCAGCACTAGTTGAGAGCTCTTATCGATCTATTGGCACAGGCTGGAGAGTATGAAATTCCTCTTAAGTGTGATCCAGCCCCTATCCATGCCCTCCAAAATCTTTGTCTTCACTGAACACTCAAAACAGGGATGACAGGCATGTTATGCTAGCATACACTGAACAAACTTTATTCCCAGTTATCTTGATGTTATCAGAATTTAGTACTCCCTGTAAAGGCAGTTCAGCTCTCACATAGCTAATACAGGACTATTCACTTCCAAAACAGAGGAATTTGACTGTCTATATAAACATTTCCTTTCCATCTCACTATGTTACCTCTTTCTTTTAGTATTATTGCTATTATACAATTATTATATTATAATTATAGTAATTTTGAAGAAGTTTGCCCTTTTATGTAGATATTGGTTCAATTTGAGATCTCTCACTTTGAAACTATTTTAAAAGTTCTGGAATTTTTCAGAGAATTAGGCCAGGAGGGCATACTGGGAACATGGACTGTGAACTAGTTTTACCCAGTTTACTTACTCAAAATTTCTGAGTCATAAAGAGCAAACAAAGAAAGCTGTCCCCATCATCCCCCCATGTTGTCTCAGTCACTATATCAAACAAAATAAGCAGTGTTATCATTATATCGTTATTGTTATTAACTGGGGCAGTATTTGGAATTTTGCGCAGATAATGGGCAGTATTGTATCATGTGTTCAGCATCTTCTCATGCAGCCTCCTGGTCTGCATTCGTATGAGGGTCGCTATCAGGTTGACAGAGAAGACTTGTGCTCAGCCCACATCTGGAGTGCTGGGTCCACTTCTGGGCTCTCTAGTTCAAGAAGGACGGGAACAAGTTCATTGAAGGGATGCAAAGTTTATTAAGGGTCTGGAGCATCCTTCATATGAAAAAAGGCTGAGAGAGGTAGGACTGTTTAGTCTCAGAAGAAAAAGCTTTAATCATATCTTATCAGTGTGTACAAATACATGATTTAGGGTGGGGAGTAAAGACAGAGCCTGACTATTCTCAGCAGTGCCCAGTGAAAGGACAAAAGGCAACGGGCACAAACTGAAACACGGGAAATTCTATTTAATCGTAAGAAAAAACTTTCTTGCTGTGAGGATGGTGGAACATGAGAACAGGTTTCCAAAGAAGGCTGGGAAATCTCCATCCTTGGAGATATTAAAAACCTGACTGAACACAGCCCTGGAAAACCTGTTCTGGTTGACCCTGTTCAGAACAGGGGTTGAACTAGACGAACTCCAAAGGTCCTTTCCAACCTCAGCTGTTGTGTGAGTCTGTGATACTCCCTAGGAAGTTTTAGCGCTAGAAAGTCTGATAGGAATTTTAAATGAAAGCGCTGTGAACGTTGCAATATTTTCCACTTCAGGGGGGAAAAGGGGAAGAAAAATGAAAAAAAAAAATAAAGAAAAAGAAAAAAAGACCACACCATCACCACTCTCTTGGGTGCCTCTCAATTAAAAACTGATATTTGTTTGAAGTAATTCTTTCAGAAATCCCAGTGTGACTGAGGCTATTATAAAAGCTTTTGTTTACATGCATTAAATTACAAGAGTTTTCCAAGAAATCTGTTTTCATTCAGTTATTTACTCTCAAAAGCAGGTTTCTTGAGACCAGGGAGAAGGCTGTTTGCGACCATATGGAATTCTCTGACCATCACAGCTTCCCCTTAGAAATTCCCATCTATCTATCTTTTGCAAATGTAAATCAGTCTGACTCTATAACACTTTCAAAGGCAATAAAAGTTTATAATGCATTTGGAGGCTACTACACAGGAGAAATGAATACTTTACCACCACGCTCCCCCTTCTCTTTCACCCCTCCAAGGAAAATTGAAAAAAAGACCCAACACTATACATTTGCACTTGAACTAAAATAGTATTGGTGGTTACATGAGAGTGGAAAAGAGAGAGTCCTGGAGCTGGAGCAAACTCCAGGCATTTAGTGGTCATAAGTATCGTACAATCCTGTAAATTAAAGAGTGTATAACTCATAAACCCAAGGTCCCCCTCCTGTCTTTCTCTCTCTCTCTCTTTTTTCTTTTTTCTTTTTTTTTTTTTAATTGAAGCCAAATTCCACTTTCAACCAGCAGAAATTCCCCGCCCCCACCACCCCATTGTTGGGAATCTCTGGAAAGGCCAGATGTTGGTGGCAGTAATTCAGGGGATGGAGGAGCGCCTGTAATATCCACTGCCCTCTGGAGGAGGAGCGCAGGGCTGTGCTGCTGGAACCCGTCCTCCAGTGCAGGCTGTAAAGCATTGTATGCTTCTGTTGTGGTTTTGCCTAACAACAAATGGGGATTAAAACTGGAAACTACTTAATGGTGCAAAAAATTAACATAGCCCCTAAAGGCTTGGAAATCTAAATCTGAGTTTGTGCTCACTGATATTCTGTGGTGTGTCATGTTAACTCATGTCCTATTTTTATGTCTTATTATGAGAAATGTTGCTTATTATAGAAGGGAAAAATCTGTCAGATGCGATCAATGCCTTAATGTCTAAGATAGTAGCCTTGTAGCCACACAGGCCTAGGATTCAAGAGAAACAAATTTTTTAGAGAGATGTAATTTCTTTCTTTTAGAAAATCTGGCACAGCTGGAAAAAGCACACTTTTTTCAGGCACAGTTTTTAAATGCAGAGGTACTGAGATGCATACAGATGACGTAGGGCATAATTGATGAATAACTGTACTCAAGTACTTAATAAACTACGTGATTCAAACTTAATCTTTAACTAAAGATTCCCACAGTATAAAAAAAGTGGAAAAATAATGAATGATGAGCCAAGTCCTAAGTTGCTGAACAACGATAAAATGTCATAGCTCTTCAGAATTACGTAAACATTTTCAGGTAAAAGTAAGCCATAGTAGTTCAGTTTTAAAACATAATTTTAACACCACAAACAAAAAATGTTGCCATAATTTGCTTTTAAGTACAGCTGCAAAAAGTTAAATAGCAGACAAATGTGTCTTAACGTAATTATAAGCCAAAGATTCCAGTGTTGGTACACGAAAAGTTAAGAGATAAATTGACTGTAAGTAGTAGTAAAAATGAGTGATCCCTTTTTCATTGTGGCAGATAGAAACATAAACATCCAGCAAAAATGGCAGAAAACAAATTTGATTTTTTAAAATCTTTTTTTCTAAAATGAAGAATTTTAATAATTCCTATGAGTTAACATAAAAGTGTTTCTTAAAAAATCAAAGCCCTTGAAAAATGACAGATAACATAGCCTGACAAACAAGATCTAGTAAAAGTCATAAAGTCCTCTATTCCTCCCAACTTTTAAGTCATTCATCATGATCTGAGTACAAAATATTAATAGCAAGAGATTTGTTCTGGAAGGGTTTAATATTTAAAACAGACCACTTGTATTGAAACTTTCCAAGATTCAGTCTCTCAATAATCCTGCCTTTCCCTCAGAAAAGCAGAATGAAGAGCCATGAGACCGATCAATTGCACATCTCCAGGAGGAAGCCTCCCTGAAGCCTTTTTTAACTGTTTGTGCAAATAGATGACCCACAGCCAGCTTAGATGCGATAAGCTATACAGCCGCAAAGAACAGCAGTTCTTCCTCCCTCCCTCCCCCAAAATCTGCATGGCTTCTCTCTGCCTTCCTCCACAATGCAGAGCTCTACTGAGACCTCACGGGCCACTCCTACACGCACACTGCTCTCCAAAACCTGCCCTGGCCTTTCTGGTTCCTCATCCATCTCACCTGTACTGGCCTCCCTCAGTCCTCAACACCTCCCTGCATGCACTCCTAGAATATTCTGTGTCATTATCACAAAATTCAATTTTGCTCTTGGGGCAAGCCTTGGAAAAGTGGAAGTGAATGTTGCCTCCACAACTGGAAAGCCTTGAGTGGGTCCTGGCACTACATGAGGAATTGTATTATTCAGTGAGGAATGAGATCTGAAGAGCCCTATTCAGTCTATGAATCATTTACTCAAAAGACTACAATAGACACCAGGCAGAAAATAGTATGAATACATAAAAAAAAAAATAAATGGCAGCCTCAATCCTGCAAACACTTATGCGTGTACTTAATGTAATGTGGATGAATATTGATTTCAATGGGAGTGCTTATATGCATAAAGCAAGGCATATGCATGCTTATAGGATCAAGGCCAAGATTGTTAAGTACTGCAAGCTGAGCTTTAATGACTGATAAAGCAACTTAGAAATACACAAAAATATGTCAAAGGAATATTCAGGATGCCTGGCTGGTTTCAGTGCTTATAAAATGGTGTCTCTGCTCTCAGTTTGAAATAAGAAAAATAATTTGTTGCTAAATTAATGACAATCACTTAAGATTAGAATGGAATATAATGTATGAGCAAAAGGAACTCACATATGTGGCTGAATAATTCTACCTTCTGCTAGAATACATCCATTTCTGTTAATATGGCAGCTATTGAAAAACGCACAAAAACATAACAGTTTATGTCAAGAAGGTGAATGATCCTCCCATTTGCAACCGCCAGGGAAAATTAAAGATGGAATGGAATTACTCACAACAGAATTTATCCCCCAAGTATACAAACTGGGAGTTGTGAAGCCAACGGGTGCTCATTTCAGTCTCCACTGTACAGCTTAAACAAGCTCCCTTTTAATGTAGGTGGACATAGCGGCTGCACAAATTATCTCATACTTTGTGTCGCAATACAATTTGAAACAGTGATCTAACATTCTACCAAAATTAATTTTTCCTTCAGCCTTCTGTAAAAAAGAATGGACGTGAAATGCTGGGGTTTTTTTTAAATGCTCCCATGGAGACTGTTTAATTGCATAACCAAAATGACAGTGCGGGACAGCGACTGGTAACTTAATGCTGAAGACTTTGAAAACCTTAGTCTTAATTCCCCTCTCAGTAACAACACAACTAATTGAGTGGTGATTAACATGGAAAACAGACCCTCAGCTCAGCCCGAATGCCTAACTGATACTGTTTTCAATTATGGTGACCGCTCTGGTCTTTAACGATCCTGAGTGAGAACGCAGTGTTTTGTGGGCAGTGCTGGATTGACAGTGAAGAATTTTCCAACTTTCCAGACAAGACACACACCTAAATGGTTTTTTTAAAGGTATAGTGTATATTTTAGAAAGCCAAGCTGAGGGGAACTCCAGGAGTAGCTCACAGGAAGGAGACGACAGCAGTCGCCCATGGAAAGAGGCTCACCTGAGGGCTTAACGGGTGTGCGCAGAGCTCTATGGTGAAAAGGCTGTGCCGTCTCCAGCCCTGAAGTTAGGTGGTGTAGCCCTGCCAGATGTGTGGTGCCCACACTGAACAGTTCAGAGCTGTCACGGAGGAATCTTCTCTGAATGCAAGATGATGGATAAGTGTCCATTCAGACCTGGTTATCCCTGCTAACATTACCGGCTCAGGAGCTCACAACTACCAGTAACTGGTGAAAATTGAGTTTTGTTGGAAACTTCAACTTCAGAAATCCCTTAAAGAGCTGTGTGACACCAGGATTCCTGCGCTCTGTGTGACACCAGGATTCCTGCGCTCTTTCTACTCCACTCCAGGATATCCAAAATAACAATAACCAAATATAACAACAAATTGCCAGCTTTCCACCTACAGTGTCTCAGCGTCATTGTTCAAGGAGGTAGAGTGTCCTCTACTGCACAGCCAGCTTATCCCTGCCTATCCAGGGGACTGTTGTAGAGGCATACACTCACTTGCATTATTTTTGACTCAAGGTAATTTCTACTCCGGTCTCTAGAGACCTCGAGAGCTGGTCTTACCACTCTGCCTTACCTTTTCCCCCTCTCTCCCTGCCATGCACCTTCTTGAGGACATTTACAGTTTTCCTTATTTGATTAACAGCAATAGAACTCTGTGACTGCTATTTACCAGTCTGCAATGCATTAAGTATAAAAATGAGTATAAAGAAAGCATTTAAAAGCAGGAAAGATCATGCTTTTTTTAGCATGTAAAGTGACTATTTTAATAAAACTTTGTACTGCCCATTGCAGAATTGTGGTGCTTTTCTTCTGAAATTACACTTTAACATAGCATACTTTGCCCCATCCCTACAATTTTCATTACATCTATATTTGTCAACAAAAGGAAAAACAATATAGGAACAGCCCAGTGAAATTAAGCTGTTACCCCAGAGAAAACAGAAAAAACACCCCAAAATCCAAACCTGTGAACTTTGAGGATGGGGCTTCAAAATAGTTAAGTGCACTTTAAAACCAGATCTTTAGCTGATGAAAATCAGCATGCTTCATCTGAAGCAAATGAAATGATGCCAAAACATGCCAGGCGAGTATTTGACACTCAGTTGTGCGCAGCAATTCCCTGGTCTGTGGCTGCTTTCCGAACAGTTGAACTGGCAGTTTGCTCAGGCAGGTTTTCGACTTGTCCGTGGAACGGCAAGAATTTTCTCACCTCTCATCAGCGTGGATCCGCAGCCAACATCTTTAAAAATCCATCCCAATCTCATTCAGCTCAAAGTTGTACATTAAAATAAGGCAAGCCCTGAGATGAATTAGAAGCGAAGGGCCTCATTGCACACTTGAACTCTATGTGCGGCTTTTGTTGACATCAGTGTGAGCTGTGTCTGCAAATCAGTGGCCCCCCTTTGTTATCGAGTAACAAATCTTTAGCACACAGCCTGCTTCTGACAGAGCCAAAGTCTTCCTTTGAACAAGCACATTCTTCCCCCAGATTCACGCAAAGCCTTCAACCAGTGTTGCCAGATGACATGCTCAGAAAATCAGGATGCGGTCTTGGACCAGTAGGGCAAAGACAGACTGACAAGGACTCCACAAATCTGGAAAAATCAAGACTTTTACTACTTATGTGAGATACCATGAAAAAATACCTCCAAAATAAGAGCATCCTAATTTTAATCATGGTAACTAAATCCTAACACTAACTAACTGATAGCAACACCAGTGTCAGCAGAAATGTGTCTGAGGTGTAGGCAAAGAGTAATGCAGGGTCATAATTCAAATTTCTCAGCACATACAGTTAAGGCCATATTTTGCAGGAACTCATTTAAGCACTTACAAAAAGGGTAAGTTTTTTCAAGCATGCTAAGCATCTGAAGTCTGGCTCTGACTGTAACCAGATTTTCCAAAGGTCTCTCTTTCCCGATGCTGAGAACTTTCGCAGACCTGAGTCTTAATCTGAACATTTCTGACATGTACCTTACTCAGTCAATAAAGGCTCTGCTTTGGAGTCCAGTCAGTAACCTCCAGTCACAGAGGACACACTGCTTACACATAAAGAAAATCCGTTTTGTTCTCTGAACTTCTAACCATGAAATGGTTAAAAATATTGAAGGGCCAGAACTATCAGCACTGAGAGAGAGAGTGAGAGAATGGAAGGAGTGTGGTACTGTACTTTGCAAGCTCAGCAGTTCTTCTGATGTGGTCTGGCATCTAGTTCATAAAGTCAAGCGAATCTGCTCATTTCAGTCATATACACAGACACATATGCACCAGCAGAGATATATACATAGATTTTAAACTCTCTGAAGAGTAAAATAAAGCCCTATCATGTACATCTTTAGTAGGTCAGCAGAAACAAATAAATGAAGTTTGGGGTTTTTTTAAAAAAAATATTCATTGCTTTGTAGTATTTCAGCACAAAACCACTAGCTGAAAGTTTCAGGTATGTAACAACTAGGATAGGTTTTTCTCTAAGAGGATACTGACCATGATAACGTTCGAACTATCTGCTTCACTTTGAGTTTCTCATGATTATGTTTTTTCCTGGAGATGATAGGGACAAGTTAACAGAAAATACTTCCATCCAAAAAATACCGTGTTGTCAGAGCAAAGTAATTTCATTGAAATAGAGTAATTTGAAAAATTGTTGGCTAGAAACTTTTTGAGATCTCTCTTGTTAATTCTGATTAGGGAGAGAAAAGCAGATGGAGAGGAAGAAAACCAGAGGAAGAGAGAAGGATGCATGTGCACATTCATGTAGGAAAAATAATTTTGGCACACTTTTGGGCAAATGGATGAGAGAGGAAGAAGCAAATTCCAGAATGCTGAAATACAGGCATGAAATTGGATTTTTCTCCCTAGGTCTGCTCCATTTTTTTCTTATTGAAGTGCAGGATTTCTAGTTCTGCTCTGTTCTTTCTTTCTAATTTTCTATGGAATGTGGGATTTCTTGCACTCTGCCAGACTCAGCAATGCCCATGCAACCAGACGTAACACAAATGTTAGATTGGTCATGACAGCTATCTAGAATAAGATACAGCAGGGACAGTAGTTTTCTATCAGGGTGTGTCAGGAAAAAAAAAAAATGTTCAAGCCTTAGGATTGGATAATAGGATTTGAGATGATGTCTAGGGATTTTTTTTCTAAACAACATGAAGATATTCCAACTCAACAGTGGGGGATTTAATGATAGACTACAAGGTAAACAGGTAAATCTCTGCAGGTTGAGAAAAACGTGGGGCTTATCAATGTAGACAGTAGATCTCATTCCCTTTGTCTTTTGTCAAATAAATAATAAAAGAGGCATTTTTTAATGCAAAAGAAAACAAGATGTTTGGTAGATCCCTTTTCAGACTGGAGCTTTTATGAAAGATTTAGACAGAGTGAAAACGTGTGTGACTTTCTCAGTCTGCATGAAGCAGCATCTGATGTTTCACACTGTGTCGTGCCAGCTTAGAGTAATAAGAACCTATTGTTCCTACAGAAAATGGAAAATCGTATCTAACAATGAAATAAATGCATCTTTGGCTGAGTACATCCACTGCCATATTTTGGGTCCTTCACATGAGCAAATGTACAGGGTGCTGCACAGCCCCTCTCTAGCCTGTTTTTTCCACCTCCTTGAAGCAGAGCAGTTATGTTGTGATACCTAAGTAAATGTGGAAACTCAAAGCCTTTGCCTATTTAATAAGTTTTATCCTGTTTAGAGCAGGTTAGAAACTGTGATGAGCCATAGCCATTTTCCCTGTCTACTCTTCTTTCCATCTATGCCGGTTATCTGTACTCTACAGCTTGGTTTCCGTAAGTATCGTATGGACATTGTCCCAGTCTTACTGTAAGGATATAATTCCTAACATTGATAAAGAACCAGGGGAACATTCAGCCAAAATGATAGGTTACGAACACAGCATACTTTTTGCCTGAGGAACTGTACCACAAGGTCACTGTGGCCCAGGGGCTGGGCTGGATTCAAAAAAGGCTGGACTTTTTCAGGGTGAAAAAATACACCAAGAGATATTATTCTGCATCTGTGTGTGTGCGTATGTATTTTAAATACATGCATGCATGCATACATATGTGTATATATATATATAAAATCAATATGTGAAAAGCGAGGGATGATTCACAAGTGAAACCAATACGTATTGAGACTGAGGAAGGCACTTTATTGGGATTGATTATTCCTCAGCTGCCGTGTTGTGCTTTCTCCTCTAAAGCAGCCTGCATGAGCTGTTGAAAAAGATCATTTCACTTCCCTGAGTCTGCATGCCATTTCCTAAAAGCTCTCAGCAAAGGGAAACTTCTCAAACTTCAGTGCAAGAACCCAAGGTCTAGGAGATAACCCTACCATGCTACAGTCCCTCTGCTTTAGCTGCCATTTCTTGTAAAAGGGAAGAACCTCAGACCTGCGGCTTATGATAGCCAAAACCAGTCATAGAGACTTCTGGGCCAGGCCAGGTCATTCTGGTTTGTCAGAGTGTGATAATGGTGTTGTAATACATGTGATGGTGATGGTGATATCATAGCCTTAGAGATGGGCCTTCCAGTACCTGAAAGGGGCCTACAGAAGAGGTGGGGTGGGACTCTTTATCAGGGATTGGAGCAATTGGAGGGGTAATGGTTTTAAACGGAAAGAGGGGAGATTTAGGTTACATATTAGGATATATTAGGAAATTATTTATTGTGAGGGTGGTGGGACACTGGAATAGGTTGTCCACAGAAGATGGCCCTTCCCTGGAAGTGTTCAAGGCTGGATGGGGCTTTGAGCAATCTGGTCTATGGGAGGTGTCCTTGCCCAGGGCAGGGGGGTTGAAACTGGATGATCTTTAAGCTCCCTTCCAACTCTCACCATTCTATGATTCTATGATCGGTTTAGGAAGCTTGCTAAACCATGCCATCCTTTGTAGCTTTATCCTTTATAGCTCATGCTTCACACTTCCACTGCAGGGGCAATAGAGTGACCATAGCTCAGGGACACGTTGCCGTAGCACAGCTAAAAACCAGGCTCTCTGTAGACCCTCTTCTCTTGCAGCCTATGACTCTGGGACTGCGAATGCTAAGACACTACAGATTTCTCTCTGTCTAGTATAGACTGCCCTGATGTCTCCACCTGGGCAGGTGGGGCAGAGACAGGCGGAGAGTGCAGGGGGGAGGAAAAGCAAGGCTGCACCAATGCAAGGCAATAAAAAACCCCACCCAAGACATTCCCCAGAGATGACCCACCACATACTTCAGCCTAAGCTTGTGTCCAAATAATGTTGAGATCACATTTAAAATATATATGGCCTTCATCCTAAAACCTTTACTTATTGTAACTAATGCCAATGTTAAATTTAGTGTCTTACATCTAATTTTTCTATTTGATAAATTATACTCTTTATTACCAGATGGAGGTTCCCCATAAAATAACTGCAAATTGTCTATTGATACCTTCTTTTTCTTCTGTTTCTTTCCCCCCTCAATCCAATTCTCTGCAATATAGCAATTGTGTTTGCCTGGGACTATGGAAAGAGTTAGGTAAATCAATTTTAAGCAAACCATATATTGTATGCTTATATAGTTTCATTTCCAATAAATAACCTGGAATAGCTAGTCAACTTTACATGCAATCTTAATTTGAGTTTCATATGCATAACGGAAGCAAGGAAAAATGGGACAGACTTGAGAAGGGAAGAAAGATTATGTGGCTACAAGCACAGTGCGATGTAAACTCATTTACAAGGGCATCTGCATCTGTATGTCCAGTCAAGTGGCACAGTGAATTGCGAGGGGATTATTGATTTCAAAATGACTTAACTGCAGTCATGCAGTACTGAGAATACCTTATTGCTTCCCTTAGCTTCATGTACCAATTTGATCATATTTTGTGTATGTCTCAGCAGTCACACATGTAAGTCCTGAAAATAAGGTGATTAAAAGGGCAACAAACACACACAAAAAAAAACAGAACAAGAAAAAGAAAGACAGAAAGCAGTGTCTCACCACATAAGAGGTTATGTTTTCTCTTTATTTTCAAAAGCCATAAATAGTATACTTCTCTTTTTGGATAGCTCTCTTGAAACAATTAAAATGCAACTTCTAAGAACGAGCCCTCTGAAAATCAGGTCCCATCCAAACTGGAGCCACCCAAACAAATTGATGTCACTTTTAAGGTCTGAATTCTTAACTTCCAAAGTCAGCATGGGTACAACTTTCTGAATGTGTGCATAACACGGAGCTAAGGGAATGCTGAAATGACCCACTGCCAGCTCTTAAAACATCCATGTGCACACAGGCCTGTTAACTTTTAAAAACTGCATTTCAAGAGAAGGAGCAAGAAATAAGCATCGTCTCCCCTAACATATGGATTAAAATTTTTACACTGAAAGTAATTAAAATACCATGACAAATTAAGAGCTGATAAAAGGCCACAGCTAAAGATTTATGATCTTTTTTTTTTTTTAAGCATCTTTAAGCTTTACCAAATGTACAGTGTTCCATGCACTTCATCTCCAACATCTGAATCCAGTTAGCAATGATTTTCAACTAACAGGGTGTTCCTTTGCATCAAAATGTGTAGCAAGATCTCTGTGTTACGCATGTCATCTTATGACAGTCAGTTAGCTCTCTTGCTGAAGTGCATTAGGAAACTGTTTTAAAGAGCTTGCACCTTTTGTCAGAGTGGTTAAAAAAAAAAAAAAACAACATTGTTTAACAGCCCTGTGTGTCTTACCGTTATACTCTCCACCTTTTGCAAAGGTCAGGGAAGTGTCATATTGTGACTGTACTAATTTATTCAGAAAGCACAGCTTAACTCTTCCCGTGACTTGTTAAAATCATGACAACACCATATCGGGTGTGGGGGGGCAGGATTCAAAAGTGTAGACAACACACGTTTAGTGAGTAGCTTTTTAGTTGTGTCTTACATCAATCACTCCTGACATTTCCAAGGAGAAATCCTATCTGGACCCTAAAAATCTATTTCCTTTTCTCGTGACAGCTGTGATTAAGGCAGGGCAGCTTGCACCATGCAGTTCTCTAATGATGAAGGCAGCCCTTCATGTCAACTTTCTTCTTAAAGTTGCAGTTATCAGAAATAGTTCCCCTTTTATTTTCTCTGTGCACATATCCAATAAAAATCAGCTTTATTTGGATGGTTTAGAGAACTATGCCTCGAGGTCCACTGCAGCCAGTAAGAAATCAAACCTTCTGGCTTCCGAAAGGTAAAGCTGGTTGCCTCTCAGCACGGCACCTGGTATTTCCGAGGAATAGAAAAGGAATCATAGTGCCAACTTGTCATATGGAGCCACCCTCGCATCGCTTTGTATATGTGAATGGGATGTGAGAGTAGTTCAGTGCCTCGTGCTATACTAGAGTTCTGCTCTGGGCAGTGTAGACTCAAATCTCATTAAATATGGTTGTTTGAAATGATTTAGACATTGAATGGCATCGGGTCTGTATTATCAGCACTTACAGTAGGTCCAGAGGCTCATTGTCTGGGTTGTATCAATGCACAGTTTCACTACCTTTCTTCACTTATCGGAGCAATACCCACACTAGTTAAAATTAGAAATGTTCTGACAGTGGATTATCTGCTTCTCACTCCTACCCATAGGTGATGGCAAAAAGCCCTGCTTTTTATTGAGCTAATAATTACCAATCTTTTGGGGAAAGAAAATGATCTATCTTTATATTTCTGATATAATGCAACACAGGCCTCCTTGTCACATGGTTCAGCACTCAGTAACTCAACTTCAGGAGACGAGAACAAGTACACTGCTACATTAGAAGTCAAAAAAGCTCCCTCCTTTCCCCCTCAACTATCGCTAGGCTACTAAAGTTTATATCAGAGCCATCCACTGGTTACTGAACACTTTCCAGCGCCTCAGCTTTAGAAGTTTTTTCTCCTCTTTATGGAGGGCACTGTGATTCTGTTTGGCCTCAGGTGGGTTTTCAACCTCAACCTGAGGTCAAGTGTGTGAATCTCAAGACAAGATCAGGACACATCTGGAGGGCTGTGCATTACTGTCCTACCCTATTAAAGAGCAGCAACAACAACAACTGCTTAGGAGTTCCTGGGGCTGAGGCTGACAGCGAAAACAGATGGATCACACTTCAGGATTTAATTTTCAAATGTGCTTCCCCCATGCAGATGAGTGGTTGGCACAATTTATGATCTTAAAACAGGTTAATTTTTTGAAAAGTCATATTCTGTTCTAAGATGTATGAGACATCATAAAAAGTTGTGATAGCCTCTTGTCTGTAACATATTGTACCGTGGAAAACGAACTCTCTCTGCTCCAATTTCCCCGTTGGAATAAACTCACAGAGTCTATCTGGCTGAGGAGGGGTTGTGACAATTTGGGCACAACCTGCTGGCCTGGCTGCTCACCTTTCACCCGTGTCATAGGTTTGCCTGCTTTTACCCATCAGAGCAAGCAGCAAACCAAAGCTTATCAACATTAGAGCCTGTTCATAGGTAACTACTAATTGACACATTTTTAGACAATAATAATTGAAAATAGGAGCAAGAGAATAACCATGCAAAGATGATTAGGTTCTAAGTGAGTAGGTTACACACTTGCCTCTTTCCATGTGGATCAGAGAAGTTATGTATTGTTTATGGAAGAAAGTTAGTTCCTCTTAAACATTATTCATGGTAAAATTCAGCCTGCCAGTCAACCACATACCACAGTTCAAGTGAATTTAAAGCCTAGGGCTTGCACAGGTTTTTAATTATTTTTTTTTCTTTGGTTTGGATTTTTTGGAGTGGTAGAACTGTATACATGCTCTCAGTATGAATATGTAACAGAGAGACTGCTTGCTTAAATACATCCACCCCCCCCACTCACACCTACACTTATACACACACACACACACGGTCTCTGCTGCATCATTATCATACCATAGGGGTAAGCAGAAAAGGAGAATGAATCTCTGTGTATTCGCCTGAAGTAAATGGGCTTATTTCATAAAAGCCAGCAATTAATCCTGATGAGTTTTCTGCACCATATTTGNCTTAATGAATTGCTCAAATGTGTTGCTAAGCTGCATACGAAGAACAGACATTCAGGAAACCGACACCAGCATCACATATGTTTCATAGCATCACGTTTTATCCTTAACCCTGAAATTCAATTATTTGCTTTAAACTGGAACAATAATTACGAGATTAATCCATGCCTCTGATACGAATTCACTTAATTTTTCCGCAGTTCTTTAGTAAATTATAAACTTTGGAGCGTATAAACAGTTGTAAATGCTAGTAATAATTCAAAGACTTGTGAATGGGAAATTTCCATGTCAGTAGGTTATGTCAGATNTTTTTTTTCAAGTTTCCTCTCTCCCCTTGTCCTTGATTATAATCTTTTTTTAGATTGCGTTTTATTCACTTGAATATACTTTCCTGAAAGTTGTGCAAATAGCAAATAGCAGATCATCTTCCAGATTGAATGATACATCTTTGGATTTTATAGCAATGCTATAAAGCCCCTTATTTTTGCATAATCTTCATGAGGTCCTGGAAGCCATTGTGTGTGCCTTGCACTTCGGTAAAATAGGTTCGGCAGCCATGCACACCTGTGTAATGACTGTTGGAGAGGTGAAAGCAAAGATGAGACATAAGCAGAGTCTAGTTCTACAATCCCTTTCCTTTTCTGCTTCAGTTTTGCAATAATTCAGCTCTCCTTGATTCCATCCTGTTTTTACAGTGGCTCATGTGGAAACACAAACTACTGAAATACTCAGATCCGTATCTGAAGTTCCCCACCTTTCACGTAATTCAAGGGAAGTCAAAATGAAAAACTAAACAAAAAGTATCCAAGAACCAAGTTTTTGCAGCCGGCTAAGGAAAAGGATTATAATTTCATTAACAGCAAGGTCTATCAGTTGTCACTTAAAAAAAACATTTGTCAAAGAATTACCATCTGGGATATACACTCTTTAACAGTAATCAGTGCGTGAAGAGTTTGTATGATCTTAACTCCCTTAAGTTTATCGAAACACTATCACACTCCTATTGGATTTAAGGTGAAACAAGTCTTTTCTAAGTAAGTGTTATCCATTATTCTTCATTTCCTGTTGTACCTGGTATTCCTTCAATTAGCCACGTGTGTCAAAGCTAGACTTAATGATAGCTAATCTTCAAGAAATATCTGTTAATTTTATCTGTCTGTTTCTGGATCAAGATAGAGAGCAGGGAACTCCCCATTAGCTAATATATCCTTCAAGCTGAAAAGCTGAAGAACAAAATACAAGGAAGAAACAGACTCATCTGAGGTTTTCTCAGTTCTGTGGGAGATAGTAGTTTCTGCTAATCAAGTAGTATCGTGTAGTCGTCTCCTCCATCTTGCATGAATTAAAAAGAGGCAAACATATAGTGGGGGGCGGGAGTGGGGGGGAGGGAAGTGGAGTCCTGTTTATTCTGATAAAGAGTCAGAAAGTTGAATCTTTCAGAGTATTTCTTTTTCATTTTCCCCCAACTTTCCTATTGGAGGGGGAGGATTCCCAGTTTGGAGAAAGAGCTAATATTTAAGGGAAATAACCTCAGAGTTTTTGTTATGAAAAGGAAATGAGGTCTTCTCCTGTTTTCAAGACCTCTGGTTTGGGGGTTGCATGAACAAATAATAAAACCAAGTTAGTCACAGAACTCCCCAACTTGCCATGCAGTGACCAAGCAAGAACTTGCCCCCAGCCCAGAATTACAAGCAACAAGTATAACTAAAATTTCTTTAACAGAGCACAGTCATTCCCAAGCATCACTTGCAAGTCACTGGTGTCAATCCAGAACAGCTAAAGTCAAAGTCCTAAAGGCCTTCATAATCACACGAATACCAAATCTATCATCTCTGCTCACGGTAACAGTCTGTCCTCTGCTATCTGGAAGTACAGTGAAATACAAATGTATTTTGTGGTTCAGGCACATATTTCACATAAAGTCCAAAATTACAATATCTATGAAAACATCGATGTGTCTGAATGCCTGCAGTAGTTGTACTTTGAAAAAAAAGAAACCAAAAGGAATTAAGAGTCTGCAAGACGTTTATTAACATTTAAAATGCAAATAACATCCTCTAACTTTTGATTTTTTCTTCAAAAGACATTTACTTTTAACAACACTAATATCTCACCAAGAATGCACTATTCACATGGCACTGAGGCAGGAGAGAAATGTCCTGCCCCTAACAACAAAACAGATTTACATTCATAAACCACACATAGGCAAGATTTTCTGAACATAACAAGTAGCTCCAGGTTCCCAACTTGTGACGCTTAAAAATAATCTGATTTTCAAAGTGAAGGTGCTTGAAGTCTTATTGGCTCCTTCCTCCAAACCCAGCTACCTTGGGAATGAAGAGCCCCCAGCCTATTATCTACATTAAAAATTGTGCTCAAAATCACTTTCTTCCCAGTTAATATGGAAAACAAGTTATTTGCAAGGCAAGTTGTGTGTCACAGCTACACCATTTAACCCTTAATTTTAAAATGACGGGCAAAAGGTATTTCTGACCTACATAAAGTGGGTTTAGACACCCCCACCCCCACCCCCCCATAACAGAAAAATGCTGAAGAGTTCTAAATGCACAATGCCGCATTTAGTGAAGGGGGAAAAATA